>OLKM01000248.1:266650-335495 GCA_900291075.1 Melanogrammus aeglefinus
CTGTCTGTCCGTCCTGGTCAAACAGTCCAACCCCTACTTTTGTTGGTCTGATTTTCCTGTCTGTCTGTCTGTCTGTCTGTCTGTCTGTCTGTCTGTCTGTCTGTCTGTCTGTCTGTCTGTCTGTATGCGCTGGTCTGTGGTGTGTCCAGTAGGACGGGTGCAGAGTGTGTGGAGGATTGCTGAGTAGATGGAGAAGTGAAGTGACTGGCAGGGGGCAGGTCATGTGTGATCCAACCTCCCCCTCCCTCTCTCCATCCCTCAGTCTCTCTCTCAGTCTCTCTCTCTGTCTCTCTCTGTCTCTCTCTGTCTCTCTCTCTCTCTCTCTGTCTCTCTCTCTGTCTGTCTGTCTGTCTGTCTGTCTGTCTGTCTGTCTGTCTGTCTGTCTGTCTGTCTGTCGGTCTGTCGGTCTGTCTTTCTATTTATCTATCTATGTATCCATCCATTCATCTGTCCACCTAACCATCTCTCTCTCTCTCTCTCTCTCTCTCTCTCTCTCTCTCTCTCTCTCTCTCTCTCTCTCTCTCTCTCTCTCTCTCTCTCTCTCTCTCTCTCTCTCTCTCTCTCTCTCTCTCTCTCTCTCTCTCTCTCTCTCTCTCTCTCTCTCTCTCTCTCTCTCTCTCAGGGCTCTGATCTGTGAGCAGAGGTCCGTAGTCCAGAGCCGGTGAGCCACTCTGCCATCTGACACTCAGACAGGCCACACGCAGTAACCGCTGGGCTCATCAGGTTCCTTATTTAAAGTTCACACTCACCTGTCGACACGCAAGCAGGTCAAACTGCTCGGATCCGGGTCACACCCAGACCAGGTCAGTTTAGAACCAGAGCAGTGTAGAACCACATCTAGAACCAAGTTTATGTAGAACCCGGTCAGTGTAGAACCAGGACTATATTAAATCGTCAATAAACTTTGTTAGCATAAGTGATGACCTAAAGCTATCACAGTTCTGTGATGAACTGATATAGTCCTGAATACTGAATACTGGTGTTGTAGAATCACTTCTCTGGCAGGTTTTGACATCCTCTTCATCTGGGCAACTGTTCTCTGGCATGAATCTGAACATCCCGTGATCGAGGTTGGGATCATATCGTCTTATCTTAATATCTTGATGAAATGAAACCCCCAGGAAGCTGCTGGCTTGTGTCTGGGTCAGAAGAACCCTGACCTATGCTTCCGTAACTCATTGTTTTCACACAAATGTTTTTTCATCAATTATAAAGTGGCTGGATTACAGAGTGCTAGGATGATGAGTTAATCTTCTAAAGTGTTATAATCTGTCAGCATTGATTACATTATGTAGAGGGAAGGATTATATTTGTATTTTATATTTAGGTATATTGGAGGATTATATTTTTCCAGGAAATCCGCGGCCAAACTGATGTGTGTGATGGACGGCGTTGCCGTGGCAGCAGTCGTCAGGGAGCAGCATCCCTGCTGACTGCTGGCCAGGATGGTCTTATGTAAATTCATGTGAAATCTGTTTGCGTAAGAGCCTTAATCCTGCCCAGGTCATCCTCCCCGGCCTTGGTCCGCTGGCAGGGTTCAAAGGTCACATCTTTTTGGAGCTCTGAAGATTTTGAGAGGGTCTGAGCCATACTTCTGTGCGTTTATATGTGTCTGTGCATGTATAGGTGTCCCCTACAGATTGCTGCCCTTACCCATGGTGAACTGCAGGTTCTGGTCTAGCTGTATTCACACACTATATTTGTTTGAGGTCTGTGTTTTAGGCTATGTGTGTGTTTAAGCCTATTTATAGGTTTGTGTTTTGTATGTTTAATGGTGTGTGCTTCATCAGGTGGCAATCAGCCACTATGTCCATTGTCTAATATATTGTCACCTGTCAATAGTTCCATTATACCTCATAATGTTAATATTCCATTACAATGTTTGTGTAGGTTTGAGTATATATCTGTGACTGTAAGGGTTAGTGTAGGCTATATTTGTGTGCATATATAAAAAAAAAATGCTTTGAAACATTATATGGATATGAGCCAACCAACCAAAGCTGCCAAAAAAAGCTCTTTTTTTTCCTGCCAACATGAATATAATATCACATTACACTATCAATATGTTTCCCTCATTTGAACGCCAGTGATCTCTGCTGGAACTCCGGGTGCCAGGGGGGCTTCGCTGCGGACCGTCTCCGCCCTGAGCGTCACAACTCAGCTTCCGTTTTCTTCTCGGCTCCAGCCCCGCTCCGCCATCACCGAGTCCCGGACGCACAACACCGAATGGGATCGGAGAAAAAGAAAATGTCAAAATCGGAGATGAGATCGACACCAACGTAATGACAGCTTATAGCGATAAGCGGAGGGGACAAGTTTGCAATTCATGCTCCAGTATTTTATTATTATCTTCCCCTGCACCGCTAGCATCCAAGCTAACGTTTAGCTCGAACTAACCACTGATTTTCATTGGGAAGATCGCTCCGCTGTCGCCACCTCCGCTAGCCGGCTAGGCTACCCTCGGCTAGCCCGTTAAGCTACCCCCAGCTAGCCTGCTAGGCTACCCTGTAGACGTCACTCCACCAGCCTGCTAAGCTACCTTGCGGCTAGCGGGCTGATAATCGGACACATAACGGATGCTGCGCTGTGCTAGCCGGGGTAGCCAACCGATAGATAATCGATCATGGCGAGGACACTGATTCAGAGCCAGGATGGACGGACTGCGGCGGGTTGGTTTTGAATAAACCTGAGAAAGACGAGGACAGAAGCCGCAGGGAGACCACACTCTTCTCACCCAGGCCGGTTAGCTAGCCCCGGCTAGCTACAGTGGATACCATAAGCCACGGTGAGACCTGAAACATTGATCATCTAATTGATGAATTGATTATTGACTTCCCCGGTTAGGTGGCCTGTCAGGTGTGATGTGCATACACGCGAACAAATCCACCCAGCTCTCATCAGATCAACACTAATGCCACCTCTGTATATAACGGGACAGTATTTTATCCGCACCAATTATTGTATCTTGTCAGGATATACAATGCAATAAATATACTGTCCGTCCCATATGCAGGATTGTTGTATGAAGGTTGGAGTGTAAACATGGACATGTCATAATAAAGGCCTGTTGTCGGCCTGCTGCTTCAACGGCTGTCTGCTGGTGGCCGTCCGTCTCTCCATACATATTGTGTTTCTGTGCCAGTGGACGATGCTAGACTTATTAACCAGCCAAGTGCAAAATGCTGCGTGCATGTCGACTCAAATCCCCAATCGCGTATAATGATAAGTATCCGATTATCATCCACCGATTATAAATGTAGAAATATGCTTTGTGAATCCGTATTTTTTGCAGAATGTTTGCAGGTGTATTCTGCACCAATGAAAACACCTCCAGGATGCTCCAGTGTTGTCAGGCCACAGGATCTGTTCCTTTCATGAGATCGATGCGTTTGAAAGGAGCCAGCATGATGGTTGACAGCACACTTCTTGTTTTTAATCAACCCCCAGACTTCCTCATTGAAATCTTGATCTATTAATGAGTAATGTGATGATCCATAGAGAAACCCATTGCTGATGACACTTCCCCATGTCTTCTGAAATCTTGTGTTGATATTTCTCTATGATAATAACTATCTATATTTATCTATATTTAAATAATCTTTTTCACTTTGCCTATTCATAGTTACTTAAGGTTTAGCTTTGTCTCAGCTTCATTGAACAGTAGATTTATTCCAGTAGTTAGATGAGGTTGAATCATAGGGTGGACAAACCTGTTCAGTGTTTTGGGAGGATCTTTTTATCCTGTGCTAAGGATAACTTGTTTTTGTTGTCGGGACATGTGCTAGACTCCAATATGTGTGCCTCCCCAGAGGTTAATCTAGGACAGGATATTCTCTTGGTCAGGGTGTTTCACTCCACAGTTTCTGTTTTCGCGCTCCTAGTATTTCACCTGACTTGGTAGTAATGTTGTTAACCTGACAAGTAGTCAAAAGCAATGTAGGACAGGAACTATATCAGAGTCGCAAAGAAACAAGGTAGAAAAGAGCAAATGATAGATAAACACCCCCAATATCGCCCCCGTCCCCCCCTTCCTCCCTGTCTCTCTGCCATGGAGAAGTGTTGCATTCTTCGACCTGTGGGGGAGTCACAATAACGCGTGTGATGGACAGGCAAAATGAATTCTCCATAGCAATCAGGGAAGAGAGGCACTGATGAGTCAGACATGAATCAGGAGCTAAAATCGAAGTCCTCTCATACAAAGGCAGGGGGGCAGTCGACCAGAACGGATATTCGCAAAGAGGGTCATCTCACCCACTGATAGCGGCAGTTGGTTATGGCATTCCTCAATCCTCACGCTCACATCATAGTTCGTCTATCGTCGTACAGAAGAAGAAGGATTGAATTCATATGGCGCTTTTCTCCCACTCAAAGATGGTTTACACTGAAGGGGGACCTCACTCCCCGCCACCAGTGTGTAGCACCCACTGGGGTGATGCACGGCAGCCAATCGGCGCCAGAACGCTCGCCACACACCAGCTTGAGGTGGAGAGTGAGGGGATTAATGATACAATTATACAGGGGGACGATGAGGGGGCCCGATTGAATGAGCCCGGTTGGGCAGTTTTAGCCAGGACCTACAGCACCTTTTAAACCGATGGTCCTATTTTGTCGCCAGGCGCTGGCAATGCCCACGGGTGTCCGGGCTGGAAGCCTGAAGGACCCGGAGGTAGCGGAGCTCTTCTACAGAGACGACCCCGAGAAGCTGTTCACAGACCTCCGGGAGATCGGCCATGGGAGCTTCGGAGCCGTCTACTTTGTGAGTACACCCCCCTGGCCCGGCGTCGAAGCACGGGGATGCATCACGCAGTGTTACAGCCTCAGTGTTTATAAAGATATCATCTTCAAATGGAACGTTTCCGATAAACAGAACATTGCTTTAGTGACCTGTTAATGCAGGGAGAGAGGATTTGACTTATCCCTTCAAATGTTAATGTACATTTTTATTATTTACATTTTGTATTTTGATTGGTTCTTTGATTGTTAAATGACCTTTGTGATCCTCCAGGCACATGACATCCGCACCAATGAGGTCGTGGCCATCAAGAAGATGTCCTATAGCGGCAAGCAGTCCAACGAGGTGAGTCTCCAGCAGCTATTGATAACGTATACCTCTGGAACAGCTGCTGGTAGAGGCTTCAGGTAGAGACTACCTCTAACAGCTGCTGGTAGAGACTACCCCTAACAGCTGCTGGTAGGGGCTAGTTGTAACGGCTACTGGTAGTGACTTCACCTAAAAGCAACTGGTAGAGACTACATCTAACAGCTGCTGGGAGCTGCTGCTGGTAATAGCTATTTGTAGTATTCATGTATATTATTCATGTGTTCATGTATGATTGTGTTAATACATTAATCTATTCATGTGGTCATGTAGAAATGGCAGGACATCATAAAGGAGGTGAAGTTCCTTCAGAAGTTGAGACATCCCAACACCGTGGAGTACCATGGATGTTACCTGAGGGAACACACTGCATGGGTTAGTCTACTCTGTACCTACCCCTCTCTCTGCCCCTACCTACCCCTCTCTCTGCCTCTACCTACCCCTCTCTCTGCCTCTACCTACCCCTCTCTCTGCCTCTACCTACCCCTCTCTCTGCCTCTACCTACCCCTCTCTCTGCCCCTACCTACCCCTCTCTCTGCCTCTACCTACCCCTCTCTCTGCCTCTACCTACCCCTCTCTCTGCCTCTACCTACCCCTCTCTCTGCCTCTACCTACCCCTCTCTCTGCCCCTACCTACCCCTCTCTCTGCCTCTACCTACCCCTCTCTCTGCCCCTACCTACCCCTCTCTCTGCCCCTACCTACCCCTCTCTCTGCCTCTACCTACCCCTCTCTCTGCCTCTACCTTCCTCTCCCTATCCCTCCCATCCTCAATTCAAAATCATTGGAAATATTTTGAGCTTTTCGATTTCTTTCATATTTTGTAACAAGTGATCTTTAATTAACATCCTCCTATGCTGTTGTTTCAGCTGGTGATGGAGTACTGCCTGGGGTCTGCCTCCGACCTGCTGGAGGGTGAGTGCACTGAGACAGATGTTATAAACATCTGTCTGTTAGGAGAGGGATGTTATAAACATCTGGTTGCTAGGAGATGGATGTTATAAACATCTGGTTGCTAGGAGATGGATGTTATAAACATCTGGCTGTTAGGAGATGGATGTTATAAACATCTGGTTACTAGGAGATGGATGTTATAAACATCTGGTTGCTAGGAGATGGATGTTATAAACATCTGGTTGCTAGGAGATGGATGTTATAAACATCTGGTTGCTAGGAGATGGATGTTATAAACATCTGGTTGCTAGGAGATGGATATTATAAACATCTGGTTGTTAGGAGATGGATGTTATAAACATGTGATTGTGTTGGAGACAGATGTGTTAGCATCTGTTTGTTGGGGGACTGATATTATAAAGATCTGGTTGTGGTGGACACTGATGTTCTAAACATCTGGATGTGTTGGAGACAGATGTGTAAACATCTTGTTGTGGTAGAGGAGATTGATGTTATGAACATCTGGATGTGTTGGAGACAGATGTGTAAACATCTGGCTGTGTGTTTCCCTCTCCAGTCCATAAGAAGCCCTTACAGGAAGTGGAGATTGCTGCCATTACCCATGGTGCATTGCAGGGTCTGGTCTACCTGCACTCACACAACATGATTCACAGGTAACGCCTCAGACGCACACACACACACACACACACACACATACATGCACAAACAACCATATGCTGGTAGTGTGCACTCACACTCACACATCAATAAAAGAGAAGAAACACAAACATATACACACATTCAGACTATATACATTCTTACATTTTGTCTTGCTTCATGTCCGTCTGTCTGTCCGTCGTGTCTGTCGTGTCTGTCGTGTCTGTCTGTCTGTCGTGTCTGTCTGTCTGTCGCGTGTCTGTCGTGTCTGTCTGTGTGTCGTGTCGTGTCGTGTCTGTCTGTCGTGTCGTGTCGTGTCGTGTCGTGTCTGTCTGTCCCTCCCTCCCTCCACCAGGGATGTGAAGGCAGGTAACATCTTGCTGACTGAGCCAGGTCAGGTGAAGCTTGGAGACTTTGGCTCCGCCTCCATCTGCGCCCCGGCCAACTCCTTTGTGGGAACGCCTTACTGGTAAACACCTTTGCCATGTTGCAACCAATAGCCATGTTACAATGTAAACTCATCTACAACCTATGCCATGATGCAGTGCTAGCTAAGCTTCAGTGCTAGCTGTGCTGCAGCCTAAGCCATGGTTCTGTAGTGGTGTTATTTCTCCCAGCAGTAATATCAGAGCTTTTCCTTTTGTTGGATTCGATTGAACAGTATGAAACATGGCATATTTCACACATAAAACCCTTTATACGGAGCACAGATTATCTCAAAACAACCATGTGTAGCTAAAGACGTTTGAATCTGTGACTGAGCCTGTACTGTGTGTGGAGGTAGCCTCCTCCCGGCTGAGGTTGTTGGTTCCCTCACTGCAGGATGGCTCCGGAGGTGATCCTGGCCATGGACGAGGGCCAGTACGACGGGAAGGTGGACGTGTGGTCACTAGGCATCACGGCCATAGAGCTAGGTGGGCTAATGTTACCTGTATGGAGCTAGGAAAGCTAATGTTACGGAATAGAGCTACGTAGGACAATAGTACCTCGATTGAGCTAGGTAGGCTAATGTTAGCTGTATCGAGCTAGCTAGGCTAATGTTACCGGCATTGAGCTATGTAGGCTAATGTTAGCAGTATAGAGCTAGCTAGGCTAATGTTACCGGCATAGAGCTAGGTAGGCTAATGTTACCCGCATTGAGCTAGGTAGGCTAATGTTACCCGCATTGAGCTAGGTAGGCTAATGTTACCCGCATTGAGCTAGGTAGGCTAATGTTACCCACATTGAGCTAGGTAGGCTAATGTAAGCTGCATAGAGCTAGCTAGGCTAATGTTACCGGCATAGAGCTAGCTAGGCTAATGTTATCGGCATAGAGCTAGCTAGGCTAATGTTATCGGCATAGAGCTAGCTAGGCTACTGTTACCGGCACAGAGCAATGGAGGTTAATAAGAAAAGATCCTCTTTCATTAATCCCACAGCAGGGACATGTTCGGTGTTACAGCAGCCAAAGAGAATAGCGCATTAGCACAAAGCATCATTAAAGAAACAAGATAGTATGTAAAGAGTAGGATACAATAAATAAGCAGGTGTTGTTAGCTGTGTACACCTGCGCTGAAGCTGGCCTCTTATATTCTTCCTCATTCCCTGTAGCGGAGAGGAAGCCTCCTCTGTTCAACATGAATGCTATGAGTGCCTTATACCACATAGCCCAGAACGAGAGCCCTATCCTGCAGTCCAGCCACTGGTAAGACCCCCGTCGCCAACCCCGTTTACACCCCCACCCCGTTCACCCCTGGACTACAGGGCTTACCTCTGGACTACAGGGGTTAGCCCTGTAGTCCAGGGCTAAATCTTAGCTCCGTGGACAAAGCAGCCTGCTCAGGGGATAGTCCATCGGTTTAAGTTAGTCAGCCCTCTGGCCCAGTATCACCAAGAGTTCTGTTGCTCTACACAACCACAGCCTTCCCCTGGCTTGATGAATTAACTATTTCTCTCTCTTACTATCCATCTATCTCTCCATCTCTTTCTCTTGCTATATATTTATCCATCCATCTCTAACTCTTCATCTGTCCCTCTTACCATCTATCTCTACCTTCCATCTCTCACTCTCTCTACCTCTACCTCTCTCTCTGTCTCTATCTCGCTATATCTCTACCTCTCTACCTCTGCTTTCACCTCTGTCTCTACCATTCCCTCTCTCTCTCACTCTCTATCCATCTCTACCTCTATCTACCTCCCCATCGCTCGCTCTCTCTCCCAGGTCCGATTATTTCCGGAACTTTGTGGACTCCTGCCTGCAGAAGATCGCTCAGGACAGACCTACCTCTGACGTGCTGCTCAAGGTACAGGCTTACAGTACTCTGTACGAGTTACATAGTATTACTTATACTGCTATATAATATTTCTAGATCCTAGAAGTTATACTGCTGGTGTAATCTACAGGTTAAATACTACTAGATCCTTTGTTCATCTCAATTACTTCTTGACCTTTGACCCCTCCCGTGCCTGCGCAGCATCACTTCCTGTGCAGGGAGCGTCCCGTTACCGCGGTGATGGACCTGATCACCCGGACCAAGGAGGCAGTGCGTGAGCTGGACAACCTGCAGTACCGCAAGATGAAGAAGATCCTGTTCCACGAGGTCCACAACGGGCCGGCGCCAGAGGGGGCGGAGGAGGAGGAGGTAACGCACACGCACACACTAACGCACACACAACCACACACACACACTAACGCACACACACACACTGCTCACTGCTACTTCGTTCCTGACCTCGCGGTCACTGAATCCACTCAGGCAGTAGGTTCGCATGCATCACATGTTTTTTTTCGATTAAGGCTGGATAAACAGATTAAAGACGTATTCCAGATGCAGTATTTACATACGGATTAGTACTGCATCACATAGTTCTGTCATACTTATTACAACGTTTAAATGGACAACATCCAAGCCCAGGTTTGGACGGGGTTAAACCAGCCGGTAGAGCGATCAGGGTGCAGGGAGGTTGGTTGATGCAGTGATTGTGTTGATGACGCTGAAGCAGAGGGGGCTGTCGGGTCACTAACCGGGGCCGCCTGCCCTGTCCGTCCCGGCAGGACGCCGAGCAGTACATGCTGCGTACGGGGACCGTCAACAGCATGGAGAGCTCCCATTCCCTGCCCAGCATGTCCATCAGCGCCAGCTCCCAGAGCAGCTCCGTCAACAGCCTGGCGGACGGGTCGGACGACAGCGGAGAGATGGTCATGATGGGGGAGGGAGAACACACCGTCACCTCCAACAGCTCCGTCCTGCACAAACCCCTGGTCCGTCTGTCTGCCTGCCTGTCTCTCTGTACATGTATCTGTCTGTGTCTGCATGGAATGCATCGCAAAGACAGAAACATTTTTTTAATGATCTCTCTCTCTCTGTCACTCTCTCTGTCTCTCTCTCTCTCTCTCTCTCTCTCTCTCTCTCTCTCTCTCTCTCTCTCTCTCTCTCTCTCTCTCTCTCTCTCTCTCTCTCTCTCTCTCTCTTCTCTCTCTCTCTCTCTGCTCTCTCTCTCTCTCTCTCTCTCGTCTCTCTCTCTCTCTCTCTCTCTCTCTCGCTCTCTCTCTCTCTCTCTCTCTCTCTCTCTCTATCTCTCCTCGCTTTGCTCTCCTCTCTGTCTCTCTGCTGTCTCTCTCTCTCTCTCTGTCTCCTCTCTCTCTCTCTCTCTCTCGCTTTGCTCTCGTCTCTCTTCTCTCCTCTCTCCTCCCTGTCTCTCTCGCTCTCTCTCTCCCTCCCTCCTCTCTCTCCTCTCTCTCCCCTCTCTCTCTCTCTCTCTCTCTCTCCCCTCTCTCTCTCTCTCTCCTCTCCTTCCTCTCTCATCTCTCTCCGTCCTCTCCCCGTCCCTCCTCTCTCTCTCTCTCTCTCTCTCTCTCTCTCTCTCTCTCTCTCTCTCTCTCTCTCTCCTCCTCTCTCTCTCTCTCTCCCTCCCTCTCTCTCTGTCTCCCCCTCTCTCTCCTCTCTCTCTCCCTCCCCCTGTCTCTCTCTCCCCCCCTCCCCCTGTCTCTCTCTCCCTCCCTCCCTCCCTGCAGAGCCATGACAACATCTACGATGACCCCTACCAGCCTGAGTTGGACTCTCAGCGGGACGGCCTCTCTTTGGTGGGAGTCGGGGGAGTAGGGGGAGTCGGTGTCGGTGGGGGAGGCGGGGTGGAGGAGGAGGTGGAGGAGGAGGAGGCGGAGGTGGTGGAGGCGGAGGAGGGGGCAGGCGGAGGCGAGGACGGGATCACTTCGCCACCATCAGGACGGCCAGCCTGGTGACCCGGCAGATCCAAGAACACGAGCAGGGCTCCGCTCTGAGGGAGCAGATGTCAGGGTATGTATACCCAGAAATATACAACCCAACATAATGTATGTGAGGTTACTCTTCAGCCTAACGCTGGTATAGAACCTGTTCTGTACGTGAACTAAACCAAACACACACACACTGTGTAGACAGGGAGTGTTGGTGTGAGTGGCGTACTGAATGCCCGGTGGGGTAGTGGTCTAGCCATGAGGGTATTTCCCTCCCAGCCAAAAGGTTCTGGGTTCGAACCCCTATGTCCACAGCCGACCTGTAAGAACCCTAGAGCAGGTTGACCCCTGACCCCTACCTGCCCCTTATATGGCGTGAATATCACTTCACTGTAAGGGACCACGTAACCAAGTATGAAAGCTGGATGTGAGTGAGCGACTCCACGTGTTTGGTCTTGAGTCCGTTGGCCCTGTGGACCACCTCAGGCCTGACCTTTGACCCGGTGCAGGTACAAGCGCATGCGGCGGCAGCACCAGAAGCAGCTGATGGGTCTGGAGAACAAGCTGAAGTCGGAGATGGACGAGCACCAGCTGAGGCTGGACAAGGAGCTGGAGGGGCAGAGGGGCAGCTTCTCTGGGGAGGGGGACAAGCTGACCAAGAAGCACCACGCCATCCTGGACAAGGAGGTGAGGGGGGGCCCAGATGATGGCGGTCCATGTGAAGGGGCGAGAGGTAGCCGTATATATAAAGTTGCGGTGGGATTTAACCTTCCAACGAAGGCAGTAGATGTGAGGGCACTAGAAGCAGTCGATGTAAACGGTATGCTTGTGTTGGTCCGTCGAGTGGATCAGCAGTTGGGAAGGTTGAAGGAGGTCAGAGGAGATGTGACGTCACCTTCAGTATGTGTGGAGCGGTCCAGACGTGTGACGTAGTGGTGGACGTGGTGTTTCCTCTGCAGATGAAGGCGGCGCTGGCGGAGGAGAAGAAGTTCCAGCAGCACATCCTGACCCAGCAGAAGAAGGAGCTCACCAGCCTGCTGGAGGCCCAGAAGAGACAGTACCGCCAGCGCAAAGACCAGCTCAAAGAGGTACTAACCTTCACCTTAACCAGCACACCTTAACCTTAACCAACTAGAAGAGACGGTACCGCCAGCGCAAGGACCAGCTCAAAGAGGTACTAACCTTCACCTTAACTAGCACACCTTAACCATGCCTCACCAGGCCTAACTCACGACAAGACGGAGTGGCTGACCCAGGTTCCACCGCTCGGTGATCTGCTAACCACTCTACACACACACTCCTAGACTAACCATGACTCTTCAACACCAACAGCTCAGACCAACAGAGCAGCAGTCTCCTGCGGTGGAACCCAGCGTGTGTATCTTGTAGCTAAATAGTATTTAGTATAGTATTTATAATAGTATGTCTGGAGAACCTGAACAAGGACCGACCCCAGGTACTCCTCACATCCCTCCTCGTCGTCCCCTGTGGGACATGAGGCTTCGATGAGCGCTCTCCAGTGCAGTCGGTCCCTGGCAGCGTGTTGGGGCTCTCTACCTGACAGGTTCATCTGCTCAGCTCTGGTGTCACGGTTCTGCACCAGGTGGTTTTTATCCTCCCAGGTTTTCCTTTTGCCGGGTGGTGTCGCATCTTAAGGCGACTACTGCGCTCCTGCTCCATGTCCTAGCCGTCTCAGGCGTCGAACCCTAACCTTAACCCTGACCAGAGGTCCTGCTGTACCACACTGTGCCTGTGCACGTGTCTGAAGTGTGTGTGTCCCCCCCCGCCGCCCCCCCAGGAGCTGAACGAGAACCAGTCCACGCCCAAGCGGGAGAAGCAGGAGTGGCTGGTGCGGCAGAAGGAGTGTCTGCAGCAGATGCAGGCGGAGGAGGAGGCAGGGCTCCTGCGGCGGCAGCGGCAGTACTACGAGCTGCAGTGCCGCCAGTACAAGAGGAAGATGCTGCTGGCGCGCCACAACCTGGAGCAGGACCTGCTCAGAGAGGTACCGCACACACCTGGGGAACCTTACTAGTGGTAGGACCTCTAGAGTAGAACAGGACCTGCTCAGAGAGGTACCGCACACACCTGGAGAACCTTAGAGTGGTAGGACCTCTAGAGTAGAACAGGACCTGCTCAGAGAGGTAGAGAACACCCCTGGAGAACCTTCTAGTGGTAGGACCTTTAGAGTAGAACAGGACCTGCTCAGGGAGGTAGAGAACACACCGATCACATAGAGAATCTTCTAATAGCACCTTGTAGATGTGTAGAGTAGAACAGGATCTGAAGAACAGGATGACGTACAAGACACGTCTAGCAAAACCACCTCGAGAACCTTCTAGTAGATGATGTTGAGAGTAGAACAACACCTGCTCCAAAGGGGTACAACACACACACACACCTACCACCCAGAGAACCTTGAAATGGTAGCAGCACCTTGTAGAACCTTCCAGTAGGACCGTCTAGAGTCCTGTTCATCAGACGGGTTTTTAGTCGGAGACTCTGGGGGGTTGGAGGTGGCTCTGGTGTTCAGAGTAGTACGTTGTGGTGGTTTTTTCTGTAGCGCTAAAGGAGTGCCCCCCCCCCCCCCCCCCCCCAGGACCTGAACAAGAAGCAGACGCTGAAGGACCTGGAGTGTGCCATGCTGCTGCGGCACCACGAGTCCACCCAGGAGGTGGAGTTCCGGCAGCTGGGTCTGGTGCAGCGCACGCGGGCCGAGCTGATCCGCACGCAGCACCAGACGGAGCTCACCAACCAGATGGAGTACAACAAGAGGAGGGAGCAGGAGCTGAGGCAGAAGCACGCCGTGGAGGTCCGGCAGCAGCCCAAGAGCCTGAAAGTGAGTGAGAGCGGGGGCCAGGGGCCCCCGGACGGCTGCCCAGGGGCGCCCCCGGAACGCCCCAAACCCCAGGGACCCGCGGTGATGGGGGGAGGGGAGGGGAGGGAGGAGAGGGAGGGAAAAGGTGGGGAAGAGAGCACGGGAACGGGTGGGGAGGAGGTCTGTAGGGAGGAGGGGGGGGAGGAGGGGCGAGGAAGAGGGAGGAGGGGGGAGGAGAGGGGGAGGAGGAGTGGGAGAACGTGTGACGAAGGCAGAGGAAGGCAGCAGGATGGCAGAAGGTGGCAGGAGGAAGAGATGGACGCCCAGAGAGAGGGGGGGACAGAGGGCGGGTGGAACGAGCACGAGGACGGTGGCGAGGCGAAGGACGGGGAAGACGACGACGACGTCGACGACGAGGAGGAAGGCAGGGGCGTGGCCGACGGCTGTCCGTCAGACCTCCCCCCCCACCCGCCCTCCCTGGAGAGGAGGCGGCGCCAGCGGGAGCGGGAGCTGGACGAGCTCTCGGAGTTCTACTTCCCCCATTCTCTGGACGAGCTGGAGCCCTCCCCCCCCCGCGGCCGCCCCCCCCCCCCGCCCTCCTCCCTCCCCTCCCTCTTCTCCCACGCCCTCTGCCTGCTCCTCACCCTCTCCATCGCCGCCCACCCCTCCTTCTTCACCCTCCTGCTGCTGGCCGTCTTCCTCCTCTCCCTCCGCCGCACCCCCCCGCTGCCCTCGCTCTCCTCGCTGCTCCTCTCGGCCGAGCTCCTCTTCCTCGCCCTCTTCTTCTGCTTCCTCCTGCTGCGCTCGCTCTGCTCCCTCTCGCTCTCCTCCTTCCTGTCCGTCAGCGTCTGGGGGTGTGGCCTGCTGAGCCTGGGCCTATCGCTGAGCCTGGAGCTCTACTACGTGCCGGTGGTGCTGGTGTCGGCCTACTTCCTGAGCTCGCCCTCCCTCTTCCTGTCCCTCTTCCTGTCGCTCTACCTCCTGCTGGTGCTCGTGGTCAAGCCGGCCCGCCGCCTCCCCCGCCGCCTCTCGCGCCTCGCCATGCGCCTCCTCTTCCGCCTGCCCCGCCCCCTCTTCGCCCTCTGCCAATCGCTGCTGGGGGGCGTGGCCGAGCGGAACCTGTACCAGATGTTCCCCAAGGCGGGGCGCAACTGGGGCGTCCTGCGCTCGCGCATCCCCGTGCCCCTGCGCAGCCTGGCCCCCGACCGCGGCCCCGCCCGGCCCCACTGCCTCGCCGCGCTGGGCCGCGCCTCCTCCTGGCTGCGCCGCTTCCTGCGCCGGCCCGTGGGCATGCTGGCCGACCAGGCCAACGCCCTGGTGCTGGCGCTGGCGGGCCGCGTGCTCCGGGAGCTGCCGCCGGGCTGCCTGCGGCGGCTCCACGCTCTGGGGCTCCTGCGGGAGGAGAGGCCCAGCCGGCTGCCCCGCCTCCTGCCCCGCGAGGAGCGGGAGCGGCGGCAGAGGGAGAGGAGGAGGATCGAGAGGGAGAGGAGGTTCAGGCTGGACAGGGAGAGAGGGGCTTCAGGGAGGAGAAGGGCTGGGAGTGTGGGCTGAGGAGGACGTCCTCGGGGAGGTTCGTCAGGGGCAAGGCCCGGCCCTGGAGATAAAGGTGTGTGTGTGTGTGTGTGTGTGTGTGTGTGTGTGTGTGTGTGTGTGTGTGTGTGTGTGTGTGTGTGTGTGTGTGTGTGTGTGTGTGTGTGTGTGTGTGTGTGTGTGTGTGTGTGTGTGTGTGTGTGTGTGTGTGTGTGTGTGTGTGTGTGTGTGTGTGTGTGTGTGTGTGTGTGTGTGTGTGTGTGTGTGTGTGTGTGTGTGAGTGAGTTTTTATTGAAGGAGTTTGGGTCCATAGTGTGTCGTTTATTAAGAATGCGACGCCCTGTGTCCAGTGAAGTGATTGGCTGGTGGTCATTAAGGTTTAGATGAGATGGGTTGATTGTAACGAGGAGAGGTGTCATGTGATCTTTATATGTTTCACCATCATGCTTTTTGTAAAAGTTTTTTTTTTTTTAATTATCATTTTTTCTTTGATTCTGTTCTTGTTTTATAAGACATATTTATGGTTATTGTGAAGACCGTGTTTGTGCAATCTTTTTGTGTTGGGTATGAGTTGGTGTTTTTTTTTGTTTTTTGTCAGTCGTATGATCTCAGAGTGTTAAGTGTTGGTGTGAGAGGGCACACGCATGTGAACGTTCACCCCCTTGAGCACTAAGCCCCTGCTAACTAGCTAGCCACTGAAGCTAGACCCCAGACATCCCCTGAAGCGGGCTAGATTGTAGCTAGTTAGCCCCTTATCTAGATGCTAGCTCGCTAGCCCGTGAACCTAAGCTCTCGCTAGCCTAAAATGAGTGCAATAAACTGTGAGGACAGCCTGAAGGACAATCCCCGCTTCCAAAGACTTAAACATGTTTATAGTACTTAATGTTCAAAACAGTCCAGGCATAGTTTTATATCAGATTTGTTATTGCAATATTTATGCAGTACTTTTTATTTACCATGTAAACTTGATTCTTTTTTAGTAAGAGAGTTTTTCTAATGTTCTATTTAATTCAGGCCAGCTGTGACCAAAGGTCTGATACTTGATTTTTTTTTAATGTAAAAGGAAGATATATCAAACGCAAGAAACCAACGTTTATCTTTTGGTGTAATAGAACAATTCTACTTTTATAATGGTTTTTCCTATTTTATTTATCTGAAGCCATAGACAATCTTGTTGGGTGTGCAATTTTAAAATCTAAGATTCCAAAGATTGTTAAAACTACTGAATGTGAGGATCTAGTCTACGGTCTCCCGTTGGAGTCGTTGATAGTTCTCCCACTAGTATTTATTCAGTACCGGAGAAGCCTTACTGTGCACCTAGGTTAAAGGACCTTCTGCAGGGATGAATTAAAGTTGATCCAAATATCTTTTATGAAGAATGTTTGCCCTGGGACCTTAGACAGCAGTTAGAGAAGGAATAGTTTGGTCTATAAACTGAGAACATGGATCCTGAAAACAGACGTTTGTCCCAAACAAAGAAGTGTTTTCCCAACAATTGTTTGAATATGATTTGTTGTTTGTAACCCACTTCCTTCCTGTGTCCTTATGTGCGTGTTTGTGTACATGTACGTGTCTTTGTTTGTGTAAGTGTACTTGTGGTGTATACGTATGTTTGTATACATGTGTAAATGTACTTGTGGTGTACATGTATGTGTGTGTGCATGTGATGGCCTACCTGTGTTGTATATGTATGTCTGTCTACATGTGTTATTATACTTGTCTACATATACACCATATGTATGTTTTGAACCCCTGCAGTATTTCGCTACTGCTTTATGTTGGCAGCCATTTTGTTTTCATTTCATCGTTTTTAGTGTCTGTTGGCATGTTGTAAAGCTCTGTCACTTTTAATTTGTAATTACACCAAAAATAAATAGTTTTGTGTTGAAATCATTGTTTTGTTTTATTATTTGAGTTTTCATTTATCCTCTTGTCCTTATATCCGTTTTTTTACGATTAAATTAATTTAATCTGAAAGAATATTACCCTGCCACTTCATTTTAATTTCCACCCAATCATCGTCGTCGTCATAATCCCCACCCTGCTCTCCTCCACCCATCAATCTACTCTAGTTCACCCCGTTCTACGCCACGCTTCACATCCTGCTAGCCGGCTAGATAGCTAGCATGGTTAGGGTGGCACAGGGTGCCGTGGGTGCAGTGGTCTCGATGGGTCTGAGAGAATGAGGGTGCTTGATGAAGCACGCTATCAGAGGGTCGATGGAAGACAGAGCCCATTAAAGATGGACGTGTACATAATGCTTCAGTGGTTTGGTCTGAAGCAGAACGAGAAAGGCCACCAGTAGGCCGACTGCGGTTTACCAGCGGTGACTTGGAGTACATTGAAGAACACGGTATTCTGGATTGGCAGAAATTGTATCTCGAAAAGCCAATTTATATGGTGACCCCATTAGTCATCTAAATGTTGTAGTTATTTCTAGATCTCCCTTAAAATGATCTGCAGACTGTCCTGCATAGAAAAGCTAACCTGGGCTGAATAAGCGTCCTGGAGACATCGCACTAAAACATGTTTACATGTTCTCCATGTAGTTGAAGTGTGTGCATGGTTAATTTACTAAACCTGACTAACTGGAGAGCCCTGAGGGTGGATGACTCCACCCTGGATCTCCCACCAGCCCCACCCCCAGATACAGCCCCCCCACACACACCACACACACACACACACACACACACACACACACACACACACACACACACACACACACACACACACACACACACACACACACACACACACACACACTGCACACACTGGACTAGACCCCTGGATGAATGGGTAGATGGAGGTTCTTGTTTTTTCCCTGCGTCTGCTCATCCCTGGCAATATCTTGTGGAGATGCAGGGAGCGTTTTCTGCTGAGACACCAGGCGGTAGAGCAGGGATCTCTCAGTATTCCTCATCTCTGACACACACACACACACACACACACACACACACACACACACACACACACACACACACACACACACACACACACACACAAACGACTGGACATTTACAAAGTAAAAGTCCTACCCTCCCTCTGCTCCAGAGCTGCTCTGCTCTGATAGGTCGATCCCATCTGTATGCAGTTCAGTTCAGTTGGCTCCTGAAACACTAGGCAGGACTTTAACTTTGAAAAGCTGGGAGCTCATCCTAGGTTTTCTATCTCCTCTCCTCTCTCCACTCTCCTCTCATCCTATTCCTCCTCCTCTCCCATCTCCTCTCCCATCTCCTCTCTCACCCCTCTCTCACCCCTCTCTCATCTCTCTTTCCTTTACCTTCATCTTTCTCTTCCTTTCACCTCCTCTCACTTCCTGTCCTCTCCTCACCTCCTCTCACTTCCTGTCCTCTCCTCACCTCCTCTCACTTCCTGTCCTCTCCTCACCTCCTCTCACTTCCTGTCCTCTCCTCACCTCCTCTCACTTCCTGTCCTCTCCTCATCTCCTTTCTCCTCCTGTCCTCTCTTCCTCCTCCCTTCCCTCTCCTCTCTGCTCCTCCCTTCGGGCCTGTCCTCCTCTCTCCACCTCCTTTCTCCTCCTCTCCTCTCTCCAGTCCAAAGAGCTGCAGATCAAGCGTCAGTTCCAGGACACGTGTAAGATCCAGACGCGGCAGTACAAGGCCCTGAGGAACCACCTGCTGGAGACCACTCCCAAGGCCGACCACAAGGCGGTGCTCAAGAGGCTGAAGGAGGAGCAGACCCGCAAGCTGGCCGTGCTGGCGGAGCAGTATGACCACTCCATCAACGACATGCTGTCCACGCAGGCGGTGAGTAGGGGGATGAACACACCGCAGTCAGGGACCTACTGATGCCCTCTCAGGGTTGTACCACCCCCTATGTGTGTGTGTGTGTGTGTATGGGGGGGGGTCAATGTAGGAGCCAACTGTCAAAGATTCAGGGAATAACCAGGATTATTACCCCCAAACACAACCCGGATTAACCCAGATTGGGAGTAAACATGTTCAGATGTCATTTTGTCTTTGAGTAAATCTCTTCCCATCTCTACCCCTCTCTCTCTCTCTCTCTCTCTCTCTCTCTCTCTCTCTCTCTCTCTCTCTCTCTCTCTCTCTCTCTCTCTCTCTCTCTCTCTCTCTCTCTCTCTCTCTCTCTCTCTCTGTCTCTCTCTCTCTCTCTCTCTCTCTCTCTCTCTCTCTCTCTCTCTCTCTCTCTCTCTCTCTCTCTCTCTCTCTCTCTCTCTCTCTCTCTCTCTCTCTCTCTCTCTCTCTCTCTGTGTTTCTGAGAAAACCCTATCCTCCAATCTGAACTAAATTAAAAGAGCCTTAATCTGTCCACACACACACACACACACACACACACACACACACACACACACACACACACCACACACACACACACACACACACACACACACACACACACACACACACACACACACACACACACACACACACACACACACACAAAAACAGCATGGTTCCAGAGGGTTGAGGTTTGAACTTTTAGACAATCTGCCTCTTTATTTGTCATTTTAGCTCCACAGATCATTGACCTGACAAGTAGTTCACGGTACAAGATGCTCAGCTCATAATTTCCACGTAACCTTGTCATTGATATGAAATCGGATGCTTTGAATGTGTGATAAGTGGCGAGAGCAAGAGAGAGGGAGGGATTTCCGAGGGAGCGATGTGTATTTCCTTTACATGTTTCAGTCATGGCCTCGTCTAATTCTTCCTAAGTAGTACATATCTTCTCCTTGTCATTGTTATTGTGTTGACACCGAGGCCTGATGTAAACAGTCCACAGGTAGTAAGGGATTGCAAATTGCGTTTCGCTAGTTAAAAGGGCCCAAAGCCGACGAACGCCATCTCATAACACTCCAGCCTCTGCTCCAAGACTTCAACATGATGACCCCGGTGGCTGTGTCCGCTCGCGTGTGTCCCCAGCTGCGGCTGGACGAGACCCAGGAGGCGGAGTACCAGGTGCTGCGCATGCAGCTGCAGCAGGAGCTGGAGCTGCTGAACGCCTACCAGAGCAAGATCAAGATGCACAGCGACTCGCAGCACGACCGCGAGGTGAAGGACCTGGAGCAGCGTGTGTCCTTACGGCGCGCCCTGCTGGAGCAGAGGGTACGATGACCGCTCCCAGGCACACGCATCTCTGCTGCATGTTTCCGTGTGTCGTACTGCAGCGTCCAGATACATAAACGCTTCCTGCAGCGCTAACAGTGAAGTCAAATGTGTGTGCATTTGCGTGCGTGAATGTCTCTACATTTGTGTCTTTAAATATGTGTGTGTGTTTTTTTTAAGGTGTATCTGTGTGTTAACTCTGTGTGTGTTTGTTTATCTCTAAGTGTTTGTGTGTTTGTATGTCCCTGTGCATGTGCATGTATGTCTGTGTGTGTGTGAGTGTAACTTTGTGTGTGTATCTCTATGTGTGTGTAAGTATGTTTGAGTGTAACTGTGTGTGTGTGTGTGTGTGTGTGTGTGTGTGTGTGTGTGTGTGTGTGTGTGTGTGTGTGTGTGTGTGTGTGTGTGTGTGTGTGTGTGTGTGTGTGTGTGTGGTGTGTGTGTGTGGGGTGTGTGTGTGTGTGTGTGAGTGTAACTTTGTGTGTGTATGCTAGTGTGTGTGTGTGTGTGTGTGTTGTGCGTGTGTGGTGTGCGTGTGTGTGGTGCTGTGCGTGTGTGTGTGCGTGTGTGTGTGTGTGTGTGTGTGTGTGCGTGCAGATCGAGGAGGAGATGCTGTCCCTGCAGAACGAGCGCTCCGAGCGGATCCGCTCCCTGCTGGAGCGCCAGGCGGGGGAGATCGAGACCTTCGACTCGGAGAGCCTCCGCCTGGGCTTCAGCGGCATGGCGCTGGGCTCCACCCCCGCGCCCCCCCACGCCTCGCGCTCCGGCGGCGGCCACTGGAGCCACGCCCCCCCGCCCCCGCACCACCTGCGACGGGCCGGGGAGGTGAGGGGGGGAGGGGGGGAGCCGGCGGGGTCGTCCCTCAGCGTGGCCTTGGGCCTGGCCAGGGAGGGGCGGGAGCACCACCACTCGTCCCGCTCCTCCGCCTCCTCCTCCTCCTCCTCCTCCTCCTCCTCCTCCCAGCGGCAGTATTACCACCACCAGAGCACGCCCCAGCTCTACCGCGAGCGGCAGCGCGACCGCGAGCGGGAGCGGGAGAGGGACCGGGAGAGGGAGCGGGACCGGGAGCGGGAGTGGGTGGGCGGGGGGGGAGGCAGCGCGCTGGTCCACCCCCACCCTCACCCCTTCTCCCAGCACCTCCCCTCTCGCTCCTCCTCCCAGTCCCTGGCCATGCTCCCCCCTCCGCCCCCTGCTCCTCCCTCCTCTTCCTCCTCCTCTTCCTCCTCCTCCCAGGGGGGCGTGTATGGCGGCGGGGGGGGTCTGGCCGTGCGGGGCGCCCCCAGCCTGATGGCGCTGAGGAACAGCCCCCAGCCCCTGAGGAGGACGGCCTCTGGGGGGGGCCCCGGGGGGGGAGGGGGGCCCGACGGGGTCCTCAGCCGGAGCACCTCGGTGACGTCACACATCTCCAACTCCCACCTGTCTTACTCCTAGACCGACGGACGGACGGACGGACAGACGGACAGACGGACGGACGGACGGACGGACGGACGGACGAATGACACAACGACGGACAGAAAGAAAGACAGACAGACAGACGGACGGACGGACATGAAGACAGGCAGGCAGACGGACAGACGGACAGACAGACGCACATGAAGACAGGCTGACGAGGGACCGACAGACGGACGGACTGAGGCCGAAATCGACTGACAGGCCGACCGACCGCCGGACAGATTGACACCCAGGAGGACAGCGGGACGGAGAGCAGAGAGGGAGAGAGACTGAGGGTGAGCAACGGGGTTAAAGGACGAGGAGCCTGGCGGAGGCAGCCCCGTGGGCAGCAGTCCTCTGGTCAAACACCCCGCAGAGCCTCCTCCTGGAGGCCGCTGGCCCCGCCCCCTTTACGCCTGGCCTCCTCCACCTCCCTCCGTCTCCAAGACGACCGCGACGGTGGTTCTACGAGCTCTTCTGGACTCAGGGCCGAGAGGTGGGGGGTCCGGGGGTCGGCGGGTGCTCGCGGCTGTGTGTTCTATTTATTCTGCCTGTGTAAAGTGGAGGTGTGGGGCATGAGAGGTGGAGCGGTGAAGCGTTTATTTCTGCGGGGGGCGCAGCCACCTCTCCTTGTATGATGTTCTGGTCGGAGCGGAGAGAGAGAGAAGTGCGAGCATCCTGCTTTGTGTATCCGTATGTGTACGTGACGTCCCACTGGTTGTAGCCAGTTCTCAGACGGCCCTAACCCCGTTTCTATTCAGTTCCAAACATTATCTGTTGATGTTTTTGTTGATTTTTTTTGTATTAAGTTCAAAGAAAAAAAACACAAGTTGCTTGGTACATCACCAATGCCTTTAAGGGGTTCTTAAAGGGACGGTTAGGCTGGGGGGGGGGGAAGCAACAGCGTTTAAATGAAATACCAACACAAAGAATGTTTGTAAAGAGACTCTTATATTCTAGAACAATCCTGAGTAAAGACTTTAACATCATATTGAAGAAAAAAAAAACTGTTGCGTACGGGACGTCGTGTCCTTGGGAATCACTTGATGCATGAAGTAGATGTACTACGAAAAACATTTGTGATCATGAGTAAAACGTTAGAAAATGTACGGTACTGCTAGGTCGCCATCACCTCTCACACGTTCAACTCGACTGTAAATACTTACGGGAATATTTAAAAAAACAAGCATTGGTTTTATATAGTTACGAAGAGGATAGTAATTTTGATATATTCAAACGAGTATTCAATTGAACATTTAGAGAAAGAAGTCCAACAGCATTTTCTATAGGTGTCAACATTACTGTGACTAATCCTAACGTATGTGTTGTTGTAATCAAAATCAAACTCTTTAAGTCGGCGCAGGAAAAACTGGAAAAAATGTAATCTAGTGATAAAAATGTTGCCACTTACGGCGTCTGTGTCAAGTATTCACTGTTTGATGAGAAGTGACGACACTAGGATGTATACCTGGCAGACGACAAGCGAACAGCCTTCCTGCCACACGGGGGCGCCAATCTGTCCTGAGAATCACTCCAACTCTTAAGTTGACTGACGCCTTACTCTCTCAAACACACATGCACGCACACACACATGCACACTCACAAAGTCTCAAATGGACACAAAAATCAAGTACATCAAGTTAGAGTTGTAACCTCCTGGCTGATAATATTGAGGTCGAGATGGATGTAAAACATTGCCCCTTGGTTCTACTGTTCCTGGGTTCTAGAGGCCTCTGGGTCCTGGAGGGCCCAGGGCCCATTGTCACTGGGTTCTGGGGCCCCAACAGCTGTCTTGAATGGATAAGTCCCCTGTGGGTTGTACATACAGCTGCTGTGTGTCCCACATCGCCCGGGAAACGGACGGAGAGGCGATGGGGGACATTCTTTGAAAACAATCATGACTGTGGACGTGTTTAATATTCTAACCTTGGAGTGACAAAGGGAGGTCTTTAAAGGTGTATTGATAAGAGGGGGTAATTTAAAGTAATTTAAAAACATGATAATAAATTGATATTAACACATAGCCAGTCTTTATTTGTGACGTGTGCGATGATAAGTATTTAATTTGTGTGCGTGCGACTGCGTTTTTTTTTCCCCCCATCTCTATATCCGACTCTGACATCATCGTTACAGGAGCTCCTGTGAATCTGAGCCGGTGCACTGCCCTTTAAGAGGCGCTCGGCGTATTCACCGTTAACGGGCATGTCATTCCGTGGGTTCTTTAGCGACGCGGGGCTGTGGCGGCGGCGCCTGGTACCGCATCCCGCCACGGTGTCCGATACAGCGCACGGCGATGTGTTTTCTGTCGGCCGAACGGGGAGAGGAAGCGAGGGGGCCGTCCAACGAGAGAAAGCCCATCCCTTTAAGAGCGAGTGGGACACGGCGGTGCGAGAAAAGGAGAGGAGGGGGAGAAGAAAGAAGAGGAATTAAAAAAGAAAAGGAAGAAAGAGACAGGGAGGGAGGAGGGAGAGAGCGAGCGATAAAAAAAGAAAGATGACATCCTCGCCATTGAAGCGCCGAGGTGGAGCGGTAGGCTGCGGCCCGGCGCAGACGCTCTCCGCCGGGGTCAGGGCTTGAACCAGACACCGAGGCTTCGACAGACACCCGGTCGGCCTATTGGGGAAATCGCGAAAATAGATTCATATATTAAAAAGCATGAACTGCTATTGTATCAAATGCGTTTGTTAACACTCCAATTATACTATTAAGATTGCGTGAATGCATCATTTATTTATGTTGGATGTATAATGTATATCGTTAAAAATATATGTAATCACACAGAATTTTCTGGTTTGTTTATTTTTTTTACGTTTAGTGTCAAACGCCTCGTTTAGATTATTATGCTTTGACCGCTTCTAGTAAGAAGGCGGACTGAGAGGGAGATAGGCCGTTATTACAGCGGGTCTGTTTCCTGGGCCTGGCCCTCGGCGAGAACCCGGGTTTTTCTGTCCCTCCGAGCCGCTTGGGAGCAGCCTGTCGTGTCTGCGGCTCTGAAGGCGGCCCTCGGCCCCGCTACCGTCGGTGCTTCGACCGGAGAATGCGAACGGTCTGCTCTCACATCTCCAACGGGACCGTTTAACGTTTGCTGACTCTTCATCTGCATCGCTCTGCTGCAAAATGGATGCTGCGTGGAGCAATTTCCTCTTCCAGGTAGGCTTTCATAATATTCACGCTCGACCTCTGACGTCTCTCGCTGTCGTGTGGTCTCTCTTGTATACGTAACTGTAAACCTAGACATTAGTAGCTGTTCCAAGCTCAAGGTGTAAGGGACTTTTATTTACATTCGCTGCTCTCGGCCTTGTGCAGAATACTCCCACCCAAAACCAAGTGGAGGGCAGCCTCCAATCAGAGCTGATGTCGGTGCACGGAAGCTCCCAGAGCCCACCTCCGGAGCACATGACCCAGCCCCCCTCCACAGTGGACACCGCCGCGCTCAACGAAGACCCCCCGCCAGGTGAGACATGGACCTACAGACTGACTAAAACCCCTCCATAGCCAATAAGCTAACTCCCCAGCCAATCATCTAGCAGTAAACCTCGTCCCCTAAGAGTTGACCTGCACAATAAACGTAACATAACCTGGTTAGGGTTAATAGCCAATTTCTAACATGCCGTGTGAACACCCATACACGTACCCAACCCGGTTAACACTCCCAGATACCCTAAACCTTTTTGCATGTAACCCGTCATGTGAGTCGGCCACGGACTGTACAGTCAGCCGTGTCTAGCGGTGCGTGTCGACGGCTGTGTGTCTCTGACTGACGGTGTCACTCTTGTCTCCCCTCTCTCTCGCTCTCTGTGTGCGTAGTGAAGGCGGCCCCGCGGCCAGCCCGGGCTTCCCACGTCTGCTCCATCTGCAACAAGCAGTTCAAGAACAACTACAACCTGCGGCGGCACCAGTCGGTGCACACCGGGGTACGCATGACCCACAGGCCCAAGGAGACCGCGGGGGGGGGGAGGTCGGAAAGACAGACCGTCCCGCTCTCCCTACTCCACCTATCCATGGCCCCCCCCCTCGCGTCCCAGCAGCCCCCTCTGGCCGGGCTGGACGGGGAGGGGGGGGTGGCCATGAACGCCGTAGTGGCTAGCGCTAACCCCCCCCACAATCTGGCTCCCGCCGCTGCCGCGGTCGTCATGGGGACGGGGGCGACAGGACAGGTGGGTGAGGGCCGTGTGGAGGGCGCCGGCGTAGGGTTGCGGCACGAGCGTCTCCCCCCCCCCCCCCCCCAGAACATTGTTTCTTAAACTAACCGGTCTGTGGTCACTTCTATAGTCTATTTAGCCTGACCACTAGCCTAGCTCAGCCATTGCCAAGCTGTTCGCTAGCCAACAACAACAAAATAGCTCAGTGCTAGCAACGCTAGGCTAGCTAGCTCAGAAATAGTCTAGCTGGATGCTAGTCATATTATTCCAGAACCTAGCTGGGTCATAGCCTCACTATGCAAAAGCATAACTGGTTGCTAACGTAACTGGGCATTAGCCTAGCTGGGCCTTAGCCTAGCTGGGCATTAGCCTAGCTGGGCATTAGCCTAGCTGGGCATTAGCCTAGCTGGGCATTAGCCTAGCTGGGTATTAGCCTAGCTGGGTATTAGCCTAGCTAGGCTGTAGCCTAGCTGGGAAGGCCCACAATTGGGCACCACCACCACCTAACTGCTAATCATGCTAATAAAGACGTGACTAAGTAGAGGACACCAAGCTGACCTCCCAGCGGCCTGTGTCTGGCCCCGGCCCGTTTGAGAAACAGTGTACTAGAGACCCCTGCATGACCCCCCAGCACCAGGTCCAGGGAAGGTTTAATGAACCCAATGACAATATCTTGATCCAGTGACTCACTGTACAAACCGATATCGGTCTATTTATAATTAACAGACTCTAACCTAATAACCTACAAGACCTGTTGTTAGTCCATGCTGCACAAAACGACTAACTTCAATGTGTTTGATTTCAATCTTAGTTTAGAGTATTGTTAATCATCTTTAGTTCAATCCCTCAAACCCAAAACGGTGTCTGTGTGGTTTTGCATGTTTATTTGCAAAATAATTTTGTTATGAATTGTACAGATTTAACTGGTTAAAGTATTTTGTCATGTCTTCCCCTGTCGGTCTCTGCCTGTCCGTCTGTCTCCCTCCCTCCCCGTCTGTCTGTCCGTCCACCCCAGCGTCCAGCCAACCCCAGCCCGGTGAGGAAGAACCACGCGTGTGAGACGTGTGGGAAGGCCTTCCGGGACGTCGTACCACCTGAACCGCCACCGCCTGTCCCACTCGGACGAGAAGCCGTACTCCTGTCCCATCTGCCAGCAGCGCTTCAAGAGGAAGGACCGCATGTCCCACCACGTCCGTTCCCACCAGGGGGGGGTGGAGAAGCCCTACATATGCCCCCACTGTGCCAAGGCCTTCTCCCGGTACGAGCCCTCATCGCCTCCTGCATGCCTGAAGCACGATAGTACCAGACCAGGGGAGGATGGTAGTCTGAGCCTTAGTATTAGTGTTGTATACAGGTTTAAAGTGTCTGGTAGTAGGAGAGTAGTATTCAGGTTTATACTGACGTAGTAGGCAGGTTTTACACGGTCTGGGGAGCATCAGTGTAGTACTGGGGGCAGGATGGTCTCCAGAGGTGTAGTGGTAAGCAATTTGATTTCCCAGCCGAAAGATTCTGGGTCACTCCCGATGTCAACGCTCCATTTCGAGGTATCAGAGAGAGATGCCCTAATGCCCGACAGCTCCCGATGAGGGTCTGGATTCACTTAGTCGCATTAAAAATTAAAAATAAAGTACGGTATTATATAATGATAACAAACCTTTTATAGTGCATTACATAGTCTTTTCAGTAATGGTTTACCAGGTCAAATCTAAAAATAAATATTATGGTTACAGAAGAATAGAAGTCTGTTGGATGGGGGATGATTAGAAGCTCTGTACTTTGTGAATGGAGATCTCTTGTGACCGGCTCGCTGGGTACAGCGTGGGAGGTATGCTGAATGAAGCCAGTCAAACCTGATCTGAACGCTGACTGATCCAAAGCGGTCCACTGCCGACGGTCGGTTCGGGTCCCCTGACTGTAGAAGCCCGCGGGGCCCTATGGAGTTTAAAAGTCCTTCTTGCATGACCAATGAAATCGACGCGGCTGTGTTTAAAGGTTAACATTTGACCTGAATAGATTGGACTGTGTGTGTCGCTGTGCTGTTTGTGACTGTTACGTTCTCTGACCTTCAACCTTTAGACCGGATCACCTGAACAGCCACGTCAGGCAGGTCCACTCGTCTGAAAGGCCCTTCAAATGCACGGTAACTACCTCAGTCTCCATCCTGAGATGCAGTCCAACCCCAGTCCAACCCCAGTCCAACCCCAGTCCAACCCCAGTCCAACCCCAGTCCAACCCCAGTCCAACCCCAGTCCAACCCCAGTCCAACCCCAGTCCAACCCCAGCTGCTTGGCTGTGTCCTCAGAGGTCCATCAGCCTTGGGAGGTGTCTTGACTCTCTCTCTCTTGTCTCCGACAGACGTGCGAGTCGAGTTTCGCCACCAAGGACCGCTTGCGAGCTCACATGATCCGTCACGAGGAGAAGGTGCCGTGCCACATCTGCGGCAAGCTGCTGTCGGCCGCCTACATCACCGATCACATGAGGGTGCACAACCAATCACAGCACCACGCCTGCCACCTCTGCAACCGCAGTAAGTAGCCCAGCCCCGACCAGAGCGCTAACCGCGTTAAATCGATTTATAACACAGATCTTATCTGACAAGGAAACTAAATTAAGAATATGACCTCCACTGCTCAGCTCCGCTGGAGCCGTCTCGCATCTGAACGCTCTTGTACTCAGCAAGTAGACGCTGGTGTGAAAATCAATGGGGAGTGCTCTGTGTTCCAACGCTAGCATCAACCCATCCCCCTCAGAAGGGATGACCTCGTTATTTGTACATTAAAAACAATCGATGTACAACGAAGGGTCTTGTGAAGCGGGGCACACACGTAGCGGCAGGCTGACCCGTCTCTGGACGCCCGGTGGGTTCAGGTCCTTGGTTCCGTGTGTGTTCCTCACCCCGCCTCCTCCTCCTCCCCCCCCAGGCTTCACCACGCTGACCTACCTGCGGGTCCACGCTCAGAAGCACCACGGCCAGGAGTGGAAGGAGAGCGGGGGGTCGCTGGGCCCCACCGTCGCTGGCGGCGTGCTGGTCTGCCAGCTCTGCGGCATCCAGTGCAAGACCCCCACCCAGCTGCAGGGGCACATGGGCACCCACAGCGCCTCGCAGGGCGCCCCCAGCCCGGACCCGGCCGGCGCGGCGGCCAGCGGCTCCGTCTCCCTCGGCAACATGGTGTCGGCGCCCGTGTACGTGAGCGGGGGGGGCGCGGTGGTGGACCTGCTGGTCACGGACTGCTCTAGCATCGCCGCTCCGCAGGCACACAGCTAACGACCCGGCTCCGGCCATGACCCCCACCCCCCCCGCGCCGTGACCTCTGACCACTGGAGCACTGCGACCCCTGAACCCTCCCAGACTAACCCTGGAGAGCCCTGACCCCCCCCCCCCCCCGCCGCCATGGATGACCCCTGAGCTGACCCCTGGGGGTTATCGATGGTAAGACGGTGTGTTAGTGTACCGGGGTCCAGGGGCAGGAACCCACCCCTGCTGCAGAGGTATGTGTGTGTGTTTGTGTCGGAGTGTGTGTGCGTCTCAGGGGGTGTGTGTGTGTGTGTGTGTGTGTGTCAGGGGTTCCACTGTGCGACTCTGAAGTCAGTAGATGGAGTCCTACTGGAGGTTCCTTCACACACAAAAAAAACATGAAAATGTCTGCTAAATATTTCTGAATGCTTTCAATCCTTAAATAGACTTTAATAGAACTGTGCTGCGAGCGTCTACTGTATCGCTGGAATCTGCTACACTAAGGAGATCGTATTTCGTACCAGCCCTTCCTCTTCCTCTCATGCAGTGTTTCTCAACCTAGGGTCCGGAACCCAAGGCGCGGCCGCTCGGTTAAACTATAATGACATTATGAATATCAATGATAGTATTTCATTAAAAAAAAATAAACAGTAGATAAAGTAGCGGCTGCCTGATGAAGGATAGCCAGGAAAGGCCCAGTATGCATGGCTGCTCAGACTTAAGCCGTTATGCTGCTTCTTGCTCCAGCAGATCGTTGGCCCCCCTCCCTCCCCCGGTTGGAGGGAGTCTATCACATAAAATAAAAGCCTTCCTGCTGACTAATAGTAGACTCTTTTAATTTCATTAAGGCGTGCTGAGGCTTTTGCCTGGCACAAGCCAACCCCATTTGCCACAATCAGATTTGGGTGGGTGAAGCCAAAAAGTTGTATTTATTACTTGGTCACTCAAAAGAGCCAATAACGGTTAACTCATGAAATAGAAAACCCTTAGTTGGCCATTTGATTCCATATTAACATTGAATCCTACAATGCAGTATTGGATTGAGATCTATCCATATAGCATTACTATGTCACCAACTAAAACACTGTTTTTCTAAACAAATTCGATCAAGGGTTTGATTTCCCTTTTATATTATTCAATTTTCCGTCCAAATATTTCCTTTTCAACTGTGATTAATCCAGACGCCAGCATCTATACAAGAATGGCTATACAAATGTTTTTGTGTTTGTTAATATAGATCCACAAAATCACAGAAACAATTAGGTCGAACTTAAAGGTTGGGTATGGGATTTGCGAAACGCCAGCAGATTTTGAAAATATACAACTCAAATGGTCCTACCCCGTCTCCTTCAACGCTGACTCTGACTCCACCCATTCCAAGTACATGGACGCGCAAACGTGCACGAGCGCGAACACAGATGCGTGAGAGCGAGCCATTAGCTAGTTAGCTAGCTCCAGTAGCTACCGCAGGATAACAACAAACAGAAGCTTGCTCTGGGTCACGAGCTTTGAGTACGTGCACGAAGGGGGTCACGCGCGGGGAAGGGGGAGGGCAGTACAACCGTTTGATTGACATACTTCTTGTCCAATGCCACTCGGTGGTTCTGGAAATCATTGGCTGGAGTTTTTCAAGCCCTGCCCGTTCCACAGATGGATTGACGTGTTTAATTGTCATGTCAGTGCTTCTAACTCAGTGGCTGTAAGTGGGTTATGATAAAGATTAAGTAATTTTTGCAAAAATGGCCAAAAAAGAGAATTCCATACCCAACCTTTAAAGGATTGCTGCGTGATAATGTACCTTGTTCCGAGAGATGGAAACTAGTAAATGAAGCTTGGAAAAACGCTCACAAGGAGAACTTTGCGAAGCATCTTTAATGTTTTCGCCAGAAAAACGCTGAGGCAGCATATTAAGACCATTAGGAAAACCTGAGATAATCCTCCCCAGCTAGTTCCTGTGTGTCTTCGGTGTACGGACGCTGAGTCACTAATATATTACTGGCAGCTCAGCTGTTGATGTGCTGAGTTGGCGCATTGGGAGGGAGATGTAGAAAAATCGAAGAAGTCTGCATTGCAAGATTAATTCTGCTCAAAAGATTGGGGTTCCCAGCCGTATGTTGAGAAGCACTGCTCTCTTTCAACAGTTTCTTGCCGGAAAATAAACACATAATCTGTTAACTGATTTGTTGGGACATGATGCAGATTGATATATTGAGACATTGAAAGACTCGAAAACAAACAAAGGAGCTGGTTTAGGCACCGGTTGATCCAGTCTTGAATATTCTAGCAGGCTAACAGCCTATCTAGCATGTTAGCCTGCTAGCACATCAGACTACAAGTGTGTTGGCCCGCTTAGTTGTTAGCTTAATGAGCGCTGTGTCCGAAAGATTTTCAGAGGGGGGTTTGAAACCTTAAGTATCGTTCAAGGAGGTGTTTCTCTGGATTTAGCCAATCAGCGATGAGTTTGAAGATGTCTGTTTTTATAGATGGAAAACCATGGGATGTAATGTTATGTTTGCTGATGATGGTACTTACAAAGTTAGTCCAATCTACTTTAGGAGTGTGAGGCACCTTAAATTGGTTTGTCAGTCAGATAATGGATTATCGTTTTTCAAATTAAATGGTTTAAACGGTTTTATTTCTCTCTAGTTTTGGGCCTAAACATGTTGGAAAAAAAAATCAGAAAAATATTTTCAGTATGAAAACTTGTGATTTGGCAGCACTACTTGCGCCTGAAAAACCACCTTTTGCATGAAATCCAGCCTAGACATTGTGCATACAGCGAGGATGCTAAGCTAAAACAGTCACATCACTTAATGTGTTAACAGTTATTTTATAGAAGTCTTGTTGTTTTAATTGAACTTCACCATTGCATTGCCATTGATTTGATTGTAACTGTCCATTGCCATTGTTGTTTTTAACTTGTGTGTACCAGTGGGGTGGGCTGCATTATGGATCAGTATGTACAGCACAGCCTTTCAAACGCACCTCACTCTCGGTCGCCCCATTCCCTCCCCTCTCCTCGAGACACATCATCACCAGGGGTGCGTTGGGTTGTCTGGTCGCCGTGTCCCAGTTATTGGGGCGGGGCTTAGAAAGTGTTGCATAACAGTTTGATCATTTCACGTCTGTATGGTATCTTAAATTTAGTAGTTATTTCATTTCTCGAGATGTTATTCCTGTTGAGAAAAACCGGTAGTAATTTTAACATTCATTTTGGGGGATTTTTACATGACACTACTAAAATTTAATACCTCTACCTTTTAGGAACTTGTACAGCTAGCGATACATCTTAATGCCTTATCGTACTCAACTGCTTTTTAATTCTTTAATTCTCAAATATTTTAATTCTTAGTCATGGATTCATTAAGAATATTAAAGGGGTGTATTTATATTTATATTTTTATATTTCTCAACAGTATGCATGTCTATAAACAGTTCTTATGCTTACCACTCATAAATGTTATGTTATTTGTAGATGACGTAGGGAACATATTATTTTGTAATTTTGACAATTAAAATTAAAACGGTTAAAAATTGAGTGTTTTGTGAGTGATCTGCTTGTGTTTGGTGATAACAACGTGGAGGGGTGGAGATATAGGCTGGACAATATCTCCTGAAGGCCTCAAATACGCCCTTCAGTGCAGTTGCGTCGTACATGAAGACTAGAAGATCGTACTAATGCCTCCCGGTTTTTTCATTGTGAAGTGCAAGTGGGCCTAACAATTTGATACCAGGGTGTATTTGATACAGCTAGATGAGAAAAATGTGCTCAAGTCGATGTCCTCCATGAATGTAGTAGGCCTATATAATAGAGAAGTTAATATTAAAGTGGATTAAGGGTTTAAAGTCTCAACATCAGAATTGTAGGTCTCGTTTACTTTCAGTTGCGTATTATATTTTCCACCCCTGATGTACACAGTGGAAAGTGTTTCCAGATTTAGCCCTGAACAGCAAATCAACAATCCTGTCCAATGGGACTGTGGTTTGTTGCACCTTTCACTGCCTTTAATAATTAGTGTGGTTGCAGCGAATGCCACGATATTGTTGTCTTCATCTTTTATGATTATGCCTAATTTGGGGTTATCTCCTTCATTTTTGGGGGGATCAACACCAAACCACTACCACATCTACCTTAGACCAAACATGTTGATTAAAGGAAAAACGCTTAAATCAACCATCCCATACGTGAAAACGATGGAGTTAAAATTAAATACACATGTAAAACGGAAGTAAGGTCTCCAAAAAGTTTAGTACCCCTTAGACCACAGGGGGCGCTATAACTCAAGGTCAAACCCAAACGTCCGGGCCCAAACCAAGACTGACCAAAGGTCCACCTGGGTAAATTGAACATGTAGGCGTGGGTTTACTTTACCATTCCGCCCACTTCCAATATAAACAGTTTACCTGTGTTCGAGAGATGATTCATGAACCACCTCCGGAACGCAAGCTGGTTTACCTTGTGGCTCTGTTGTAATAAACCACGCGTTGGGCATTTACCACTCTCCGAGTCATACCTAGCCCGAGACGACCATACCACAAAGGATCAAAATAGTTTTTCATCACTCCATTATTCAACCAATCACAAGACCAAGAGTTCTCAGGCTTGCCCATCAAGGACTACGCCGTCAGGTAATGTGGGAAGTTTTGTGTAGAAGGCTTGAAAAATGACGTCACCGTGTCAATTTGAAATCACCACTGTGCATGTGTTCACTGAACTAGGTTTTAATAAATAAAGTCAATGGTAAAAAAACAAAAAAGGAAAGTACCAATTCGACAACAGGGGGCGCTATAAAACCCAATCAGAGTTAAACGATCAGACCCATATTTCAATCAATCACAAGTCAATCAATTCAAAGCGTCCAAGGACTTGGAATTTACCATGCTTGTGCATTAGGGATCCTCAAATTAACCTGTTGGTTTGCTCTCGGAAACAGCACATATGAAGGGTTTGCTGGTTCAACAACACGCATTTTCTTCAGAAAATGCACATGTTTAGTTGAATAATGTATTCATTTATTTAAATAAATATTACATTAGGCCTACTATGTAGACCTAACTTATTGATTTTTGTTTGATTGGCTTGAATATATAACGCTAGGTCTTCCCAGAACATTTAAAAACTAGAATGGCATCAATTATGAAACCAAGTCATGATCAAATAAATAAACAATGGAAATAAAGTAACAAGTAGGCCTACACGTTAAAATATCTCAAAATGCACAAGTAGGACTATATACGTTTGAGTAATAAGATCTTAAACACACGTTTCTGGCCGGAGAGTGGAGGCAAAATGAATAATCTACCCAAAGGGTGGTTTGCTGAATGTGTTTAACATACAAAGACGTCTGGTGGGTGCCGCCGCACATGTCCCAGCGGCACTTTAGACCAGACGCAGCGCGACGCGGCCTCCTGCGCGTCGCTTCGCAAATCGCATTCGCTCGCAACGGCGCCGCGTTGTTCAGCGAACCAATCAATGCGATCCATTCACGCGCGGTAACGCGTATCGTACCGCGTCCTGCCGCTAGACGCCGCAGGGAAAGGCAGACGTGAGGAGGACCCATGAGCCCGGTGACCTCCTCTCGAACCGCTGCTAGCTACCACGTCGACATCTGGATGGATGCACGTCTCCGTCGTTTCTTCAATTGCCAGTCGGGATCCGATCGGTGTCACTCTCGGTAGTCGTGGTCTGAAGACAGCGTTATTGCTAGCCAGCGCATCGAGAGGCTAGTTGGTAGCTGGTAGCTTCGATGTTAGCGGTTATATCAGGCTAGCGCTAGCCCGTTAGCAGCCGCTTTTTCCGACCGTGTTGGCCTCATAAACATGCGGATCATCGAGGCGCAGAGCCCCGGCACATCTTTACCTTCAACCGCCACCTGCAGGACACACGTTTGGACCGGACGTTGGCTGGACTCTGCATAGTTTCCATGTAATTGTTCATCATTTGTTTTAATAACATCAACTTTTGTGTGATTAGTGTGTCCTCTGGTGTTGGCCGGCGTGCTGGTTTCTTACCGGGGGGTTAGCCTAGCCGCTACCGCTCCGGACCCGCGTGTACCGGGTACGGATCGCCCTTCAGAGAAACCCCCTTGACCCGGGGCTTCACCCGGGCTGCATGCTACTGGGGACTTCTCCTTTTAAAGAAATGATGGGTGTGTTCCCTTAGGTCGTTATTGTTAACAGGTGTAGACCCAGACCGCATAGCTTCACCATTCAGTCGCACAGTTGTCTCTCCCGTTGTCCACTCTCCAAGGTGCTGACATTTCACCCAGTTTTATAGTTGTTGGTTTGTTTTTTTTAAAATTGTGCACCGTATGCCCCAAACAACCAGAGCCGTGCTTGGAGCAACGTGGCAGTAACGGTGTTTACGTGCTGGGTGTCTTATCTCTCAGACAGTCAGCCCCCTGACGGCTGAACGCTATCAGTCAGCGGCGGCTCTTTGTGTCCCTCCTCCATGAATGCGCCCAGCTTGGTTTACACCCGCGATGTCCCCCCTGCGCCCTAGCCTGCACAGTGGAGGGATCAACCCAGCCCGCCCGGTTAACCGACAAGGGGTCCTTTAAAGGTTGTAGTGGTTAGTCCTGGTCTGTCTCTTATTTGAAGGCGCAGTGCGTATTTTCTTTTTAATTCTTCCTCATCAGTCAGCTCGTACTAATGTGAAGTTAAACGGGCCGCGTAACTTTGTGGAATATCCACATGTGGGCCTCACAAGTCTGACAATACGGACTGAGGAGTACAGCCGCTCGAACGAAATGAAAGACCTACGTGATGTAGTGGTTTATCGCAGTCATAATGTAACGGTTATTCAGTGATAAAGTGGTTAATCATTGTGTGGACGTGACGGTTTATCGTGTTGATAATGTAGTGCTGAATCGTAGTTATAATGTAGTCGTATTAGTGATAATGTGGAGGTTAAAGGTAGGGTTTAATTGTAGTTATAATTTAGTCGTTAATCATAGTGATAATGTAGTGGTTAATGCTCCACTATTTAACTGTTTCACTGCACGTTTTTACTTTTGTTCAAATGTTAAAGGTTACAAAATGTATAATAGTAAAGCAAAGAAATCCTACTCTAGAATTAAATTTGATAGATCCCTACCAAATTACAATGGGGGAAAAAGTATTTCCCCATCGAGACTTGTGTTGTTGCTACTAGCTTCATAATAAAAAAGTCTTGTTGACTCTTTATCTGCAGACTATCAGTAAGTGCTCTCTGGTGTTAATAGTTAAAGTGTTGAGCTACACAGTGTGTTTAATCAGTGATAATATCTGCTCGTAGAGGGAAAGCGCCACAGATCGCCTGCCGAAGATACGCCGCTGCGAGGGACCTAGGGGCAACATGTTGAGCATCTTGGCCGCTGGCTCAGTATTCTTCCCCGGTCTCTTCCTGCTGTCTAAACAATGCCTCAAATACATCCCTGGCCTTCGCTGGAGCGAAGGGGACGCCGTCATCGTCTCTGCCAGGTGGGTGAACACTGGCTGCATTCAAAGAGGCCGCGGCTATTGGGGGATTTCGCGCGCTTCCTGCTAAATCTCCAGATGTTATCCTCATTGACGATGTGCTGAAGCTGCTCAGCGAGAGGCTTAGCCGGTTGGGAATCGTCTTTGGTCCGAGGGTACATCGGTTTATCCTCTGCGACTCTGTGACTGCAACGACGTCATTAGAAATGGGAAGACCACGCCACCGCATGGCTAGGTATCACAAATGTAATTCGGCTAAGAGGTCTGAAGTTTTTAGACTGGTTGGATCCCCGTCAACAATCTGTCATTGGCTGGTGCTCGGGGGACATGCCTCGAATCAAAGCGCTGGTGTGGGACTGGAGGGGTGACCTGTTGTGTTCTCCTCAGGCTGGTGTCCTCGGTGCAGGCCCTCATGGCCTCCTCCGCCGGCTACATCATCGCTTCCTCCTGCGACGACATCATCGAGGACGGGTAAGGCGGGGAACTCGCAGCCGTCGTGCAGAACAAGACGTACCGATGTAAACGCAAAAAGGAAGTACTGTTTCGAACTGGTAGGCCGGTCTCATGAGGGCTTGTTCCTAACGGATATAAAGGTTAATAGAGTAAAAAGACAACGGCTCCAACTGGGAACATAACCCTGCAGTCACTCCTCGGTTCACCAAATAAGAGTTGTGCCAAAGCACACAGAGCAGCCTGTTAGAGAAGGACCTGTGTTGATCTGATCCTGCCCCCGCCCCCCCACCAGCCAGTGTTCGCTGTCAACCTGGCCCCCCAAAGGGCGCCGGGGCCCCGGAAAACGCAGAGCGTGCAACAACAGAGTGCAGCCCCTGATACCTCTGCCGCCCCAGGCCCGTGCAGACATCGTGTTAGGAGCTGCACCTCGTGACCTTTTGACCTGGGGCGTGATCGGCCCCTGGGAGTGTCCTCCCCTAACTGATGCCGTCCCTTTTGTCTCCAGGCACTGGCTGACGTGCAGCTACATCCTGTTCGCCGTGCCCTACTTCGTGTACGACATCTACGCCATGTTTATGTGCTACTGGTACAAGCTGAGGGTGAAGGGCCACGAGGAGGCCGCGGCCGCGCCCAAACACGTGGGCTCTGCGCTCCTCAGCTACCTCCGCCGGGAGTTCCTCATGGTCCTGCATCACGTCGTCATGGTCACCGTCTGCTTCCCTGTCTCCGTGGTAACTGGCGCTTTTTGTCTCCTAGAAGGAAATCGTGCCTTAGATGCTGTAAATGGAAATACTTTTAATTCTGAGCATGACTTCATATTAATGAAGGTTATATTTATATTCCCTAAAGTAAGGGAACTAGTTGGTGGGCTCCTCACTTTAATGTCTTTAGATATAATTCATTAAGACTTAATTAGGCACATCTAAGAGGAGATGTGCCTTTTTTGAAATGAGTGACACTGCTGTCTACTATATGAATATTATTACCGTCTGACTTATTAATAGTATTTTGAATTCATAAGCGTATTGTGAAATTCAGTGTTATTGTGTACAATTGTGGTGCTCTCAGGTCCTGACAGACTCATCACTCGTTGGTGTGATTTTTATTCTGTAGTTCTTGCGGCGCGGCAAGGGAGATTACTTCCAGGGCGTTATGTTTATGGCTGAGCTCAGCACGCCCTCCGTCTGTCTGGGGAAGATCCTTATCCAGGTAAACTTTTAACTTACTTCTGTGTGTCTCTGTCTCTGTCTTTCCTTTTCTCTGTCTCTGTCTCTCGAGCTCTGTCTCTGTCTCCATCTCTCTGTCCTCTCCTCTCTCTCTGCCTCTGTCTCTCCTCTTCTCTGTCTCCCTCTCTCTCTGTCTCTGTCTCCATCTCTCTGTCCCTCTCCTCTCTCTCTGACTCTGTCTTTCCTTTTCTCTGTCTCTCTCTCCTTTCTCTCTCTCTCTCTCTCTGTCTCTGTCTCCATCTCTCTGTCTCTCTCCTCTTCTCTCTCTCTCTCTCTCTCTCTCTCTGTCTCTCTCTCTCTCTTCTCTGTCTCTCTCTCTCTTCTCTCTCTCTCTCTCTTCTCTTCTCTCTCTCTCTCTCTCTCTTTTCTCTGTCTCTCGATCTCTGTCTCTGTCTCCATCTCTCTGTCCCTCTCCTCTCTCTCTCTCTCTCTCTCTCTCTCTCTGTCTCTCCTTTTCTCTGTCTCTCGAGCTCTGTCTCTGTCCCTCTCCTCTCTCTCTGTCTCTCTTTCCTCTCCTCTCTCTCTACAGACTTAACGACTCCCCTGGCCAAGACTGTAGCTGTCTAAATCTACTAATTCCAAGCATGCACCTTGTTGTAGTTTCCGATGACTCATGGGTCTTCTGAGGCTCATTCCTCAGCCCTCTTGCTTCACCACGTGACACACACACACACACACACACACACACACACACACACACACACACACACACACACACACACACACACACACACACACACACACACACACACACACACACACACACACACACACACACACACACACACACACACACACACACACACACACGAAGCTGTAACAGCTGTTGCCCTCTGAATATAGCTTCCATGGTAAGGCTGGATTAAACAGCTGATATATCCCTCCCCTTTAAACCGGTCCTAACACCAGACAGCCACTACCACCCCCCCCCCCCTTTCCCCGATAGGTCGGGTTGATAGCAGTTTGAGGCTGGCTATTATATGTGCTCCTCTTTCTGCTATGTCTGCCCAGTTTTCACTAACTCTTCCCCTTTCTAAAGACCACCAAGCAGCCTCATATCAACTTCCCCTCTTTAGGGACCCAGCAAAACAAAACGTGTTGCAAAACCTTACTTTAGAAACGGTGTATATCTTGCATATATTTTGGTGTGTGTGTGTGTGTGGTTGTTTTTTTTGTTGTTTTTTATGAAAAGATGGTCAACCTATACCTTCATACCTCACGGTGGCTCCTGCGCTCACACACAGGGTGCTTCTCCGAACACTGTGATTTATCTCTTCAGCTTGACCGACCTGCCTGCTGGCTGTCTCTCTCCCTCTCTGTTTCCCTCTCAGTACAAACAGCAACACACTCTGCTGCACAAAGTGAATGGGGCTCTAATGCTGGTCACTTTTTTCGTCTTTCGAGTGCTTCTCTTCCCATATATCTACTACGCCTATGGCAGGTATGTCTCGCTCTCTGTCTGTCTGTCTCCCTTTTGTCTATGTTCTGCAGGTCTCGTTCGTTCCCTCTGTCTGTCGGCCTCCTGTTGTCTATGTTCTGTGTGTCTCGCTCCCTCTCTCTGTACGTCTCTCCATCTGCCTACGGTCTGTCTGTCTTGTCTCGGTCCCCCATGTGTCCGGCTCTGTCTGTCTCTCCTTGCCTCTGTTTTGTCTCCATCTCGCCGGCTGTCTTTCTCTTTGGCTGTCGGCCTCTATGTCCGTATGTCTGTCTCTCCATTTTATCTATTTGTTCCATTCCGTCGCTGTTCTGTCATGTTGGCGCGTACGAGCTAGCATAACAGCACGTACCAGCTAGCTGCTCTAGGGCGTTAGCCACGGCTCTGAGCTAACCGCGTGCGTGTGTGTGTGTGCGTGCGTGTCTCTAGGTACGCCTCCATCCCCTTCCACCTGGTCCCGCTGAGGGTGTCCTGGCAGTGTAACCTGGGCGCCGCCCTGCTCATGACCCCCCAGCTCTACTGGTTCAGCCTCATCTGCCGAGGGGCCTTCCGCCTCTTCACCCGCTCCCCCCGCCGGCCGCCCGCCCCTGCCCCCTCCCCCTCCCCCGCCAACGGGTACAGCGTGCGCCCCGCGGAGCCGGAGTCCAGCGCCCACTGAGGGCCGGGAGTGGAGGGGAGGGCGACTGTGGATGGAAGCAACGGAGAGAGGAGATGGGTGGGTGGGGGGGGGAGAAGGGGAGGGGGGGCTGAAACATCGGGTGGCCCCCGACCACCTGGACCCAAACGCTGATTAACAAGACAGTTAGACCGGTGGTACAGCATCCCCGTCTCTCTGAGCTCACTAGGGCTAGCCTGGCGGCATAGCATCCCTGTCTCCCCGAGCTAACTGGAGTTAGCCTGGTGATATAGCAGTGCTGTCTCCCAGAGCTTTCTAGTTTTTATCCTGCCGGGATAGCGTCCCCGTTCCCCAGAGCTTGCCAGAGTTAGCCTTGGGGTACAGCGGCGCTATCCCTCGGAGCTAACCGTATCCTGCTCTGTCGGTTGTCGGGCAGAGCAGGAACTAGGAATGTATTATATTGTATGTTAGTACATCTGCTGTAGATAAGGCCTCATTCAGCTTAGTAAGTCCCAGAAACTACCCACCCATCAGCTAAGCAGTATTTTGACTTGTAAGTGTTACCTCTGTGTACCCACCATGTAGCCAGTGGCACCAAGTACCCCCACCCTGCCGACAGACTGGGCTGCTGCCTTACCCCCCCCTGATCGTCCCTGGGCCCCTTGTTCAGCCCGTCCCCGCCCTAGACGAGAGGGACGCAGCCTAGCGCACCTAGCTTGATGGAGCTAGCTTAGCGCATCCAGCGGAGCTAGCTGGTGTACTACTCTCCTTCAGTGTTCACGCTCACGTTGTGTTCTAATATGTTTCCTCAGTTCTACATGTTCGTAATGAGTTATCGTTCATTTTATTAGTAGTATTAAAGGAGAACTCCGACCTTAGTTTCAAACTACAGCTGAGGTCACCCGTCCGATGCCTCATGTGCACGTGTGCTTTGCTATCGTTAGCTCCTTTGTTTGCAGGGTTAGTTACCACCTGTGACCGAAAAAATAGAACTTAAAGTATTTGAAGCATGCTCGTTATGACACCATTTGCTTCCACTGGACAGTTTAAGTTGCAACTTCCAGCGCAAAGGCCTAACCTGTCGGAACTTACAATGTCTAACCCCTCATTAAGATAAGAGGAAGGCTTCCACTGAGAAAAACTAGTGCCCAGCTAACGGGTTGGGGTGAATGTCTTATCAGGTCATTGAAAGAGATTCACATATTTTAAATACCAAATCTTGCCACTGTGATGGGTCCGTGGTTTAGCCAGCCTCTTGTGGAACATGTCGTATATCTATTGAGCCTGTATACACATGGGGGGGGGAAGCTGTCGTAGTCGTGCCATACATGGACGTGAGGCATGGGATGGGGTCCAGGTCCAAATGGTTCAGCTGTAAACCGAGGAGCCGGGTACAGAGTTCTCCTTACACACACACACACTTTCCTCCCAGTAAGGCAGCCTTCACTACAGTGTAGATATTATTACCTTATTCCATTTAACAGTGTCGCGTACGTGGCTCATGACGTGTTTTTGTGTTTTCAACCCATACAGAAGTGATGATAGGTAGCAATGTCACTTTTAAATGGTCTTCTGTTGACGCGACGTCAGATCACCTCTTCAAACAGTGGGTCTGACATTGCGTCGGATTATCCGTAGTCGTGTCCAATGATCTGTCAATACGTCAGATCATCTGCTATAGTTAACGTCAGATTGTCTGTTCTCGTTACGTCAGATTATCTGTGGTTGTGTCAGATTATCTACAGTTGCGTCAGATTGTCTGTTCCGTAACAACGGATGGTCTGAAGAAGTAGCAACAGATATTCTGTTAACTCAGATTATCTGGACTAGGGGGTCCAGGCGTTGAGAGTGTCTGGACAAGGGGGGTTTAGGGTCCAAGGTCCTGGGCGTGGGCCAGGTCAAGGGTCCGTGGTCCTTGGACGTCTTGGAGGAAGGGAATCCAGTCGCCGTTGCCGTCTGAAGGGAAACCAATCCAATGCTTTTTACTGGCAGCCTTTACTTACCTTGAACTGGGAAATGCTTTTAAAGCCACATGATTTTTCTGTGCTGATCCTTTTTAAGATTTTTTTTTTCTTTTCAATGCCCCCCCCCCCCCCCTAATGTATGAAATGTGTCCTTCATCCAATATTCAAGGTTGTTTGACTTGTTCCAGACGTGAATCTGTTTGAGTCAACTGTTGATCCACCCAGACTCACAAGAGGTTCCCCATGGAGTCTGGGGCCTCGTCATCAAACTAGAGACCCCAAACTAGAGCCTCCAAGCTGGGGGAGGGGGGACCCATGTTCTCCTGACCCCAGCCCGGCCCCTCCCTCCCTCCCCAAGGTGTCATAGAGTACTGCTTGTTGCCAATGCTAAAGTATTTCAACTGATGTACTGTATATTCCACAAAGCTTGTTATTTATTTGTAATTATTTATTTATTCTTTATTTATTTGGTTCATTTGTGGTTTTGAATGCATATTTATGCATCCCTGTTATTCTCTATGCTTCTGAGCCTCACCTCAGGCGTTTCTTGTTACTCAAACTCTTAACTAAAATATATTCCAATGTCCCCAGACTGCTCTACTTATTCTGCCTTATTCTAGTCTTTAAAGCGTGTTCTGTCAAAAAGAACCTTATCCCACTGCCAATAGAACATTATACTGTCACTAGAAAGCTATTGTGTCAATATAACATCATTCTACTGCCAATGGAACATTATACTGCCAGTAGAACATGACTATCAATGGAACATTATTCTACGCCCAGAAGAACCTTATTCTGTCAATAGAATGTCAATCTGTTGTTACAACCCATTGGCTCTTAGTTTAGAGTTTAACGAAAATGGTGACTTATATGATGATTTTCAGCCGTGTATGTTAAGTGTTTGTATCGTAACTATACAGCAATAAGGAATAACGACCAGAACTAGCATCCTGAAACACTTGCCTGATTACGCCCAGTGAAATATGCAATACATACGTTTAACCACTAGAGGGTGCTGAGCACCCTGGGTCGCCAAGTTACTACAACCGTCACTTGTTGGTGACCCAGGGTCAGTAAATGGCAGGAAGTGGTTTTATTGATTTTGGTTGAAGGTTATTGAGTATGTTAGTTATTATATATTTTTAGAGAAACAAGGCACTTGCAGCATCTAACCCAGCCAGGCCCCATTCTGCAGGAGAAAAGTTAACCTAATTTATAGTGAAAGGCATCCAACCAGCATTTACATTGAATAAAGGGTTTATTACTGTTATTACAAAACATGCTTAAAAAACATACAAAAGTCCAAGACAGATATAAAATTCAAGTTTCAAAGCAAGAGGTCCTCTGGGTGCGATGGTGTCTCAATATCTCCTTTGCCTAGGAGAGAAGATGGTGTCTGGGTTGCTGTCTCTCTCCCGCTCCTTCTCCCTCTCCTTCTGACTGTTGGGGGACAGCGGCTCCTCTACACGCTTGTCACTCTTAAACAGGTCCCGCCCCGTCCGCAGGATCTGCTCCTCCATTCGCCGGTGGCGCTTCATGTCGGACAGAACCTTGTCCAGACGCGCCTCACGCTTCACAGAAGAGCGGGCCGAGGAGCCTGGGGGAAAGCAGACCGAGGGTCAGAGGACGGAGGGAGGGGGGGGCACTTTAGGTGGTTACAGTTAGAGAGGGTTACGTTTAGATGTTGGGTTACAGGGGGTTAAGTTAGAGAGGGTTAGTTAGAGAGGGTTACGTTTAGGTGTTGGGTTGGAGGGGGTAAGGTTAAGTATAAGGTTAGAGATGGTTGAAGTTAGGTTAGAGATGGTTAGGTTTTGGGTTAGTGGGGTTAAAGTTTAGCATCAGGTTATAACTAGTTAGAGATAGTGAAGTTATAAGGTTATAAATGGTAACATTCAGTCTAAGGTTAAAGACGGTTGGGTTAGTATTATGTTACGAGTTTGTTAACCTAAAGAACAAGGTTAGAGATGGCTATGTTTATTATGTTAGAGATGGTTCAGTTAAGGTAGAGAAGTTTATGTTTATGCATAAGGTTAGAGATGTTTATGTTTCGGTTGGATATGGCCAGGTTCGAGACGGTTAAGTGAGCAGGTTACCTGGCGTTCTGCGTCGGTTGATGAAGGCGCTTTTCGGGGTGGTTTGCGTCTTCTCCTCGTCAAAGTCGAACTCAGTCGGAGACACGACCCTGGCGGGAGACGGGTTACGGTTAGAACCCGTCGACAGAGACAGAACGGGTGCCCTGTTCTCCTGTCCGTCAGGGCTAGGGTTATCACTCACTTGCTCTCTCCGCCAGCCCGCTCGCTCTCGTTGGCGTCGTCGTCGTCCTCATCGTCGTCGTCTCTCTCGGGAGAGGGGGTGCGCTCCGGCGTGGGGGGCCGGCGAGGAAGGGGCTCGAAGCTCAGCTCCAGTGCCTCCCCCTTCGCCAGGATCTCGTACAGACGCTTGATCTCGGCAGGGGGGGGCATCCACGTGCGGGGCTGCTCCAACTCCTCGTCACTGTACGGGACCTCCCACTCTTCCTCCTCCTCATCCTCCGCCTCCCCAGTCTTCTCGCCTCCATCCGACCCCAGGAGGGAGTCTCCTCGCTGGGACTCCTGCCCCCCTCCTCCGCCCTCCTCCCCTCCTGGAACAACCCCAACAAGCACACGTTGGAACAACAGCTCAGCCTAAAAGAGATGTGCAAAAGCCCTGTCCCGGACCAATTAAGTATTATCTGAACACATACTTTTGTTTGACATATTACGTTAGGGTATCAGGTTAGAGGGGCTTTATATTAAGAAGTAAGCACAGGAAAACTTGACCTGTACAGTAAGTAGGCAGGAGGATAGCTTGCGGTTCGTAAGGTCTTTGACTCACAGTCGATAGGTGTTTGGTTTGCAAGTCTAAGGTACCCTGGAGCATGATGCCCGAGGCCCAAACTGCTCCTTTAATGGCATGGGTCTGTATTCACAGTAAATATCTTTGGATGAAAAAAAGCAACCTGGGCGTCCGCCAAATAGTCATAGTAATTGCACCCTATTGGATACTCTGTGGTTACACCAGATGAAAAAAAACTGCACCACAGAAACATCACAACGGACAAAAGTGATGGTTTATCTAACGACCGAACGCACCATTATTTGTCTTCTCGTCCGGTGAAGTGGTCTCTTCAACAGTTGCTTCTACCATCTTGACGTCATTAATACGAAGGTCCCCGCTCTCCTCCTCCTCCTCCTCTCCTGCGGTCTGGTCGCCCACCGCCAGCGCCTCGACGCCCTCCCGCAGCGAGGGCTCCATCGCCTCGGCTTGCATCCCGTCAGCAGCTGCAGTTTATCCTATCAGCCCCGCAGAATGGTAGTTAGTTACACGTTGGGGACACACATTAAATGACTTGGGGGTTCCGACCGCACACGACCCTCATGGAGAAGAGGTTGGGGTGTTGCAACTATGGCTATAGTTAACTTTATTCATAGTGTGTATATCCCCTTAGTTCGTTGTTAACATCATGGCCGAAAAGGATAACTTTAAAGTATTTCACCTATATGGTTTTATTTAGGACTAATAAAGAGTTACTGCCTAATTTCTAAGGTTAATGATTATTATGGCTGGAGAATGTGAACGTCTAATTTACCTATTGCATACCAGTTAAGTCGCAGATGTCCCGATAGACGATATTTCCAAAGAATAAAAGCATCAGTTCACCTCATGGGGATAAATCCTGGATATTATAATGACAGCTGAGGCGGTTAAACTAGAAAAAGCGTTCTGGTCCTATGCCTAAGGACAGGTAAACATAGCGCCATTTTGAACGAACCTACTGACTTTGAGCGACCGCGCAGTGCCACTAACAGCCGCTTATTTGGATGCGCCTAAACCACAACCCTTGGGCTAGTCCGTATGTCATATAGATCTGCTACAAGCGCAGCATTCAAATAGACACCGGCGGAGAAGGATTCGGTTTTTTCACCACGGCTATAGCCTACATCTCATTAATTTTCAATTTGTTTAAATGAAAAATGCATTATACGTTCAAACGTTTTTAATCATGTCGAAATATGAATATATATACTAGTCGTGATTATGACGCGTTCATAAAATGCGACGCGTCGCGCGGGAGGGATTCAGCGGCTCCTGATTGGTCAGTTCGTCTTTCCGGTTTGCAGTCCTCGCATTTCAAAATTGTTTGGAGAATTTTCGAATCGCCATTGTTGCGTTCAAAACATTTTAGTATTGAAACCGACCGGGAACGTGTTTATTGAACAAACATCATCCAACGTGAACGTACCCAAGGTAATTCTGGAACATCTATAGTACGCGTTGCTTACCGTTACTCGCTACGTGGTTCGGTAGAAGTTAAGATTGATAGATCGATATAGTTACTGGCTTAAAGGGTTAAAACGTAACTCATTGGCTTGTTTACCGAGAACGATATAGACTTCCTATTGCTGAATGAATAGCACGACTTAAAACCGATCTCCAGTCGACTCGTATGATGTTTAGCAGCGTCCATCTTTTTTGTTTGCAGCCAAGCTATGGCGCAACGTGTCCCTACTGCGGACCCTGGGGCCAGGAGGACGTCCCGGGTGCGGGTGGCCGTCCGCCTGCGGCCCTACATGGAGAAGGAGGACGACAAGGCCGAAGGTCCATGTGTCCGCGGGCTGGACTCCCAGAACCTGGAGATAATCAACTGGAGGAACGCCACGGAGACGGTGAAATACCAGTGAGTCTTCAGAAGGCCTCACTGTGTGTTCCGTTGTGTGTTGTGTGTTCCGACCACTTGTAATTCACCTTGGAGAGGCTGTCTGCTAAATCGAAAAAATTGTGTTTGATTCAGTTTTGACGCCTTCCACGATGAGCAGACGACCCAGCAAGGTGTGTTCCTGGCCTCCGTGAAGCCCATCCTACCACACATTCTGACTGGACAGAACGCCAGCGTGTTGGCCTACGGGCCCACAGGAGCAGGTAGGACATTCAACACTATTGGTTGCCCAAAGGTCCCCTGTTTTACCACCTGATGTGAGGCAGAGTAGCCTTTATATGAGGAGTCTTTATACAAGGTGTGTTTTTCACTCAGATATGTGATGAATGGATCAACTCTGTGATGCATGCAATCCCCAAATATTGCTCACCGATCGTTGATAGTTTTTTTTTTTTTTTTAATGTCAGGGCTTGCTCAGGCTTTGTCGGCATCACAATGTTAGTTATGCAACGATTCAAATATTTGCTGTTGCATTAATGTTGAGACTAAAATAGGTCTTGCCCAAAATGTAGTGCCCGCGCGAATCATCTAACATCAAAACTGCAAGGCAAACGTATAGCTGTGGTGCTGGTGTTATTAAAGACGGCTCAATTGAAGTTTATTTTGTACGTCGTTTTTCTTCAATTGGAAGGATATTCAACAGATATCCACGCTTTAAAGAGCCCGGTATGTGTCCGGTGTGCAGTGATCTATACCTGCTGAGGAGACAGGCAGAGGCACAGCTCTATAGATTGATTGTTGGGTCAATATTTCTTCCCAAGAGGCAAATTACAAAGTTCCCTGCCCTAAACAATAGCATTACTATAATACCATTCATCCATAGACCACACACGTTTCAGAATGTTTACTGTGGTAGGTAGGTATCCCACTATTGCCAACAGTGAAACGGGTCAATGAGCACAGATTTACATAATGCAGGTTAAAGTCAATTTGTGTACGTCATTGGAAACTGTTCGGGACTTTGCATCTCTGTATAGGGGGAAAAAACTAAAAGCACCCTCAAAACCACTACTAGCTAGGTTTAAATTTGGACACTATCAATTAAATTGGAGTTTTTACTGGGTAGTCATCAATAATGACTAATCAGCATCATACCTGGTTGGTAAAGGCCCTCTTTTAAATGACTCATTTACTCAGCAGCAATCACGGTCTGACTCGTGTTTTTGTCCACAGGTAAGACGCACACCATGCTGGGCAGCCGTGAGCAGCCCGGGGTGATCCCCCGGGCTGTGAAGGAGGTCTTCAACCTGGTGCGCGCCCAGGGGGGGGCGCAGGACGGCTGGGGCTGCAGTTTGACCATGTCCTACCTGGAGATCTACAACGAGAAGGTGGAAAACTGTGGTCTTAGAACTGCAACTAGAGGGTGGTGTTGTGCTCCGCTTGCGACGGCATATTAAACACGTTGTGGTCTCTGGTCAGGATTTTGTAGCTGGTGATGAAATCAACTTCGGCTCTCTGCAAGCAATAATTAATATATGGCCTGCTGCAAGGCTCGCTCGCGGGCTTAGATTCACAACTAAGAATGGGGAACTAACTAGCATTCTGCCTTCGGACAGCCGATTGATGGTCATCTTTGCACCGACTACTCCAACTCCTCTCCTCAGTTCTGGGACCTGCTGTCCCCGAGCACCCAGGACCTGCCCATCAGGAATGACCAAAGGACCGCAACATCCTGATCCCGGGGCTGACGCAGGCCCCACTCGCCTCCTTCGCAGACTTTGACCGCCACTTCGTCCCCGCCAGTCTGAACCGGACCACCGCCTCCACAAAGCTGAATCAGCGCTCCAGTCGCAGCCATGCCATTCTTGTCCTCCGGTGCGCCTTCTCTGTACTTCTAGACCCTTACCTGTAGTGGACCATCGTATACAGGCTCTTCTGGGCTCTGGGACAAGATGATAGATACATATATATAGGCTCTGACCCCAAGAGAATTATCATATATATGCAATCTGTCAGTTGCTAGTTTGGTTTGCGCCGCTCGCTAGCGTGTTGAGTTCTATGAATTGCATTCTTAAACAGGTTTTGGTCTCTGTCTCAGTAACCAGGATTTGGTATGCTTGTTGCCGAAATCACTCTTTCTCTAAACACACTCACTGGCTGCTGCTAAGGGCCTGCTGAGATTTATCAGAGATAGAAACAATCCATTCTCATTTGACCGCGAATTTCAGTTACCTTTTAATCATATTATATGAGATCTACCTTCCTTCTTAACTGACCTCTGATTAACCACCCGTGACGTTATAAACTCATAACAGGCTTTCAAAATTGTCAGTGTCAATCACAATACATCTGCCATCAGTTATATGATGGTGACATCGGCCTACCCAGTCATTTGGGGCCAGCTGTATCCGTTATACGCATGCCATTTAGGTATTACTTTAGAAATGGACTAATCGCCCTGTCACCAGCTGGTATAATGGGGGTCCTTTAAGACCACAGAACCCCAGTAGACATGAACCCAGCCCCCGCGGCCGGCCTCCTCCTATCGGGGTCCTTGGACGGCAGCAGAAGGGCCTGGCCTCGACGGAAGCTTAACGTCTTTGGGACGCGCCGTCAGATATCTCTTGGGGTGGACTGTCAAGACGCGTAAGCGGTCCTCTGCGTAACCGAACGTCCCCGTAGTCGGCCCCTAACTGCCCCCGTCGAGCTGGTGGTTCGCCTTGCGTTGTGGACTTGGCTGTCGTTGTGCGCATGAACGGGTGAATGTTTGGCCAGGTTGAAAAGCGCTTTTGAATAAAGCCATGTATAAATGCAGTCCACCTGCCCTTTGTTTCACCCTCCTCCCGGCGGTCAGGTGGTGCGGACGCAGCGCGCCCCGCCCCAACGTCAGCAGACGGGGAAGCTGTACCTGGTGGACCTGGCCGGCTCGGAGGACAACCGGCGCACGGGGAACCAGGGCCTCCGGCTGAAGGAGAGCGGCGCCATCAACCTGTCCCTCTTCACCCTCAGCAAGGTGGTGGACTCCCTGAACGGCGGCGCCGGCGGCCGCGTGCCGTACCGCGACAGCAAGCTGACGCGCCTGCTGCAGGACTCGCTGGGGGGCTCCTCCCACTCCGTCATGATCACCAACATCGCCCCGGAGTACAGCTACTACTTCGACACGTTCAGCGCACTCAACTTTGCCGCCAAGTCCAAACTCATCGTCAACAAGCCCTTCGTCCGCGAGACGCTCACGGTCCCCGTGCCACCGGGTGAGGCGATGGCTCGATAGCTTCAGCATTTTGACGCATGTCGGCATCGGGCCTTTTTTCCGATCCGACGGCCGATAAGAGATCAATTTAAAACGGGGTTATCTTGGCTCTGATGCGGCTGTGCCTCTCGGTCTGCCGTCACTGCGCTGTCTCCAGCCTTGGCCCACCCACGGCACCATCTGATTGGTTACACGCAGAGCCACGACGGGTAACAGCCAATCAGCAGTTGTTACTCATTGCTGGTCATGTTTACAGCTGTCAACGTCGCTGGTCATGTTTACAGCTACAAATGTTGATAGTCCTCGGTAACCCGATTAATCCAAGCCACATTTATGGGCTCTAATTTGTAGCCACTTCAGGCTAGTCTGATTTATATCGGATCATGTTGATGGCTCATGCCTAGTGAGGTTTACAGCAGCCTACTACTATGCAGCTGGTGTTCATTATACAGTGGTTGGCCCCGACTCCCTCAGAATGCCTCAGAGTTGACTCTCTCTTCTTTCTCCCCCAGTCAAACGACCGCGGGAGGAGCCTGAGGCCGACCAGCAGAGGAAGAAACACAAAGACGGCCGCAAACCAAGCACGGCCTCTCCTCCGGCCCCGCACCCCAGGTCTGACACCCTCTGTCTACTCCACTCTCTGTAGGCGTACTAGACCCCGATGCCCTGACCCTACCTTCTTCTCAATGACATGTGGACCTGTATTAACTGTAAGCTACTTGAGATAAGTTACTGCTAGATTACTAAAGTCAGTGTGTATTTATTATGCGTTTACCGTTTGTGTGTGGAGGCATTTTAAACGGGTTGTGGTCTGTGTTCACTAGAACAGGATTTGGTAGCTGTGCCGAAATCAACTCTCTGCAGCGCTCACTGGCTGCTTCAAGGCCTGCCGGTAGAACAGAGACAGAGACGGCTGTGTTTCCTACGGGTCGCTATGGTTTCCATAGCAACATGTTACCTGCATGCCACGTCCACTTGTTTTAAAAAGAGTTGACTCAACGTCCACTGACGGCTTTGAGTTAAACGGGGAAAGGCTTGGTTCGAGCTGCGTGTACGTTGACACTCGTCTGGTTTCTTTACGTCGCCCGCTCTCCCGTCCTCCTCCTGCGCCGTCACCTCTTCACATCCTTCCTCCCACCGCGTCCCTCCTCCTCCTCACCTCTGTCTGTCTGTCCAGCAGCACGTCGGCACCCTCTGTGCTGGACAGACTGGTGGCGCTGGAGAAGCTGATGATGGGCTCTCAGGAGAAGGACAAGCAGACCATGCAGCAGTCGCGCAGAGAGATCGAGGTACACCGACCCACGCGTAGCGCTGCCGTGATTCGTCGACTCATCGATGACTGGAAGAATGTGTCACGTTAATATTTGTAATCAACACATGATTTTTTCTGAAAGAAATGTAGTTTCATTCAGTTAGTCATTAATATCTTTATTCAATATCCATGTAATTTGCGCCCTCATGTCAGTCACTTTATTCTGTCATTGGTCTGCTCTTAGTTATTTCAAAATACATTTTGACTGCAGTAGACGGCTGTAAAAAAGGTGGCTTGTAAAGGTTTCTCCATACCCTAAACACAAAATGAACACAAATACAACGTCTGTTTAACATCTGAAGGATATGAAATGTGTAGTTTACGTTGCACAATTCATCAATAGATTAATTGTTGGTGGTAGTCATAATCTGAAGGCATCTTAAACAGGTTGTGGTCTCTGTTCAGTAGACCAGGATTTGGTAGCTGTGCCGAAATCAACTCTTTCTCTAAAACACACTCACTGGCTGCTGCAAGGCCTGCTGGGAGATCAGAGATAGAAACATGTGTTCCTCCTCCGCTGGGGTGTGAGAGCAGTTTCTCACCCCAAGACTGAGAACCATGTCAGCATGTTTCAGTTTGTTATTAATATCTCACAAGAAACTCTTATGTAACAGACTTGGAGCCAAGCTGGCAGATGGATTAAAGTCTGTCCTTTTCCTGTCCACTCTTTCTGTTATCCTCTTTTTTCCTTTTTGTGTCTCCCTCCCTTCTGCCTTTCCGTCTATTCCAATGTCCCTCTACATGTCTGCCTCTCTCTTCCCCTTCTGTGTTTCTACTTCTCCCTCCAGGAGTTGAAGGAGAGGCAAAAGGAGTTTGAGAGCAAGGCTCGCCCCAACTGTCCGTCTGGCGGCGGTTTGTCTTGGGAGGCCTCATCGTCCAATCAGGACTCTGATATGTTCAGGAACAACCTGCCTCCTCTGCAGCGGAAGCTCGCCTCGGGCAACACTGCCAAGCCCAAGAAACAGCAGGCGGTGGTCCTGCCTCTACAGGGTCAGTCTGGCGCCGCACTCCAGTCACATATTCATGTTGTCATTCATTGGGGTCGGCCTCGCTCAGGGGGTACTCAAAACCGGAAGCTTGCTGGTTTGATCCACGGCTCCTCCTAAGGGGGTCCCTGAATAAAAACATTCAGCAGACGGTTGTATTCCAAGAGACGTGAGGTTCGTCTACTTGAGATGCACCCTCAAAACCACCCACTGCTTAAATTACTCTTTTCGACTGTGCTGCCAATCGGTCGGTCAGCGAGTCGCGTCGGGTCAAAGTTTAAACAAGGTCCACGTCTAAGGGAACCTCCAGGGCCACCTACGCTTGATGTCGCCCGCGTCTCCTCCCCTCTAAACACCGGCTTTGCGGTCGGAGACTCGAGGAGCTCTCGCGAGGTGTCCCAACATGTCTCAACCGTTGAGATCAGAATATACCGTCGTTATTGAGGCAGACAAAGCTTTTGTGCTCCTAAACCATAGTTTTAAAATAGGGGTCAGAACTTTAAGGCCAGTCATGTTGACCGGGTGTTATTGCAGAACCATCGTCATATGAAACCAGTGAAATGGCGCCCCCCGTGGTCGGACCGGGTACTGCGGGGCTCTGCGGCGGGTTGTCATGGTGACTTTGCTCAGAGTTGGGAGAAGCGGCTTCGGCGGTCATCCGCCCCCAGAGGGACGTGCGGGCTGAGGCGTGGGCCGTCCTGCGTGCCCCCTAGAAGGGCTGAGCCGGTAGATTCCCCATCGACCACGAAGGCCAGGATCGGATGACCCTGAGGCTGGGGTTCTTTTTACCAGACCTCAGCATCCCTCTGTCAGGCAGTACGACACCCACACACCCCCCCGATGGGGCCCACAGCCTGGGCCCTCCCTGCTCTCTGATTGGCCCCCTCGAATGGCGGGGGGGGCGGGGTTTATTGAAGTGACCTTTTAAATCAGGACGTAACCTTGGTTTTGTTTTGGAGATTGATGTGTGTTGTGACCCTCTGGCTCGGGACCTGGGCCCTGAAGCCGCTGTGTCCTACACCACCCAACCACCACCCTGCGTCCTACACCACCCAACCACCACCCTGTGTCCTACACCACCCAACCACCAGCCTGTGTCCTACACCACCCAACCACCAGCCTGTGGCCTACACCACCCAACCACCAGCCTGTGTCCTACACCACCCAACCACCAGCCTGTGTCCTACACCACCCAACCACCAGCCTGTGTCCTACACCACCCCAACCACCAGCCTGTGTCCTACACCACCCAACCACCCAGCCTGTGGTCCTACACCACCCAACCACCAGCCCTGTGTCCTACACCACCCAACCACCAGCCTGTGTCCTACACCACCCAACCACCAGCCCTGTGTCCTACACCACCCAACCACCAGCCTGTGTCCTACACCACCCAACCACCAGCCTGTGTCCTACACCACCCAACCACCAGCCTGTGTCCTACACCACCCAACCACCAGCCTGTGTCCTACACCGCCCAACCACCACCCTGTGGCCTACACCACCCAACCACCACCCTGTGTAATCTAGTAAAAATATTGTCTTTTTGGTTACCTAACTTGATGATTCCCTCCTCCACTGCATCTGTTCCTCCTCTCCTCCCTCCGTCCTCTCCACCCTCCGTCCTCTCCACCCTCCGTCCTCTCCACCCTCCGTCCTCTCCACCCTCCGTCCTCTCCTCCCTCCGTCCTCTCCTCCCTCCGTCCTCTCCTCCCTCCGTCCTCTCCTCCCTCCTTCCTCTCCACCTCTCCTCTCCACCTCTCCTCCCTACGTCCTCTCCTCTCTCCACCCTCTGTCCTCCTCCCTCCATCCTCTCCACCTCTCCTCCAGTTACTCAGCTGCAGCCTCTCAAGCAGGTGCTGATGATGAAGAAGACGTCTGTCTGCATGAAGAAGAAGAAGCAGCAGCAGTCGGACCAGGATGAGGTCAGTAAAGGAGGGGGAGGTCCCAGCGACGCAGTCAGCCCCCCCTGACTCACAGCCCGGTCACGGACCGCTGAGCTCAGTCTGGACCGACAGCCGGCAGCTCGTCTTGAGCACCGTGATGAGTGCGTTTTAAACGACTCGCTGAATCAGCGTGGGGGTGAAACGGGCCCCGAATGCACTCACATGAGACCTACTGCCGCCTCGGCCTGGTGCTGCAGAACCAGACCTTTTGGGGCGTGGGAACCCATAAGTGGGGGGGACCCCAAGCTCTTGACCTCATGGTGAGCGAAGTAGCGCACTCAGGGAACCTGAGTGCGAACCTGAGGCCTTTAAAAAGTCTGAAATTCGTTACAAATGTCATACGCTGGTCTTAAATACTGTAACTCAAGGTCTTAAATTGTTGGAGTAGGACTATTTATTTTTTTAGTTTTCTCGTGGGACTTTTCACAGAGGACATGTAGAGAGGCTTCTTTCTTGCTAGCTGCATATATAAACGGTTATCTGCGGGCTTGCTAGCTAGTCTGCGACAATGGGTAGGTGCAAACTCAAGGACAGTTGACTGGAAGACGTCCGTTTCCGAAGTTGGCTCGCGTCTGTTGCCAACCCCCACCATCGCGTGTTTTGGGTCTTTAAGTTAATTCGAGGTGGTATTAAGAAGTCTTAAATTTGACCTACAGATACCCTGTTAAGCCTTAGTGTTTTATCTACCTTTCCACTAAACATTTTGAACTTCAATTGTCTTGATTAAAAGTGCGTCGTCAGGGGGCGCCCCCCCCCCGGTAGTGCCCGTACCCCACAGTGCTCTGCCCTGATCGCAGCGGTTCGAGTCCCGCCCCAGGTCCTTCGCCCCAGGTCCTCCCCGCTGTCCCCATACCCTCTTCTCTATCTCGCTCTAAAGGATGAAACCCCAGAAACAATCTTTAAAGGTGCACCCGTCGGATTTCTGTTAACACAAGTTTTGGAAAAACTGCGAGGGATGGATGGGATGGGATGCAGTCGTCCGTCTCAAACGTGGTCTGGGTTCCAGGAGCCGACGGGGAAGGAGAACATGGCTCCGACGGGCTGGGAGTCCCACCTGGACCGCTCCCTGGTGGAGCAGTCCAAGCAGAAGATCCTGACGCTCCTCAACACCGGCTCCCACAAAGACCTGAAGGGCCTGCAGCTCATCGGGGACAAGAAGGCCAAGCTCATCCTCGGCTGGCGAGAGCTCTACGGCAGCTTCACCAAGGTCCGCACCGCTCCCCGGGGCGCCTCCCCGCGCCACCGGCTTGGACTGGGATTGGCTGTTACAAGCCGTTTTTGAGAATCGGCCTCTTCTGACATCACAAGTGGGCGTGTCCACCGCGATGTGTGCTGATGGATCAGTCTACCGGCCTACCCGGTGGACCGTACCAAACGCTGCTCATCTATCCGCCACACATCTAGGTGGACACGCCCACTTGTGATGTCAGAAGAGGCTGGTTTTCGGCGGCTAGTCACTCACACCTGGTGGCATCTTATGTCCCCTTTAAACATGGCTCACCTGGGGGGTCTATCGGGGGTTTAAATCCGTTGTGTGTCCACAGTTGGAGGACCTGATACAGATAGAGGGCATCACGGAGAAGAGGTTTTCCTCCTTCCTGAAGGTGAGCTGCTAACGCTGTCCTGACGGTTGTTCTTCCAGACTGTTGGTTGTTTGTGATGCTAGCGTCATGGTAAGCTAACTGCTCCTTCCTCTCGTTGCAGGCCAACCTCCTGAGCTCCATCGGGGTATGACCTCTTCGGCGTCTGAAATTAAATGTTTTTGTACAGTTAAGTAATGTATACTTTTATCTTGCAGCTCTTTTGGTTTTAATGGTGTTTTTTTAATGTTTTTGTTTTTAAATTTTTTTTTGAGATAATGTTTATACTGTGATGCCTGCCTGGTGTGTGATGATGGAGACGTTTATCTTTAATAAACCCCCCCTTGTATTCACATTAACTTGTACTTATTAGAAGGTAATATACCAGTCTGTTGAATGCTCCGTTTGGAAAACAGTTTGGAGGACCGGGTTACACGAGGTTAGTTAATCTGTCTCTGACCAGGTTGTAAGAGTTTAAATAAACCTGTCTTGAAGACCATGTTGTAAGAGGTGATGAAACCAGTCGGGCCAGGTTATTAAAGGGTTAATAACAACGGCTAGATAACCAGGTTATAAGAGGTTAATTAACCAGAGTCTGTCTGACCATGGGTTATTAAAGGCTATAAACCAGTCGGTCCGACCATGGGTTATTATTGAAGGTTATTAAAGCAGTCTGACCAGGTTATTAAAGGTTATCAAACCCTTCTGGATGAGGGAGTACCAGGGGTCCTATCCCAGCTGGCCTCATTGCTGAACCATTGCAATAGAAGGCGGGGACCGCCGTGACTCGCTGGCTTTGCACCAACACCCTCCACCTGGTGACTAGCAGACGGACGCTCGGCTCGCGTTCACTGGATTCATCCGTCGTCCTCTCAGCCGCGCACCGAGCCTCGAGGCGCGCATCACGTCTGACTTCCACACACGGATTCCTCCGGATCTGGAGACGACAGGGGACACCCTGTAGGTGACATGCAGAGTGGCTCTTTGGGACGTTGACGGGTTCCCGTGTTTTTTTCCTGGGATGACTACGGTGCCGGAGGAGAAGACGGGCATGTTTTGAGTGGAACAAGCGCACCGCATTTAGAAGGTCAGTTTCACCGTTCTTTTGTTCCGTTGGTGAGAAAGAAAACCTCCACTTCGCGCATCCTTGACAATATCAAAGCAGTAGGTGTGGGGAAAAACACCAATGCCGTTGGTTTTTTTGTTTGTCATTTCCAGTCGACATCTCGTATCATTATAATTCATGTCGCCTTTATTCACCGAATCCGACCCCCCCTACACACACACACACACACACACACACGCATACACGCACACGCGCGCTCCCTGTTATGGTTGCTGTTTGACTTCTCCCATTGGGTCCATGATGATGTAGCCTACAGCAGATCGTGTGTCGTGGGTTCTGCTGGGGCATAGCGCGCCTCGTTATGTGCACACCTGCACGGCTATTTACCCACCAGCCGCGCTCCTATTGTTGGGAGCCTGGGACGCCTGCTCGGCCCTTTGTTTGGGAGAGACCATCCTAGTTTTATTATTCCCACTCAGTTCGTCCCTTGAGGCATTCTGGGTGTTGATCGCCTTAGAGCAGGCCCGTAAGCAAGGGAATTAAGGGTCTTGGGGGGGCTTTTTGATCGTGGACGACTAGGCACGTCCCTCACCCTACCTCTGTCCTATAGGCGAACCGGGCACTGCCCACCAACTGCTGCGTGGCCGCTTTCAGTGGGGGAACGCATCACAGAGGCGCCCGGAACACGAGCATCGTCCCTGCGGGGTCGTCACAGTATGTCCGTCGACACCAAACCCCCAGCCCCGCCGCCACCGAGCGCATGGCCGGGCGAAGAGGAGCCGTCGGCGTTAGACGCGCGCGGCTGTCTGGCGGCGGGAGCGATGGTGGCGGTGCCCTGCGACGCGACCGACACGGAGGAGTCGCTCGCGGAGGAAGATGCCAAACCCGAGCCCCCCCGCAGTGCGTCCGCCGGAGAGCTGGTCATAGTCATCAACGACAAGCTGGAGAACCGTATGTACTCCGTGTGTGTGTGTGTGTGTGTGTGTGTGAGAGAGAGAGCGTGACTGTGTGCGAGAGTGTGTGTGATAGAGAGAGAGAGCATGTTTGTGTGAATGAAAGCAAACGTTTGTATGCAAGAGACAATTTGTATGTGCGTGTTTGTTTGTGTGTGAGAGAGAAAGAGATAGAGCATTTGTGTGTGAGTGAAATAAAAACATGTGTGTGAGAGAAAGAAATCGTGTCTGTTTGTGTGTGTTGGAGAGAGGGCGTTTGTTTGCGTATGTGAGCGATCGCTTGTGTGTGTGTGTGTGTGAGAGAGAAAGCATGTGTGTTTGTGTGTTCGAGAGAGGGCGTTTTGTGTACGTGAGAGTTCACGTGTCGTGAGTGTGTATGTGAGCGAGAGTATGTGCGTGGCGTTAAGAAGTTGAGCATCCCTGTGTTTGTCGCTACACGCGGTTCCCCGCGGTGATCACAGAGGACGCGGAGACATCTGCTGCGTTCACTGACAGCAAATCATCTCTGTATAGGACTGCATGTCTTGACATTGCTTTTATGCTTTTCTTCAAACTGAGGAAAGCATTCTATCTTATATACAAAAATGGCGAGAGTCTAGAGTGTGAATGCTTTAAAGTTCTCATCCAGTAGGTACGGTCTGTGGGGGAGTGTTATTGGTACATTCTGTACACGGGGCAGGGCTACAGTGTGTTCCGAGCTGGGGCCGTCGGCCGGTCGGCATTAACGATCGGTTCTAATCAGTGCGTAGACAGCTGGGTCAGACACGGACCGACGCAGTGGTCCACAGGATCCATCCTGCATGACGAGGCCCTGAACATGTTTAGTTGAGGAGTTCGATTGTAGATGGTTATGTTTAGTGTTTAGGTGTTAGAGATGATTAAGTTAAGCTTTTAGATAAGAGATGGTTATGTTTATTAGGTAAGGGTTGGTTCAGTGTAGGTGTTAGATTACAGATGGTGATGTTTCAGTGTTAGAGATGGTTAAGGTATAAGGTTGAAGAAGGCTTAGTTTAGGTATTATGGTTAAGTTTAGGTGTTAATTTAGAAATGATCAAGTTTGGTAGGTAAGAGCTGGTTAAGTTCAGTAGGTAGGACATGGTTACGTTGGTATGGTTAGAGACGGGTGGGTTAGGTGTTTGTTTAGAGATGGTTAAGTTAATAGGGTTAAAGATGCTTGGTTAAGAGATGGTTCTGTTTATTGGGACGTGGTTGTGTTTCGGGGTTACAGGGGGGTCCGCTAGGTGTCAGGTGGTAGATGGTGGTTTTAGGGGTGGTGGGGGTCAGGCTCCGCCCCGTCTCACGGCCCCCCCTGCCCCCCCCGTGTGTCCCAGGTGAGGCGGGGTCTCCGGTGGTCTCCTCGCCCCCCCGCCGGCAGCACTCCATCTCCTACTCCCACCACCCCCACCACGCCAAGACGCGCAAGGGCAGCCGCGCCAGCTCCATCGGCTACACCGCCTTCTCCCCGCGGCCCTCGCTCTCCCGCCACTCCAGCATCGCCGTGGCGCCCCCCATCGACAGGTCAAAGGTCAAGGACTACATGCTGCTCAGCGTGCTGGCCTGCTTCTGCCCCGTCTGGCCCATCAACATCGTGGGCTTCGTCTACTCCATCATGGTGGGTCGGGGGATGAGGATGATGTCACTTCCTGTTGGCGCACAGACTGGGATTCCCCGCCGTGGCGATGGGGATGGTGTGTGTGTGTGTGTGTCTAGAGCCAGTCTAACCCTGTGTGTGTGTGTGTGTGTGTGTGTGTGTGTGTGTGTGTGTGTCTAGAGCCAGTCTAACCCTGTGTGTGTGTGTGTGTGTGTGTGTGTGTGTCTAGAGCCAGTCTAAACCTGTGTGTGTGTGTGTGTTTCTGTGGATTCAGTCTAACCGTGTGCGTGTGTGTGTGTGTGTGTGTGTGTGTGTGTGTGTGTGTGTGTGTGTGTGTGTGTGTGTGTGTGTGTGTGTGCTCCAGTCCCGGAACAGCCTGGAGCAGGGTAACCTGGACGGGGCGGTGCGCCTGGGCCGCGTGGCCAAGCTGCTGTCGGTGGTGTCTCTGGTGGGCGGGACCCTCATCATCATCGCCTGCATCGTCAACCTGGCCAGTGAGTGGTGGATTCAGCCCAACATGTCTTCTGATTGGTCCGGCTTTCGGATTGGCTACAGGAGTTCCTTAAAGGGGGCATCCCAGTAGTATGACCATGATCAGCGGGAGACAGGGTCCAGGTGTGAGTGTGATCAGCCCTACAAGCGTTTTGAAAATGTGAAGCTTCTGACATCACAGGTGGCCGTGTCCACCTAGATGTGTGACGGATAGATGAGCAACGCTTGGTACAGTCCACCGGGCAGGCTGGTCGACTGATCCATCAGCACACATCGAGGTGGACACGCCCCCCTGATATATCAGAAGCTGCACATTTTCCAAACGGCTTGTAGGGCTAACAACACTCACACCTGGGGGTATGACATGTCCCCTTTAACACCGCTGTGGGGACTCCTTAGCTCCAAGGCCGATCGATGTAGCCGTTGTCCCCAGGCCCCTCCTCATCGTAGAGTAATACGTTAAGATGTTCAGCACCGAATGCCAACTTCTAATGTCCCCGTTCCTCGGCTACTGTACCCCAAAGCACTCTGTTGAGCGCCTTCCTTCTCTTCTCTCCAGTCAATGTGAAAACCTGAAGGTGGTCCCCCCCCCAACAACCAGACCGGACCTCCCCAGCCGCTCCGCACCTCGCTCCACCCTAAACCCTCCACCACCACCACCCACCGCCGACCAGGACCTCCCCAGCCGCTCCGCACCTCGCTCCACCCTAAACCCTCCACACCACCACCACCACCCACCGCCAGGCCCAGTACCCGACTCCCCCCCCCCACCCCCCCTCCGAGAGGAGACCTGCTGCTGTGGCCTCGAGGAGACCTTGTGTGGCCGGAGAGGGAGACTCCCTGGAGGGGTCACAGAACGGGATGTTGACCACAGAACCCCCCCCTTCCCCCTCTCTGTGATCACCAAGTAAAACACACTCGCTGGCACACACACACACACACACACTCGCTCGCACACACACAGGAACAAACGCACCGCGTGACTTCGGGAGCTGGGTTGGGTGGTCTGCACCCGCACACCTTTTGATGTCCTTCTGTTGGTATCACTGCGCCTCGTGAACCCCTGTTAGACGGAGAATCACCAGAACCTTGAGAGCACCTCCACCTCCGCCCCCACCTCCTCAGCAGCCAGAGGGGCACCCGTCACAGAGGCAGAGCCAACAACCAGACACCATTTTCACTTTCAGTCCTCGGGGGTTTGAGAGGGAGAGGCAAGCGGCCGCCCATTTTGTTCTTAGGTGCGGGGGGCGCTGACAAGGGGTGGGGGTGATGACGAAGAGAGGGCGGACGGAGGGAAAAAAGGCTTATGACAGACGAAGAGCAAGGGGAGGATTTAAAACTGTCCTCACATCAAAGAGACCAAATGTGCCAAGACCGACTTTTTATTGTCAAGTTTTGGCTCGGGCTCAGAGAAAAGTGCTGAAGCGGTCAGAGTGTCCGGAGAAATGTAAAATAGAGAGAATGTTTCACTGGGAGAACGGTATTAGAAACCCCCTCTACCAAGCTGTCACCACGGGCCACGGTCATGAGTCTGCCATACTGCGTGTGTAGCTGTTATATAACGATGTGTACAATATGATCTGAAACCCAAATGGGTTTTAAACCTTAGGACTCATTTGGGTTAAACAGTGGTGGAACACGGACACCAGAATCACCAGCGTATTGACGGGCGATGTTTGATTTGCATTCCAATTTGATTAACAAATGTTTAGTTCACCTGTGGTTGGAATGCTTCTCTCGACTTCCTGTATGGGTCATGCTCCCATCAAGCAACACCCTGGCTACACCTGCACCCAGGAGACGCAACTACACAGACGAGGATGCACTGTATCCCCAAGACCCTAACCGCCACCTGACCCCTTAAATGTACCATAACTGAGATACCTCAACGTAGCCCATCTCCAACCTCATGCCTACACTTAACCATATTTAACCCAATACCTAAACATAACCATCTGTAACCAACACTTACACTTAACCTTATCCAAACCTAACTATCCCTTGATAAGTAACTAACATAACACTTGAATGCGCCATGGGACATGTTTATTACGCTCACGCCGTCTGTATAGGTGTACCAGTCGGTCAGCCAATCAGAGTGGGAGGCGTCGTGACGTGCCGTGGACCATGCGGATGTGGTCGCTGAGTGGGTGGAGGTCTGAGCCTGGAACAGCGGCTCCATCATAAGCCTTTTCTATCTTTCTATCTGGATTCTATTGTAATCTCTCTTGTAACCCGCAGATGATCAACCAATATTAATCTGGTTGGTTTAGAAGTTATGCGTTAGATAATGTGATTATTCTTACAACGGCTAGGCTCCTGTTATATACTCGATATTGGTATAATATGAATATTCTTTGTGGTTGTTGGCATGTTGTGGATTCTCTTGATGAAGCATCACATTCAAATCCAAAGATAATCTGAGTTCTATCAAACTGTTGTATACTTGTTAATATCACATTCTTAATAAACACACCTTGCATGAACGCGTCTTTGTATCTGTTGAAAATAAATTGCTCTCCCTTCTCCCTCTAATCTCTCACCCTCCACCTCCTCTTCTCTTTCTGTATTGTACGTCAATTATTATGATGTATAATGACTATTCATGTATTTGTAGGCCAACAATGTCTGTATGCCCTTAGGCCCGCTAATTGTCGTCCGGAGGGAAATTAAATGACAAAAGTCTGATTGATGGTATTTCACCTCATCTGTGAGAGATGAGAAACATTTCGAAACCTTTTACTCGGCGCTGCCCTCTGCTGGCAGAAGTAGATGTTGCATGAACATATAGCCAATGTCATGACATTGTTCTCCTGTTTACATAATCAGCAGTATTAATTTTGTTGATTTGCTGTGATGACGTAGATAATCCAGATGTCTTCATTAATCCCAAGGGAAATGGTTTAACAGGCTGAAACTCGGGTTGCTCATTTTCATTTCCCCTAATTAAAAGAGACCAGGAATTTAATAAATGCGTATTAGATATTACACCTGAGGGGGCTAGGCGTACAAGACGCCATGTTTGCCATTTCAACACCAAATAATAATTCTTCAAAGTAGGCCTACTCTTGCACTTTTATAAAAGTCCTTCGAGCCGGAGTTGAACCAGCGACCTAAGGATTTCAGACTCTTCCCACTACAGTCCTCCGCTCTACCAACTGAGCTATCGAAGGCATGGAGGTAGATGGTAATTCAGAGACCTTCTCGGAAATATTTTGGCAACTAGCCTACTTTCTCTGACACCATATTTACTGTCTTGATGTGATCAGGTAATAGAGAGAGAACCAGTTTCTTTGATATTGTATTTGCCATTTCTTTCCCCATTGATAATCCTTCGAATCTGTCACCACTTATCCGTGACCACGGATTTAGAAGAAATGGCAAATATGGTGTCAGAGAAAATCGGTGCCAAAATATTTCATTAACATCTCTGAATTACTGTCTACCTACATGCCTTCGATAGCTCAGTTGGTAGAGCGGAGGACTGTAGTGGAACGAGTCTGTCATCCTTAGGTCGCTGGTGCAACTCCGGCTCGAAGGAACTTTATAGAAGTGCGACTTTGAGGAAGTAATGGCAAATAAGGCTTCAGAGAAATATATGAAGGCCTAGCATTAACACGCTGTTACTCCACACCTTCTATTTCTCACTCAAATCACGCGCTATTTCAGGAACGTAACCACGTAATCATACGACTCTCGCCCAGGCCCCGGTTAGAGAACCGTGCAGAGCTCTGAAATCTGAACCGTGACCGAACGCAGAGGGAGCAGAGAGCCCGCTGAAGCCGGGACCGCGGTCACACCGTAGTGAGCGCCAGCTGCACGTGATTGCACACCACATTTTGGTTGGGGTAGAAGAACCTTGTACGGTAAAGCGCTTTTGCACCGACAGGGAATTCATGGTGTAATCAAGTGTGAACGTGGTTAAAAACGGGTGATTCTTCTTTTAGCTTTTGTTGAAATACCTATTTATGTCTAATCCAATATGCATGCATTTGAATCGAGTCAGATACAAACAGTTCATAAACAAATATAACACCAAATAAAACATAAGGGGTAACACTGTTGTTTTTTATTGGTCGTCAGAAAAAAAACTAAGGGGTAACACTGTTGTATTTTATTGGTCGTCAGAAAAAAACATAAGGGGTAACACTGTTGTTTTTTATTGCCCGTCATGGAAAAAAACAAAAGGGGTAACACTGTCGTTTTTTATTGGTCTTCAGAAAAAAAACATGAGTTAACACTGTCGATTTTTTACCAAATAAAACAAAAGGGGTAACACTGTCGTTTTCTATTGGTCGTCAGAAAAAAAACATAAGGGGTAACACTGTCGATTTTTATTGGTCGTCAGAAAAAAAACATAAGGGGTAACACTGTCGATTTTTTACCAAATAAAACATAAGGGGTAACACTGTCGATTTTTTACCAAATAAAACATAAGGGGTAACACTGTTGTATTTTTTGGTCGTCATGATAAAAAACATAAGGGGTAACACTGTTGTTTTTTATTGGTCGCCATGGAAAGAAACAATAAGGGGTAACACTGTGTGTTTTTTTTGGTCGTCATGATAAAAAACACAAGGGGTTACACTGTCGTTTTTTATTGGTCGCCATGGAAAGAAACATAAGGGGTAACACTGTTGTTTTTCATTGGTCGTCAGAAAAAAAAAACACTGTCGATTTTTTACCAAATAAAACATTAGGGGTAACACAGTTGTTTTTTATTGCTCGTCATGGAAAAAAACATAAGGGGTAACACTGTTGTTTTTTATTGCTCGTCATTGAAAAAAACATAAGGGGTAACACACTGTTGTTTTTTTTATTGCTCGTCAGAAAAAAAAATAATACTGTGATTTTTTATCAAATAAAACATAATAGGGGTAACATGTTTTTTTTTTATATCGCTCAGTCATGGAAAAAAAACATATGGGGTAACACTGTGGTTTTTTTATCGGTCGTCATGGAAAAAAACATAAGGGGTAACACTGTTGTTTTTTATTGCTCGTCATGGAAAAAAACATAAGGGATAACACTGGTCGTTTTTTATTGTTCGTCAGAAAAAAAATATAAGGGTAACACTGTCGATTTTTTACCAAATAAAACATAAGGGGTAACACTGTCCGATTTTTTACCAAATAAAAACATAAGGGGTAAACACTGTTGTTTATTTATTGGTCGTTAAAAAAAAACACATAAGGGGTAACACTGTCGATTTTTATTGGGTCGTCAAGAAAAATAACATAAGGGGTTAACACTGTCGATTTTTTACCAAAATAAAACATAAGGGGTAACACTGTCGATTTTTTACCAAAATAACACATAAGGGGGTAACACTGTTGTATTTTTTGGTCGTCATGATAAAAAACATAAGGGGTAACACTGTTGTTTTTTATTGGTCGCCATGGAAAGAAACATAAGGGGTAACACTGTTGTTTTTTTTGGTCGTCATGATAAAAAACACAAGGGGTTACACTGTCGTTTTTTATTGGTCGCCATGGAAAGAAACATAAGGGGTAACACTGTTGTTTTTCATTGGTCGTCAGAAAAAAAAAACACTGTCGATTTTTTACCAAATAAAACATTAGGGGTAACACAGTTGTTTTTTATTGCTCGTCATGGAAAAAAACATAAGAGGGTAACACTGTTGTTTTTATTGCTCGTCATTGAAAAAAAACATAAGGGTAACACTGTTGTTTTTATATTGTTCGTCACAGAAAAAAAAAAATACTGTTGATTTTTTTATCAAATAAAACATAAGGGGTAACACTTTTTTTTATCGCTCGTCATGGAAAAAAACATAAGGGGTAACACTGTGGTTTTTTATCGCTCGTCATGGAAAAAAACATAAGGGGTAACACTGTTGTTTTTTATTGCTCGTCATGGAAAAAAACATAAGGGGTAACACTGTCGTTTTTTATTGGTTGTCAGAAAAAAAATATAAGGGGTAACACTGTCGATTTTTTACCAAATAAAACATAAGGGGTAACACTGTCCGATTTTTTACCAAATAAAACATAAGGGGTAACACTGTTGTTTTTTATTGGTCGTTAGAAAAAAAACATAAGGGGTAACACTGTCGATTTTTATTGGTCGTCAGAAAAAAAAAATACTGTCGATTTTTTACCAAATAAAACATAAGGGGTAACACTTGTTTTTTATTGGTCGTCAGAAAAAAAACATAAGGGGTAACACTGTCGATTTTTATTGGTCGTCAGAAAAATAACATAAGGGGTAAACACCGATTTTTATTCTCACGAAAAAAAAATAAGGGGTAACACTGTCGATTTTTTACCAAATAAAACATAAGGGGTAACACTGTTGTATTTTTTGGTCGTCATGATAAAAAACATAAGGGGTAAGACTGTTGTTTTTTATTGGTCGCCATGGAAAGAAACATAAGGGGTAACACTGTTGTTTTTTTTGGTCGTCATGATAAAAAACATAAGGGGTTACACTGTCGTTTTTTATTGGTCGCCATGGAAAGAAACATAAGGGGTAACACTGTTGTTTTTCATTGGTCGTCAGAAAAAAAAAAACACTGTCGATTTTTTACCAAATAAAACATTAGGGGTAACACAGTTGTGTTTTATTGCTCGTCATGGAAAAAAACATAAGGGGTAACACTTGTTTTTTATTGCTCGTCATGGAAAAAAACATAAGGGGTAACACTGTCGTTTTTTATTGGTCGTCAGAAAAAAACATAAGGGGTAACACTGTCGATTTTTTACCAAATAAAACATAAGGGGTAACACAGTTGTTTTTTTTTTGTTCGTCATGGAAAAAAAACATAAGGGGTAACACTGTTGTTTTTTAATTGCTCGTCATTGGAAAAAAACATAAGGGGTAACACTGTTGTTTTTTTATTGGCTCGTCAGAAAAAACAAAATTAGCTGTTGAATTTTTATCAAATAAAACATAAGGGGTAACAGCTGTTTTTTTATTCGCTCGCCATGGAAAAAAACATAAGGGTAACACTGTTGTTTTTTATTGCTCGTCACAGGGAAAAAAACATAAGAGGTAACACTGTCGATTTTTAATGGTCGTCAGAAATAAAACATAAGGGGTAACACTAGTCGTTTTATTACGACATGAAAAAAAACATAAGGGGTAACACTGTTGTTTTTTATTGTCGTCAGAAAAAAAAAAACTGTCGATTTTCTTAGCAAAATAACACATAAGGGGTAACACAGTTGTTTTTTATTTGCTCGTCATTGAAAAAAACATAAGGGGTAACACTGTTGTTTTTTATTGCTCGTCATTGAAAAAAACATAAGGGTAACACTGTTGTTTTTATTGCTCGTCTTAAAAAAAACATAAGGGTAACACTGTTGTTTTATTATTGCTCGTCAGAAAAAAAAAAAAAATCGGTTGATTTTTTACCAAATAAAACATAAGGGGTAACACTGTTTTTTTATCGCTCGTCATGGAAAAAAACATAAGGGGTAACACTGTCGATTTTTTACCAAATAAAACATAAGGGGTAACACTGTTGTTTTTTATTGCTCGTCATGGAAAAAAACATAAGGGGTAACACTTTCGTTTTTTATTGGTCGTCAGAAAAAAAACATAAGGGTAACACTGTCGATTTTTATTGGTCGTAGAAAAAAAAAAAAACACAGTCGATTTTTTACCAAAATAAAAAATAAGGGGTAAACACTGTTTTTTTATCGCTCGTCAATAGGAAAAAACATAAGGGTAACACTGTGTCGATTTTTTATTGGTCGTCAGAAAAAAAACATAAGGGTAACACTGTCGATTTTTTACCAAATAAAACATAAGGGGTAACACTGTTGTTTTTTATTGGTCGTCAGAAAAAAAAACTGTCGATTTTTTACCAAATAAACATAAGGGGTAACACTTGTTTTTTATTGGTCGTCATGTGATAAAAACATAAGGGGTTACACTGTCGTTTTTTATTGCTCGCCATGGAAAGAAACATAAGGGGTAACACTGTTGTTTTTTACCAAATAAAACATAAGGGGTAACACTGTTGTTTTTTATTGCTCATCATGAAAAAAACATAAGGGGTAACACTGTTGTTTTTATTGGTCGTCAGAAAATAAACATAAGGGGTAACACTGTTGTTTTTTTATTGCTCGTCATTGAAAAAAAACATAAGGGGTAACACGTTGTTTTTTAATTGCTCGTCATGAATAAAACATAAGGGGTAAACACTGTGTTTTTTTATTGCTCGTCAGAAAAAAAAATAAAGACTACTGTTCGATTTTTTTACCAAATAAAACATAAAGGGTAACACTGTTGTTTTTATTTGGTCCCCCCCCCCCGTCAGATAAAAATAAAAAACACTTGTCGATTTTTTACCAATAAACATAAGGGGTAACACTGTTTTTTATCGCTCGTCATGGAAAAAAACAGTAGGGGGTAACACTGTCCGATTTTTTAGCCAAATACAACATAAGGGGTAACACTGTTTGTTTTTTATTGCTCGTCATTGAAAAAAACATAAGGGGTAACGCTGTTGTTTTTTATTGCTCGTCAGAAAAAAATACTGTTGATTTTTATCAAAAAAAACATAAGGGGTAACACTGTTGTTTTTATTGGCTCGTCCATGGAAAAAAACATAAGGGGATTACACTGTCGTTTTTATTGGTCGTTCAGAAAAAAAACATAAGGGTAACACTGTCGATTTTTTACCACTAATAAAACAAAGGGGTAACACGTGTGTTTTTTATTGGTCGTCAGAAAAAAAAACCGTACGATTTTACCCAAATAAAACATAAGGGTAAAACACAGTTGTTTTT
>OLKM01000248.1:335520-409905 GCA_900291075.1 Melanogrammus aeglefinus
AACGCCAAGAGAGAAAGTTCCCTTATAATTAAAGTATTGGGATCCTGAGTGAGCAGGGGCTTTGATGACCACATGCTTCCCATCCAATGCTCCACAGCAAAGAGGAAAATTCCACCGCTCCTCAAACCTCCCTGCAATGGACCTCCACTCATCTGTGGTGGGCACAGCCATGAACTCCTCCACCAGACAGTCCCAGATTGCAGTGGCAACATCAGGGACAATGCTGGAGACAGTGGATATCCCAACACGGAAACTATTCGCGATGGTCCTGTAGGAGTCCCCAGTGGCTAGGTATCTGCATAATAAAAAAAAATGTAATTGTATTTTAGTGAAGATACTATAGGTATCATTCATTTACAATAATTTTGCCCCGTTTATTCATTAAAAAAAAAAAAACGTTTACAAAGGCAGGAGTCATATTTCATCAAAATAATGGATCTATTTATTGTATTTGACTACATAGCCTACTATACTATTGTCGGCAGAGGATAATCAATCATTTGAAAATGTGATCTGCTATGTCCACTAAATGGAGCTGTCTACCATGGAGACGCCTGCTGGTTCAACCTCAACTAAATGTTTAAGTTTCTGTTTAGATTTTGACACACGAATTATGAAACTATCACTCACCGGAGACAGATGGACAGGCGCTCCGAAGCTGAGATGGAACGCCTGTAGTTGGTGTCGAGCCGATGAATCCTAGCACCGACCCTACCTAGCAGGTCATCAAACTGGGCCGGAGTCAACCTCAAACAGCGCTGGAAGCGGTCGTCATCCAGACGGAGCTCCTGCAGAAGACGGTGAAATTCACCGAGCTCTGTACGGCTCCGAAGGATATCATGAACCCATAAACGACGGGCTTTCCGACGTGTCTCCCTCTTCCACAAAAGGTAAAGACCTGCAATGCTCGTTATGTCGGACATGGTTGTCAAAATGGAGGACCTGGTGTCAAGTACAATTGCCCGCGAAACAGGCGATCGCGTCAAATGACAAATGACATTTGTCATTTGACGCGATTGCCCGTTTCGCGGGCAAATTTTTGGTTATTGTTTCGATTAAACAATTAAATACAATACAAATATAGAGTAAAAACAATTGTTATCGCTATCTATCATAATACAGATAGCGATCCGCTATCTGTATTATGTTATTTCGTCGTTTGGAAACATGTTTTCTGCATCGCGTCGTCTGTTGCCGGGCAGGTTGTCAGGATGTAAACAAACGATGACGTAGGCCGGTACAATTTTCGCCCCCGGTACAATTTTAACGTGACACCGCCACAAATTCGACAAAACTGGCACAGCAACAGATTATGATGTGTGGCGCGACAAAACTTCAGCGACAACGCGAACGGGCGACAAATTTCGCGTTTGGTGTGAACGCACCAAAGGTCGCTGGTTCAACTCTGGCTCGAAGGAATTTTATAAAAGTGCGACTTTGAGGAATTATCATTTGGAGAAGTAACGGCAAATAAGGCTTCAGAGAAATATATGAAGGCCTAGCATTAACACGCTGTTACTCCACACCTTCTATTTCTCACTCAAATCACGCGCTATTTCAGGAACGTAACCACGTAATCATACGACTCTCGCCCAGGCCCCGGTTAGAGAACCGTGCAGAGCTCTGAAATCTGAACCGTGACCGAACGCAGAGGGAGCAGAGCCCGCTGAAGCCGGGACCGCGGTCACACCGTAGTCAGCGCCAGCTGCACGTGATTGCACACCACATTTTGGTTGGGGTAGAAGAACCTTGTACGGTAAAGCGCTTTTGCACCGACAGGGAATTCATGGTGTAATCAAGTGTGAACGTGGTTAAAAACGGGTGATTCTTCTTTTAGCTTTTGTTGAAATACCTATTTATGTCTAATCCAATATGCATGCATTTGAATCGAGTCAGATACAAACAGTTCGTAAACAAATATGTGTGGTGCATGTAACTGTTGTTCTTCATTGGTCGTCATGGAAAGAAACATAAGGGGCAACACTATCGTTATTTATTGGTCATCATGGAAAAAAACATAAGAGGTAACACTGTCGATTTTTTTACCAAATAAAACATAAGGGGTAACACTGTCTTTTTATATTGCTGGTGATGGAAAGAAACATAAGGGGTAACACTGTCGTTTTTTATTGGTCGTCAGAAAAAAAATATACTGTCGATTTTTTACCAAATAAAACATAAGGGGTAACACTTGTTTTTTATTGGTCGCCATGGAAAAAAGATAGGGGTACCACTGTCATTTTAAATCAAACTAAAAAATAAGGGGGAAAAACGTCACTTTTCATTGGTCGTCGTAAAAAAACCCGTAAAAGATACCAGAGGTATCGTTTCTTTACCAAATTAAACATAAGAGGGAACACTGGTACTTTTTATTGGTCGTCGTAAAAAAAACCATAAGGGGTAAAACTTTCATGGTTTATTGGTCGACATGAAAGAAAACATAAGGGCAAACACCTTCGAAAAAAATACATTTCATTTTTATCAAATAAATCATAAGGGATCTCTAAGGGAGACTTGAGACCCTGGTTATGACGTGTACCAAATGAATTGAGCGGTTGTTAAAAGTGGGGGGGGACAGAGGGAACAGGGAGAGGTCCACCGCGTCCCCCCTGTCCGCTCCATGCCACGGACAGGAGACCCAGGTCAAGTCCTGCTTGTGTTCATTGTTTACTCATGTCAACCATTCTGGTTGAAGTTTTGGTTTAAGGTTTCAGGGTTTGGTTGATTCCAGGTTTGGGTATTATTTCAGGTTCAGGGATTAGTTTTTCTTAGGATAGTTTCACCCGTGTGTTTAGTGTTTGTTTTAAGTTCCAGGGTTTGGGGTTTCTATGGATTGAGTTTTAGGGTTTGTTTTCAGTTCTACGTTGTTGTTTTTTGCAGCACCTTACATAAAGTCTCAACTAAACCAGGTCTGGAGTTGGATGCCTCGATTCAGATCATTTGGAAAAACAGAGCATTTCATAACACACACTGGTATGTGTGCTTTTCACAAAAATACGAGACCCATTAAATGTTAGTGATATGCCTTTATTTTGGAATAGTAACAATAAATACAAGGGAGAGCAAAAAAAACAAAACATCACGTTTCCCTAAAAATAGTTGCAAAGCCTCCTCGCCCGACATAGCAACCAATCAGCACAAGGCCCAGGGTCAGCTGACTCTTCACCGACTCCTGTTTGGAAGTCTCAGACATCAGGGGACCACAAGTTGTGGGTGACTGGCAGTCAAAAACCCTCATGGACCAATATCTCAACAACGTGAAGCCACAACCCATCGATGGCCACTAGGTGGCGCCCAACCCAACCGGATCCTGACGGTCCTCCGCGGGTCTGCTACACTAACGGGTTGTCGAGGCCTAGTGTAAGTTCTGCTGTGTGTTAGCGCCAACGGCAGACACATGTCTATACCTAGCTTAGCATTAGTCTCAGGTTGTAATACTATTACTTAAGGAATGTCGGAGCAAAAATGTGCCCTTTTTCAAGAATGTAGAAATGTGTTATACAAGTACCACGTTGCACACGTACAATAGCAGTCTGACAACAAATCTAATTATTTCATAATTCATAAGATGACCTCTTGAAACAACAGCGGGTAGGACGTCCGCGCACACTCTCGCTAGTGATCACATCAGGGGAATGACAAAGCGCCATCAATTTCCACTGGGGTCAGTATCATACTGCTCTGGGGCCCCCTAAACTAACACTAGTGATCGTTGCATGGCGGCTTTAAGCTCTCTCTTGAACCCCTTGAGGCACTAGCTCCTTTTTCAGGGGGCCCATTCATAATGTCCACCCCGAAAGAAACAAGAAAGAACAAAGAAAAACACGGAAAATATAAAATGATAAAACACAAAATGAAGAAATTGTAAACAAATGACAAAGACGCCAAATAAACTAAACAAACGGCAACCCGACCGTTCACAACGAGAACGCTCACCGCTTGAGACGCACCAAGTTGGAGGAGCAGCCACCACACAGGTGTAGCGCTAAAAAGGTGTAGCAGTACACCACACCTGTGTGGTGTACTGCTACAGCTGCTGCCGGGGCTCAACGGTCTGCATCATTACAGCGTCAGGGAGAAGACGGGAGAGGAGGAAGCCTGAAGGAGACCTCTGGGTGGTTTCTTAGCCACATCCGTGCCCCGCACCGTTTAACAGACAGTGTAGGCACTAGTTACCTGATCAACATGGCCGGGGGGAACCTCAACACCACTAAGGGTAAAAAGGGTTTCTAACGTTTAACTCGAAACATTGTTTGCTTGATAAGCTCGCGCTTTTATTTTTTGGACCAGGAATTCTTGGAATAATGTGTTGTTCCTCGAGAGCCCGTTTGCATCAATTGATTTAAGTCACCTTCGGAGGGGAAAAGATAGATTAAGCTCTTCCGGGTTGAGGCGACACAACACCTAAAAAGACTCACAACAAAACGACAACATTTTGTGTTAAAAAAGGAGAGAAATAAGGGATTCGTCTTGGTGCAGAAGGCCAGGCCCTGCACCCCTTCCTGCTGTTGTTTGATGGTGGGGGGGGGTAGCGTTTGGGGGCCTAACCCTCACGGGGGCGTGGCCTAACCCTCACGGGGGCGTGGCCTAACCCTCACGGGGGGCGAGGCGGGGCTCGGCCAGGCTGCTGTGGATGATGCTGCTGATGGACTCCATGCCCTCGCCCTCCAGGAAGGAGCGGTGGTCGCCCTCGACAACGTGCACGGAGACGGTGCCGTCGCACACCTGTGGGGGCAGACGGCCAGGTGAGGTGCGGCCGGAGGTTTATCCCTGGAGCTTTACATAAGCGAGCGCAAACAAAACTATCGATAAACAAGAGCCGTTAATGGCTCCCGTAAAATCCTATCATCGCCCACATCCCATAATAATAGAGCTTGTACATTGCAAAGTCACATTGCAATGGCGGTGATTTTGGAAGCATGGGAATGTACGTTAATATTTTGGTAGCAATGCATCTTTGTTCATTGACCAGTGATTAATCAATAGTGTATTGATCATGTTTGGGGGACCTTATTGCATTCTAAACCGCCATCAGGAGCAACCAGAAATAATTTCTTAGGTTCCGCTTTACTCATTTTATTATTAGTACTAAAAAGGCAGAGCATCAACCACAAAGAATATCCCATGATGCACTGCGCTGTACACTGTGTACGCTGTGCACGGCGCCTCACCTCGCTGAGCTTGTAGTCTCCCCCCAGGTGGTCCCCGTAGCCGCTGCTGGCCCTGGCGCGCAGCAGGGTGACGTCGCCGTGGTACCTGGCGGCGGGCACGTAGCCGTCGGCCACCTTCAGCTTCTGGTAGAAGGTGGCGGCGGCGAAGGTCAGGCGCTCCCGGCTCACGTTGGGGTGCCGCGAGGTGATGAGGTCCACCGTGGCCGAGACCCGGGCCTCCAGGTCGGCCAGCGGAAGGAGGAGCTCCAGCAGCTGGAGGGGCGGGGCGGAAAGGGGCGGGGTGTGGTGGAAAGGGGCGGGGCATAACGGAAAGGGGAGTGGCGTAATGAAAGGGGAGGGGCATAACGGAAGAGGGAGGGGCATAACAGAAGAGGGAAAGAAAACAATATTAAGAGACAAATTTGGCGAGAGGTAAGAAAAGTGTCACATCAAATCTATTAACTATAGTACACCTTTATGTAAATATAAAGTACACCTTTAATACACCTTTAAGCCTTGTACTAGTAGTCAACATAGAAACTAGAGCTACATTAACCGTAACATTAAAGGCAGTATGTCCAACTATACAACACGCGGTGAGTTAGATATGTACTATACCACCATAAAGGTGTACCTTGTTGTACTCGGTGCCGGTGAACTGCTGGATGAAGGCACACAGGGCCTCCGTCTCCGCCTCGGACTCCTTGCCCGGGGTCAGCTTCGCCCGGTAGCTCTGAAACACGAGGGTATGATGATAATGAAGTATGAAGTACCACTCATAAAGAACTGGCCAAGAACAAACACTGTACCGATCAAATACAGATAACGTAAAGTACAGAAAAATGACTAATAAAGATTACTGATAGAGTACTAACAAAGTGCTCTAATAACAAAAGTACGGCTAAAGCCAAATAAGTACTATTAAAGTACTGATAAATGTACTGATAAAGTACCAACAAGGGCTCGAATAAAAAAGTACTGAAAAAGTTCTAACAAAGCGTACTGATTAAAAGTACTCTGATAACAAAGTATTGATAAAGTCTTATCAGAGTTCTTAATCAGTACTTTATTGGTACTTTGTCATTAGCAGTACTTCAGTAGTACAGGTAAAGCCCCCCGTGGTCTGCAGGACGCCCACCTGTGTGTATGCGGCCACGTAGGAGTGCGACCCGTCGAACAGGAACAGGGCCTCCACGGCCGCGCCCCGGGACTGCAGCTGGGAGCACATCTCGAAGGCCACGCAGGCGCCGAACGAGTACCCCGCCACGCGGTAGGGCGGGGCCGGCTGCAGCCGCTGGATGCAGTCCACGTAGAAGGAGGCCAGCGCCTGGATGCTGCCCAGCGGGGCGGCTGGGGAGGGGGACACGGTCAGAGACCCCGGGCCAGGCGTGGGGGGACGGGGGGACACGGTCAGAGACCCCGGGCCAGGCGTGGGGGGACGGGGGACACGGGTCAGAGACCCCGGGCCAGGCGTGGGGGGACGGGGGACACGGTCAGAGACCCCGGGCCAGGCGTGGGGGGGAGGGGGGACACGGTCAGAGACCCCGGGCCAGGCGTGGGGGGGAGGGGGACACGGTCAGAGACCCCGGGCCAGGCGTGGGGGGCGGGGGACACGGGTCAGAGACCCCGGGCCAGGCGTGGGGGGCGGGGGGCTACCAGCTAGACGGCGCTCAACACTCCGCAGTGGTGTCATACTGTTGACACTTCAAGGAACAACGCTATGCTAAGCAGTTTGAGCTGCAACTCCTTTATGAAAGGTGCTAAAAAGATAAAGTATTAGTTACTCTATAAATAAAGTATTACTTATTATTAAATCATGTATAATAATGTCGCTAATGTTTTGTTTTAATCATGTAGCATATACCATCTATAATGTCTTACTCACAATAAACTATTACACTGCTACTTTTCATACTGCGTTCCCAGATATGTGTTCATCTTTAAGATTATTTTATTCCTATTCAAACGTTTATTTCCATTTCTACCGCTGTGCTGAACTTGAGGCACCATCTTACGGTTCCTAAAAAGCCTGATAATAAATTGATGAACACAGATATACTGTAGCTATATTATACAACTGTTAACATTTAGCAGATTTAGCTGACGATTCATTCATTCATTCATTCATTCATTCAGTCACACCCCGACGGCGGAGGCTACCACGCAGCAGCCGGCGCGTCGGGAGCAGTGAGGGTTCGATGCCTTGCTCAGGGACACCACGACACCTGAACTGGGGGTCGAACTAGCAACCTTCCGGTTACCAAACAACTCGCCCTACCTCCTGAGCTTGTGCCGCCCCCCCGGCCCCCCTGTTGAGTATGACAACCCCCTTCATACACCCGCCCCAACTCCATCCGGTCACGCGTCCCACCGGACAGGAAGTGGGCGTGGCCTACCTTTGGTGCACTGCAGGCCGTAGCAGGGCATGCTGAGCTTGGCGGTGAGGCTCTTGAAGGCGGCCACTGAGCCCTCGATGGGGTGCACCAGGAACAGCGCCCTCTCCTGGCTGTCCACCGCGTTGAGCCGGGCCAGGGTGGGCCCGTCGGGGTCCACCAGCAGCACGCTGAGGTCCGAGTCCAGCAGCACGCGGGCCGCAGCGCTCTTCAGCGGGGACTGCCTGGACTCTGTGGGGGGGGGGTGACATTCATGTGTAAGTTGTGTCGTCATGGAGACTACCGCCGTCTTCTTTACAGGCTATGACCCCGGCACTGACGTCGAAAAGAGTTCCGCTTCATTCTTACTGACCGCCAGAAGCAGTGCTGAACACTGCCATCTTCCCCAGCTGTAGCGGCTGCTAAGGTAAGGGTTCTCTCTCTGCGTTAGCCTTAAAGTTAAGTAAGATAAGGGGATCCTGTTTTCGGCACCCGCTTAACCCTACGTCTTGTTTTGTTTGCCTCGCTGCCTCGCTGCATCATTACTGGCGTTGGCTGCCTTTTTGTGCCAACTTTCGTTTCAGTTAATTAAAGGCTCCCTGACGAGTGAGAGTTGTGCCGCGGCCTCTTGGGCGGGTGCAGCGGTGCCCGATGTTACAGGGTCACGGTGGCTGCTCACCACGTAGTGGCTGCAGCTGTTCAGAAACCCTCAGGCTCTTTCTAGGTGGGTACAGGACTCCTCGTGACTACGTGGGTCATAGTCTTCCAGTGTTAAGCACCGCCTCTGGCGGTCATCCAGAGTTCATAGAACCGTAGTTACATACGCAACTCTCGTTTCGACACACGGTTTCACGCGCACTGCAACAATGTCTGTACCAATTAAGTATACTGATAAAGTAATAACAAAGTTCTCTGATAAAAAAAAAGTACTGCTACAGCAAAAGAAATACTATCAAAGTCCAGAAAATTGACTAATAAAGTACAAACAAAGTGCTCTAATTACGATTTGTAAGTCTGTGCAACCGACGCGACTAGAGTGTCGTTACACCAAATGTCCACTAGTGGGAGTTTTATCAACGACCAAAACACGATGCTTATCGGAACCTAAACTTAAGCTAGGTTAGCTTTGCTAATAAAAATATGACTTTTAAACTGCGAACAAAACAACACCAGCTGGATCCTCTGGGCACCACCCCTCCCGACCTGTTGGGAGGGGTGGTGGGGGGGTAACCCGTACCTTCGGTGGGTTTGCTATTGGACAGCTCTCCCAGCTTGTTGATGGTGAGCTGGCGGATCTCCCGCATCGCCATGACGATGTCGTAGTCGCGCTCCAGCGTCTGCCGCACCTCCACGCCCATCAGGGAGTCCAGGCCGAGGTCGGCCAGCGAGCTGTCGGCGTTCAGGGTGCTCACGTCTCTCACCCCTGGGGAAGGAAACACACACAGCTTCACACACACGTGACACTTCTACACCGGTACATATCACGCAGAAATATTATAGTCCACATTCCTATATTCCATGTACACTATTCTATGTCATTGACGGTTATATTTTTGTTTACTGGAAATATTTCATCTGCAGATTGTCCAAGATATCTACAGCGGAGGGTTTAAGTGGAGTTAGGAGTTGTTTTATTGCAACTTTTTCATGATTTTATTATAAATGAATGACTCGATGGATCGCCTAATGGTTCTCTTCTTTACAGCCTGTCTGAAGACAAGACGGTCTCCAGACAGCCCACAGTGACAGTACTGCAGCCTATCCTAACGTGACCCCAGCCTTCATTCAGTATTCATAGTTCTTGCAGCGTGTGAAAGCATTTCAAAATAACAGACTCTAAATAATGAAGAGGGAATCAAAATCAAAACGTGAGACGTCCAGACAACCAACAACAGCCGACCGTCCTGTCTGTCTGTCTGACCAGACACCCCACTACCGGCGTCCGGCCCGTCTGTCTGACCTCCCCACCACAGGCCCCCGTCCCGTGTGTCCGTCGGTCTTCCGCACCCCCGGGGACCCCTTACCCAGGATGTGCGCCACGGCCTCCACCAGGTCCTTCTGGTCGGCCCCCCCGTCGCTCTTCGCCACCGCCCGCTCCGCCAGCACGAAGCTGGACACCACCGGGCGCCGCTGGCACAGGAAGCCGTCCAGCACCTCCAGGCAGGAGGCGATGCGCTGGGGCAGCGTGCCCCCGATCACCGCCTCGTTGCCCCCCATGGTCTCCAGGACCACGCCCACGTCGCCGATGGCGCCCCACTGGACCGCCAGGCCGGGCAGCCCGTCGCTGCGCCGCCGCTCGCACACGCGCTCCATGGCAGAGTTGGCGTAGCCGTAGTTGCTCTGGCCGGCGTTGCCGCGGCCGCAGCTGACCGAGGAGAAGGCCACGAAGTAGCGGAGCTCGCTGCACGACTTCCGGGTCGCCCTGTGTGGGGCGCGGGGGGGGGGTGAGAGATGTGCGTTAAAAGACTGAAAACATGTTGCAGGAAATTGCTCCAAGGATGAAATACTCTGAAAGCTGCCCTTTGATTCCACCACCAGGTGAGAGTGTGTTGGCCGCAACACGCCGGTTCAGGAAGAGGCAGATCATTTCGATCTGCCTCTTCTGACATAACTATTTAGATTCTACTAGTTATCCAAAGTCGGTCTGGCATTTTCTCTTACCACACGTCGTATTCAATCATTGGTCTACACTTGAACATTGCATATGTAAAAAAAAAAAAAACTGTGGATGCCGTGTTCCACTTAAAAAAAGCGGACATCAAACGCTAGTAAAGTATTCCCAAACCTGCACTGTTAAAGTTCCTGCATTAGCGGCCTCTAGTGGTTTGAGATAAAACTAGTTATAGTTGATCATTTTCAGATGACAGTAACCGATAATGTTGAGATTGTCCCAAATCGGAAAAAATAGAATAGATGAAAGAAAATTATTTATTGAGAAATTATTTATTGAGAGAGTGCAGGTTTAAATGGAAAGGATAACACCGCATTCAGTCTAGCGCTGAACAGGTGAGGTCATAGCACCAAAGATAAACAGCATTACGCCACCGCTTACAACCGCCGTGGTGGCAATCCATCCCTTTGACAGCCCACACAATGTACCTGTCAAGGTGAACAGTGCCGTCGTATTTTGGTTTGTTGACATCGAGGAAAAGCTGGGGAGTCAGGTTCTCCAGCATACCGTCCTTCAATACCTGAGGCAGGCACACACACACACACACACACACACACACACACACACACACACACACACACACACACACACACACACACACACACACACACACACACACACACACACACACACACACACACACACACACACCTTCAGTATCACCTGAACAGAAACTGCAAAGTCAAAGCCACTCACCAGTATGTACTCCCAATTTCAGAATATCATGACGTCATTGGTCTAGTGCTCAACGTTCGGCTTTATGAAAACTATATCTGGAAGCTGAAGGGGGGAGTCTACGTTACCATGGCGAGGTGGAAGACGCCCCCTAGAGGGCCCAGCTGGCGGGCCTCGGTGACCAGGGCCTCCGCCCCCTCCTCGGTGGACACGTCGCTGGTGGACACCAGGACCTCCACCCCCTGGCTGCGCCACTCCCGCACCCGCCTGGCCTGGTAGCCTGGGGGGGGACGGGGGGACGCACGGCGTTACGACGCACGTAGAGCACAACACACTCTGGATACCGGTACATTTATAATATTCTTCATTTCTGTTAACATTTTAATTTATTCAATTTTTATTCTATAGTATTTTTATTTTATTTTTACGCACAGATACATACAGCGTACGCCACACAGACATTAAACTGCACACCCTGCATGAGGATGTGACAAATAAAAACCTTTGAATCTTGAATCTCATGACACCACCTCCACTGTCGAGCTGCGGTCCTCAAACTACGTCACCAACGTCAGCCTCCAACAGACGGAGGTTGACGTGCATCCCTCACACTTGGGAGTCCATTAAAAAAGCTTCTCCCACGACTCGGGAAGCGTAGACGGCTAACTAGATAGAACTGGTTTAGACGCGTCCTTACTGTCGATTATCCTCGTTTACCTTCTCAGTTTCCGCTGCGATCTTGCAGTCCTAATGTGCATCTCTTCCGACATACGTACTTATTGTAAGTGCCTTTGGATAAAAGCGTCTGCCTAATTCCCTAAATGTATGCCCCATTTGAGAACGACCGTTCCAGAGTAGGGGAACTCATCCTGGTTTGGGACCACCCCGTGCCGTCGCCCCTCAAGGCCCGACAGAGATTAACACCACCCTAATCGGCAGTACAGCCAGGAGCAGGTGAGGTGGAGGTGGGCGCCTCACCGTTCCTGATCCCCGACCGGGAGGTCAGCACCAACTTGCGGGCGCCTCTCTCCGTCAGCCAGTGGGCCAGCTCCAGGCCGAACCCCCCCAGCCCCCCCGTGATGATGTAGGAGTGGGAGGCGGGGCAGAAGGTACGACAGATGGCCCTCAGGGACAGGGGGGGCGTGGCCACCGCTGCACCCTCCTCCTCCGGGCGCACCTGGGGACGGACAGACGGACAGATCGGTGAAGGACGGCAATGATAGGACGTTCGAGGACGTCTAGGAGGTTGTAGGATGTTTGAAAACCTCCGTCTTCCATAACCCCAGCTGTACCAGGTGGAGGCTAGGTGGAGGTTTATCGTACAGCTACACGACAAAGTAAGCAACATGTTTAAAGTCTGGTTGAATACGAGAAAGGTTTCAGTGACTACTCATTTAACTTTGTTCAGGTTTGACTGGATTCAGATCATCTAAAGATTCTATTGCCTAGAAGTGGCTCTTCTACCCCCCTCGGCATAAAGAGGAAGAAATATATATTATGTTGGTTTTCTTTTACTTTACTTTATTATTGTTCCGTAATCTGTTTCTTCATGGGGTCATTTTGTCAGCATGTGGTTTTGTACGCGTGTGTTTTACATCAAACAAATCCAAGCAAACATAAATGAATAAAGAGGAAGGACGCCTCCAGGCAGCCATCAAACTGAACCCCGACACCGGAGGAACCCCGACACCGGAGGAACCCCGACACCGGAGGAACCCCGACACCGGAGGAACCCCGACACCGGAGGAACCCAGACACCGGAGGAACCCAGACACCGGAGGAACCCCGACACCGGAGGAACCCCGACACCGGCGGAACCCCGACACCGGCGGAACCCCGACACCGGAGGAACGCCGTGGATCCAGGAGGGGGACCCACCTGCAGCAGCACTTTGCCGATGTGCTTCCCCTGGGCCATGTAGCGGAAGGCGTCCTCCACGCGGTCCCTCGGGAACACCGTCGTCTTCAGGGGCTGCACCACGGCCGAGGCGATGCCCTCCGTCAGCAGGTCCGACACCTCCTCCCACTCCCGGTTCCCCTCCTCGAACAGCGCGTCCAGCAGGATGCCGTGGAACGCCACGTTCTTCAGGAACAGCGCCATGCCTGGACGGGGGGAGCCGGCGAGTCACGTGACAGGATATGATGTCGGCGTTAGAGAACCACGACAACTAGAGCTATAGTGGGGACATTCTGAGACGCCATCTTGGAGTTTTTTTATCATTATCAAAGCCCTCCTATTATTGTACACTCAACGTCTAGAATTAGTTACTATAATAATACTAATAGCCTTCCTCTCCCCAGCTAGCCACGCCGGCCGCTGGGTACAGAGGGCCTGTGGCTGCACGGACTACTGACCGAGAGGGGAGTTGTTGGACAGGTCGTACTTCCCGATCTCCAGGAAGCGTCCGTGCCGCGCCAGACACCGCAGGCTGGCCTGGAGCTTCTCCTCGGCCAGGGAGTTCAGCACCATGTCCACACCTGACACACACACACACACACACACACACACACACACACACACACACACACACACACACACACACACACACACACACACACACAGACACAGACACACACACACACACACACACACACACACACACACCATTAATATGGTATGATTTGACGTTTTTTTTCGATAGAGGGCAATTGACAGCATCCCAAAATAATGCACAAAACACTTCGTTAGGAGTTATGAGTCTAAAGTTATCCCGCACGGGACAAGCACCAAGTAACTCTTAACCAACACTAAGCTAAACATGAGGTGGAGGAAGTGACATCCTGTGTGACTGCTGCAGGAGCCGCTAGCCGCTACAGTCCCTCGGGTCAACACCCGGCCTCAGACAGTCCAACAGGGAGAGGCTCACCTTTGCCCCGTGTGTGACGCAGGACGTGCTGTTCGAAGGTGGCGTCGCGGGAGTTGGCGAACGACTCGCTGTCGAGCTGAGGGAACCTCTTCTGGAGGTAGGCCCGCTTCTCCGCCGAACCTGACACACACACGTGCGCGGACACACACGCGGACACACACACACACACACGGACACACACACACGCGGACACACACACAGACGCGGACACACACACACGCACGCGGACACAACACACACGCACGCGGACACACACACACACACGTGCGTGGACACACACACACGCGGACACACACACACACGCGGACACACACACACGCGCGCACGCGCGCACGCACGCACGCATGCACGGACACACACACGCGCGGACACAAACACGCGCGGACACAAACACGCGCACACACACACACAGGCGCACGCGGACACACACACACACACACGGACACACAGAGTTAAAAACCAAGGACCGCATAACACCGTCAGTGCCGTGCTGAAGCAGCCGGGGGTCTCACCGACGGTGGTGAACACCTTGCACTTCCTGCTCAGGGCGATGGCGATGGCCGCCTGGCCTACGCCCCCGGAGCCCGAGTGGATGAGGACGCTCTCCCCGGCGCGCAGACGCCCGCGCACCACCAGGGAGTAGTAGGCCGTGGCGTACACCACGGGCACCGAGGCGGCCTGCTCCAGGGTCCTGGGGGAGTAAGGGGGTACAGGGGGGTCAACGGGGGGCGCCTGACGACGGCAACAGGCTGCAACTCATCCACACCGTCGCTCTCTGCAATTATTACAGAAAAGGCTTTTTGCTTTTGAAAATGCACCGAAATGGGGTTTTCAGCGTGATGTATAAAATAAAATAAAGCTACAACATTGAACTTTGTTGTTGTTATATGGTCATTATCTTTGTTAGTGGTTCATCACTGCACAGGCAGCCTGTACTGCTTCTCTTATTTGTACTTAAGTCCCTTAGGATGCAAGCGTCTCCTCAATGCCCTCAAGGTGAACGTATTCAAATGTCCCACGACATTGTAAGGTCAACTGTGAGAGGACAGCTCAGACGGAGCCATGACGCCATGACGGCCTGTAGGCCGGGGGCGCGGTCCACCGGCCTACAGGCCGTCATGGCGTCCCCGTGCGCCGGCGTTACCCACCAGCTGGACGGCACGTCCCAGAGAAAGCGGCGGTCGGCGTCCACGCAGGTGGCCAGGCCCTTGGCCGGCAGCAGACCCATCACCCGCCGGCCGCTGGGGTCACGCCCGGAAAACTCCATTCCTAGCATGCACTGCTGCAGGGCGACGTCGCCTGGGAGGGGAGCGAGGGATGAGAAGAGCTTGAGTTCACCTCTTGGGGACTGAAACCCTGCATTTATAATCTTGAGTTAGTCGTAACAGCCTGATTTATACAAATGAAACAGTTCTGAAACATCAGCTCATTGGAGTCCTGGATCGGACTCAAAATGGAACTAATGGAATAACTTCTTGCGGAAATGGAGTTGACATGGCGTTGATGATTTTGCATATTCTCTTCGACACCATATTTACTCCCTTATATTAGTAAAATACCCAGTGTTACAACTCAATCTCTTGCGTCTATAACGTAGCGCTGAAAGCAGTCTGTTTGCCCTATTTTATGAACTTGTCCGTCCTCAAATAATTCGGTCAATTTTCCGGCTTTATGTTTGTTGTTGATCGCTCGCACACACACACACACACACACACACACACACACACACACACACACACACACACACACACACACACACACCACACACAACACACACACACCACACACACACACACACACACACACACACACACACACACACACACACACACAGGCCTGTAAAACGTCTTTTTTGGGGCTCCCTGTGCCTTCAGAGCAGCAGCAGAGTGCAGTGGAGCTAGTTAACCGACCAGAGGGTCAGAGGACAGCCTTCCCCCCCCCCCACTCACCTGGGATGGCGTCGGGGGGCAGCTTGCCGGTGGCCAGCATGATGTCCCTGAAGTTGAGCGAGCTGTAGTACACGCTGCACAGCTGCACGTCCGGCCCGGTCGCCACGAAGTAGCGGAGCGGCGAGGCGATCCAGCGCAGCGAGGACAGGTCTCCACGGGTCAGCACGTTGACGTAGGCCTGCTCCGTCAGCTCCTCGTTCAGATCTGAAGGGTGGAGGAGGAGGGAGAGACAGGATTTAGCAAACACAAAGTCCAGCACAACATCCAAGGTTAATAACAACCCTGTCATGAACCGTGACAAGATAAAACCTCTTCATAATAAGACTTGGTACCCTGGTTGATGAGCTGGTGTCTGAACACGCCCCAGCGCCCGTCCCGGAACACGTTCATGGCCAGGTCGGCCTGCAGGGCCAGCCTCATGGCGTCCTGGTCCGGGGAGAGGGTGGGCGTGGCCGAGGCCTCGTCCAGGTTGGACACGAACGCACAGCTGGGGTCCGGCGGGGAGGGGGGACAACACACAGGGCGCGAATCAAGATTCAATGAGGGTCAAATATTAAATGTTTTACTCTCCAAGGGAAAACAATTGAACGCATTTCATTTGGAAGATGCAAATGTAAACCCAATATCTTTATTTTTGTTACATGATGACATCTTTGCAATGTGAGTGAGTGAAGGAGTGAGAGAGTGAAGGAGTGAAAGAGTGAAGGAGGGAGTGAAGGAGTGAGTGAGTGAAGGATTGAGAGTGAAGGAGTGAGTAAAGGAGTGAGAGCGTGAAGAGGTGCGTGGATAAGTGAGTGAAGGAGTGAGTGAAGAAGTGAGAGAGTGAAGGAGTGCGAGAGTGAAGGAGTGAGTGAGTGAGTGAGTGAAGGAGTGCGAGAGTGAGTGAAGGAGTGCGAGAGTGAGTGAAGGAGTGCGAGAGTGAGTGAAGGAGTGCGAGAGTGAGTGAAGGAGTGAGTGAGTGAGTGAGTGAGTGAGTGAGTGAGTGAGTGAGTGAGTGAGTGAGTGAGTGGGTGAGTGGGTGAGTGGGTGAGTGGGTGAGTGGGTGAGTGGGTGAGTGGGTGTCCTACCGTAGGTGCTGGCCCCCGGGCTCCTGGCGCAGACAGTTGACCATGCCCACCACCCCACAGTGGCTCTGGGAGGCCGTCAGCCAGACGGGGCCCTCGGGGTCGGCCTCGGCCAGCCGCGCCTGGAGAACACGTCACCCCACCACAGTTAGTGCCGGAGGTCCCCCGTTCAGCTCTCCCTCGTGTCATGTTGAATTCTCTTCTGGGTTACAGCTGCTGAACTTTGATTGGCCAGCCTCAGTCTTTTCCTCCGCCTGACTACACCTTCCTTATTGGCCGATATAAAAGCTCTTATTCGTGACCACATGAGGGGAAACCACACCTTGAGGGGCTCCACCCACTGGTAGTCCCCGGCGTCGACGGGAATGAAGACGGGCGTCTTGGCCGGTAGCCGCCGCCGACACAGGAAGAGGGCCGAGCCGTAGAAGGACGTCCTGTAGACGACCAGGGTGAGGGAGGCCTGGGAGAACAGCTTCTCCCACTCGGCCTGGGGCGAGAGAGAGACGGAGGGAGGGCGGGTTACAGCCGGTTTAAACCGGTTGGCTGAGGCACTGTTGACTCACCATCTCCGAGGGCATATATTTTAGCCGCGTCAGAATGAATGAATGAAAAGTAAATTGCCAACATTCTGTAGACAATCATCCACAGAATGTGCGGATTAGAGATTAGAGACCGCTGTGCCGTGTTTGGTTGCAGAGATGTATCCTTCAGTTCAGCCCAGCTAGCATCAGCCTGCACGTCTCGTAAAACCACTTTGTACCTCAGGGGACCCTTCAGCGTCCAGCCTGCACCCCCTCCCAACATGAGGGGATGAAGGAATAGCGTGGCCCAGAGGGCTATGCAGCGATAGCTCATAAAAAGAGGGCCAATCGACGGACAGAGCGCAAATGTTTGCCAAGTCATTATTTTTAAAACACAATTCAGACCTTTAGAATACGTAGAATACAATATTGGTGGACCGTACTCTATAACAGCTTTAGTTTAATACTGCCCCTTTGACCATAAAACGGGTGCCCCCATAAAAAGGGTGCCCCCATAAAAAGGGTGCCCCCATAAAAAGGGTGCCCCCATAAAAAGGGTGCCCCCTATCGAGTGTTGAGAACTAACTCCACCAACTCGTACACACTGCATCTTTAAGGGAACCCCCCCCCTCCTGCACCCCTCACCTGTGTGAGCAGCTGCTCCGGCTGGCTGTTCTGGGACGTCCCGGAGAGGAAGGCCAGTGTCTCCCCCAGCGTCTCCCCCTTCAGCAGGGTGTGCAGCAGCACGAAGCCCCCCTCCTTGGCGCCCGAGGCCAGGTTGGCCAGCAGCGCGGGGGCCTCCAGCGCCCCCACTGGCCCCCAGGCGCGGTTACACACCACCAGGTCGGCCCCTCCGAGGCCCCCGGGGACGGGGCCGGCGGCCGGGTCCCACTGGGCCGCCGCGACCCCCAGCTGGTCCAGCTGGGCCCGGTGGGGCTCCAGGAGGTGGGCGGCGGGCGCCGTGGCCGTGTAGTCCAGACGCAGCATGGGCTGGATGTTGAAGACGGGCACGGCCCGGGAGAAGAGCTGGCCGTCGCTGGAGAAGGCCTGGAGGGAGGGCCGGGGTCAGGGGTCAGGGGTCAGGGGTCAGGGGTCAGACCACAGGCACAGCAACGAGGACCGACGAGGGGCTAGGTGACACGGCCCCCCGCCAAAACCAGCAGATGTCCCCAACATGCGCTAGCGTCTGGTCTGATCCCCCTCTAGGACGTGTTGTACCTCCGGGCGTGAGCGCGATTAGCGGTTACAAGCGGTGTTGGAAATCTGCCCCTTCTGACATCACAAGTGGGCGTGTCCCCCCAGACCATAGGCTCTCAAAGGGCGGCCCGCGGGCCAGCGGCGGCCCGCAGAAACATTCCTGCCGGCCCGCAAATTTTTTTTTTTTACTTTTTAAATTTTCTATCAATATTAATTTAAACAAAAATAAGTAAATATAAAGAGAAAAGTCGACTCTATCTTTCAATTAAATCCTGTTACATTTGTTAGTTTTAATCCGACTGTTCATTACTTTGAAAGGATGAACCTCAGTTTTGTGATTTGGACCTCACTTGACTCCCAGAGGTCCACGGTGTAATGTTTCTTTCCACCACTGTGATGCTGACGGTGTTTCCCGCCTGATTTTTTTTTTCCTTTTGCGGCCCAGTCAAATTTTGGGTTCCTAAATTGGCCCTCAGCTGCCCACACTTTGAGACCCCCTGATCTACGCTCCCCTCACCTCCAGGACTTTGATGCGGCCGGGGGTGCAGTTCTCCAGGGCCGTGTCCAGGCAGTGGCGGAGGGCCGGGGCCTCCAGCAGGCCCTGTAGGAGGGGGTCCCGCAGCAGGCACGCCCGCTCCCTCTCCACCATCTGCTCCAGCTCCGAGCGCAGGTTGCCGTTGAGCTCCAGGCCGCAGAGCAGCGCCAGCAGACGGGCCAGACCGGGCTCCGCTGGGGGCCCCTCCGGGTCGGCCCCGGGGCCGCTGGCCGCCTCGCCCCCCTCCAGGCCCGGGACGGCCAGCTGGATGCCGTGGGGGGCCAGTTTACCCTGCAGCTGGTGGATCAGCCCTGGGGGAGGGGGAGCGACACTCAGACGTGGAGCTACAGACTGAGCTTTTCAATGACTCATTAACTGATTCATTATTGCGCTGCTCATGGAATGAGTGGTAGAGCGGGTTAAGGTGGTCAGAGCAGACAAGATGCAACTAAGTGCTTTCTAAACGACACCACAATAGCTTCAGGACAAGAGCTTCAAAGTACGTTCTAGAGAAGCAATGTGGGAAAACCCCAAGTGGCCAATAGCAGTGTGGAGAGGCTGGAGCGTTACAAATGTTTTTCCTAATAACTCGGGGCTGCAAGTTTTTATTTACTTTTGGTTCACTTAGCCGACCCATTTATCCAGAGTGAGGTCGAGAAGAATAGACGAAAGCATTGTTGGCAGCGCTCGGCCTTCTTTAAAGTCAACCTCTCGCACCTTGACCCTCAGATGGAGACAAGGGCCAGCCCGCTAACACTAGCCCACTGGCCAATTAGTCTGCTAGCCTATTAGCCCGCTAGCCATTAGCCCGCAAGCCTATTAGCATACTAGCCCATTAGCCTGCTAGTCAATTAGCCTGCTAGCCCATTAGCCCGCAAGCCCATTAGCCCGCAAGGTCATTAGCCCGCAAGGTCATTAGCCCGCAAGGTCATTAGCCCGCAAGGTCATTAGCCTGCTAGCTTGCTAGTCGCCTACCCTTGCAGACGCGGAGCTCCTGGACCAGCCTCTCGTCGGAGGCCAGGCAGGCGGTCTCGGCGTACGGGACGAATACAAACTCCTCCAGGGTGGGCGGGCTCTGCTGGAGCTGGCGGCGCGGCGCCACCGTGGCGTGGAGCCCGCAGATCTGCACGCCGCCCGCCACGATGTTGTCCAGGCAACGGTCCACCTTCACGTCAACGGCTAACGGTCGGAAACACAAAGTAGTTAGCGACAGCAGCGCCAGAAATATGAAACAAAGAGAGAGGAACCGTCACACGGACCACAGGTAGGGCTGAACGATTTGGGGAAATAGTCGAATTGCGATTGTTTCTACCAATATTGCGATTGGGCTTTAGCATGCGATTATCTTTTTTAAAGTTCCTTATGTTCTGTATTATTCACTAAACAAGCAAATCATTCTATAACATTGGAAGCAGTCAACATATAACCTGCTCTTCCCCTTTAGGCCAGGCCTATGTGTTGAGATGAATTGATATAACATCTTTATTTAACTTATGAACTATTTAACTCTCAAATTGTCGAAAAAATTTATATCTAAGAATCTTACTGATCTCGTCAGTAACAAATCACCGCAAAAAGAATAATAAAAAAATATTTATCCATCTATCCATCTTTAATTTTTTATCGCAGCCTTTGCGATTTGCAAATCGCGCTCTATTTCATCTCGGTGTCGTTTGATTCGATTAATCGTTCAGCCCTAGCAACAGGACCTCGGGGGGTCTCGGGGGGTCGAACCCACCTTGCTGGTCCTGGCCGTACGGGGAGACCCTCTGCAGGTGCAGGCCGGGGTCCACGCACACCGAGCGGATGCGCGTGGGCAGGCGCAGGCTGCGTCCGGGCAGCCCGGCCACCACCATCTGCAGCATGGTGTCCAGGAGGACCACCCAGCTGCCCGTCCACTCCAGCTTCCCGCTGTCGCCTGGGGACGCGACGGGGACGGCGGGTCACGTTAACACGCACCCCAGTAACATAGCGCGACATTAACTACATTCTGACTCACTGGGAATGTTCTGTGTAATGTATCCGTCCACCGTCTGTCTGGATATGTTGTGTCTGTTTGTTGTTGTCTGTGTGCTATTACGTTAGATGTTGTGTGGTAAGAATATAACACGCCCCTTTAGAGAATAGGGAAGGCAGTTTGGATCCTCCGTCATTACTTGTTGCATGGTCTGATTGACAATAAACTATGACTTGGATTAGATTAATGAAGTTGCATCGTGTACTGACTTGTACCAGAATGGAGCAGCTTGTATCGGCTTAAGATCATTACACAAAGCTCAAACATAACATAGTGGAAGACCGCGTGGCATAAGATCATGTGAAGAGGAGTGTAAGCTGGCATGCTTGGGATCTGTGTTTTGGTGAGACCCAAAACAGGGTCGTGGTCCAGTCTGACGGTGGGTCACGGCCCGGGCAAAGGACCGGACCACCAGAGGACCACCAAACCCGTTGTGCTCCGAGATTTGGATTGCATGGTCGGTTGGTTGCCACGGACACACAGTAAAATATTACTTGGCGTCCCCGGATCAAAGCGTTCAACAACCCCCAATGTTAGATAGATGTTAAGATCTAACAGTTTACACACACACACACACACACCTACCTGCGTTGTTGGACTCCAGGATGCCTTGGAAAGTCTTCCCGTAGTCGTAACCACGGAGACGCAGCTCTTTGTAGATGTCGTGGGTCGTCAGCTTCAGCTTGGGCTCCTCGTCGTCCTTGGCAACCGCCTGGCTGACCTGAGCGTGGAAGGCATCCAGGGCAGACTCCTCCAGAAGGCTGACCCGACCTGGGGCCGCAGGGGACGATAATCCACCATTATCAAGAGGAAGAGGAGGAGGAGGAGGAGAGGACAGGAGCAGAGCCTCCAGAAGGATGACCGACCTGAGGCCACAGGGGACGATAATCCACCATTACCAAGAGGAAGTGGAAGAGGAGGAGGAGGAGGAGGAGAGGAGGAGGAGGAGGAGGAGGAGGAAGAAGAGGAAGAGGAAGAGGTGCACCTCATACGAATTCTCAGAAGGAACCTAATTTTCTAATCTGAATTACATTGAGGTATACATGTACATTTAGGAGGTTCGTAATAAGTGACAAGTATTGCATATGCTGAGCACTCACCACTGACGGCCAAGTTGCCATTTTCTGAAACCTCAAACTTGTTGGTGGCTGGCATGAGACGGACCTCCAGCTGAACGGAGCCTGGAGACAAGAACACGTTCAACTGTTAATGAAGACTCTTAACGTCAGGAGGATACGCACTCCTAGGACACACACGGACACACACACGGACACACACGGACACACACGGACACACACACGGACACACACACGGACACACACACGGACACACACACGGACACACACAGTGCCCACTCACCCGACTTGGGCAAGATGGTGGCCCTGTGTATGGTCACGTCGTCGAAGGTCACGGGGGTCGTATCCATGACGACGCCCAGGCTCCTCATCAGGGTCCTCCAGGCCAGCACCAGGTAACCGGTGGCCGGGTACAGGACACGCCCATCGATGCAGTGGCCAATCAGGTAGTAGTCTGGGGACTCCGGGTTTATGTCTGCGCGGAGAGACGAGACAAAAGACAGAGGGTCACTTCCAAGGACAGAAGCCGGTTCTGTCGAGGTTCCTGAGGACCGGGTTGACATGCAGGGCAAGACGGTACCAACTTTAAAATGCATTTAGATTATGACAGCAGATTAGGAGTTATTCCAGGTGAATCCGTGACTCCCTGTCCGCTGTCCTCCCTACGCTGCGTGCGGACAGCGTGTTCCTCTCCGGTGTTTGTCTCTCACCGATGTTATAGACGGTGGCGGACGTGGAGCCTCCAGAGCCGGCTGGGAAGTCCTCTGCTTTGGGGACGTCCCAGGTCTGGGTGTGGTCCCACTTCACCAGGGGGGAGATCAGAGGGGTGCCGTGGGGTACCGGGTACTTGACCGACGGACACAGGAAGTTACTGTCCACGTTGACGCTGCAGAAGGAGAAGAGAGGAGGATGAGCAATCCAAAAAACACAGAAGTCGGTCTTAGATAAAACAAGTTCAAGTCGGTTGTCGGCTGCTTCCGCAGGCCCGCAGTGAGCCAGTCGGATCACTGCACTATGCAGAAGGGATCGGTCGGACAGGATTCGGTCTACCTCCCTACCCAGCAAGCACTCCTCCTGGGCACACACTGTGCACACCACAAGGCTCATGTAGGGCACTTAGCAGACGCTTTTATCCAAAGCAATTTGCAACGGTTCATACACACATTCACACACCGGCGGCGCAACAGCCCAGCGCGCCGGGGTGAGTCAGGGTGAGGTGCCTAGCTCAGGGACACCTCGACACTCGGCTACAGAGGAGCCTGGGATCGAATTGACCACCTTCCGGTTAGACAGTCTGCTCTACCTCCTAAACCAAGCCCAACAGGCAGACCTTTTGCTTAATCTAGGGAGCCAGTCATGGGCTTTGAAGGGGAGCCTGAAGGGAGGGGGGGGAATGTTTCAGTTGGACACCCTCAAAATCAATCTCACTCTGGATGGTAACTCCAAGCTTTAAAGACTCAATACACACGAGTAACTCTGTAGGTACTCCAGGATGATTTCATCTATGGCTGTAGTACGATGAGATTCTCATTTCTCATTATTGCCATTTTAGGGGAGACCTTGTACCTACAGACCACACTGCAGGGGAGCCCACTGACCCGTTCATGTAGATCTTGCCGATGTGCGTGAGGAAGAACTCCAGGTTGTTGGCGTGGCCCCTCTTCATCAGGGGGAGGATGGACGTGGGGGGCTTCAGGCTGCGCTTCAGGATCGCCTGAGAACCAGGGAACAGGGGCGCAGAGTTACCACCAGAGGGGCCCCCGGGTCCCCAGGCTGAGGGCCTGTTCACGACCAGGGGCGCAGAGTTACCACCAGAGGGGCCCCCGGGTCCCCAGGCTGAGGGCCTGTTCACGACCAGGGGCGCAGAGTTACCACCAGAGGGGCCCCCAGGTCCCCAGGCTGAGGGCCTCTTCACGACCAGGGGCGCAGAGTTACCACCAGAGGGGCCCCCGGGTCCCCAGGCTGAGGGCCTGTTCACGACCAGGGGCGCAGAGTTACCACCAGAGGGGCCCCCAGGTCCCCAGGCTGAGGGCCTGTTCATGACCAAACGGAGGCAGTCAACCTGAATGAGCTGCTCTGTTTACATTTGTGTGCTACTTTTACCTTCCATAATATCAACAGATTTATGCAGATATGAGAGTTACGTTATAAATTGTAAATTCCCCATCCAATTTTAAAGTCAAAGATAAAGTGTGTATGTTAAATACACACGCATGACCTTATAATATCGGTCATGCGTGCGTATTTAGGTCATGTGACTCGTATTTACGGCAGGTCTACAACCAGACTATTCATAGCTCTTAATCTCCTCCTTATCTCAGCCCAGCGGCGTCCCGACCAGGCGTGACCACGGCTGTGTCAACAGCTCCCCTCTTCAGCAGGTCTGATAACTGATCCACAGCAGGGCTGATAACCGAGGGGCTGACTATGACGCCACGACCGGCGGGCTGATAAGACAACTATTGAGACCAAGTTGAGTGTGTGCCGACGCAATCAGATACCAGCGCTCGTAATGCCATTTCCTCAGGCAACAATTTAAACAATGCGCTGGCTTCCTTTGACGATTATTCATGGTTTACTCCACGTGTGGACGCATGTTTTGCAATGTTCCGTCAGCTTGTGTTAAAAATCAATTTTTGAACATAGTGTGTGTCTCATAGTGTGTGTGTGTGTGTGTGTGTGTGTGTGTGTGTGTGTGTGTGTGTGTGTGTGTGTGTGTGTGTGTGTGTGTGTGTGTGTGTGTGTGTGTGTGTGTGTGTGTGTGTGTGTGTGTGTGTGTGGTCAGCCTACCTGCAGCAGGGCGTGCGGCGCTATCTCCAGCACCACGGCGTTGTCGGGCACCAGCCGCAGGCCCTCCTGGAACAGCACGGGGCTCACCAGGTTGTTGACGTGGTAGTCGGCCGAGCTGTACAGCGCCAGCGGGGTGCCCCAGTCCTCCTGGGGGATGCTGGTGCTGACCCAGCGCGCAGACCGCCTGTGGGGCTCCACGATCACCTGGCCAATAGGAGGAGAGCAAGCACCTTTAAATGTTTGGATTTTATTTATTTTATGCGGTCATAAAACATTGTTCCTTCTATACCGAGAATGCTGTGCTTTACACGTAGAAGTGCATTGTATGGCAATACATTGATAATGTAATACAATGCTTTCTTTAATGCTTATATTATGATCATTCTAGATTTGTTTGTTTTTTTGCGCAAACCATCCAAATAGAAAGGGAACCGTTATCCCCCCTCCTGCCATAAGGGGTCAGTGTTTACAAGGATGATAAAAAGGTAAACATAAACCAACGTCCACATTTTCCTCCGTTTCCTCTGTTGGCATTGTTGGGTTTATATGAGAGACACCAACGAGACAGCCCTCATCGCTAATCAAGTTGTGGGGAACAATGCACCACTTCCCTCACGGCCCGGGGAGTATATCCAGTTTGACTCAGATATGAGTCACAGACATTCACATAGCTTCTGGGCGCTTCGCTAAGCCCGCTCTGCTTGCATATTCCGGAACAACTTGTACAATTGTGATTTATCTCACGGGTTGGATTTGTCTGGGGAAGGACACTTAGCCTACATTGATTGCACTATACTATTCTTCAATTACTTATACAAGTGCTGAATATTAAAAGGCAAGGTAAAGGTTTCCATTGTAATGAAACCTACTTTTTTGTAATTTGTGTACATTTTGATTTACCTAAGTTAATTTCATTTAAACATTTGATTATTGTTGGTTCATTAATATGTATGCATCTATGTATACAATATGTGTATGTTTATATTTCTTTAATATTGGATATTTGTAGATTTTTTTCTACTTTCATTTTATATAATGTTGCCAAACATATTTCTTTTTCTAATACATTTTGTGAAACTTTTGTGTGCCCCTAAATGTTTTTTTGTAGCTCTAAATGTCTTTGTAGGCCCCCCAATGTCTTTGTAGGCCCCCCAATGTCTTCATAGGCCCCCCAATGTCTTCATAGGCCCCCCAATGTCTTCGTAGGCCCCCCAATGTCTTCGTAGGCCCCCCAATGTCTTCGTAGGCCCCCCAATGTCTTCGTAGGCCCCCCAATGTCTTCGTAGGCCCCCCAATGTCTTCGTAGGCCCCCCAATGTCTTCGTAGGCCCCCCAATGTCTTCGTAGGCCCCTCAATGTCTTTATGGGCCCCTCACTTTCTGTGTGTGGCCCTAAATGGTCCCTACATATCTTTCTGGGCCCCTTAACATCTTAGTGCGTCCCTAAATATCTTAGTGCCCCCCCCTCCGGACCGGAGGGCGGCCCCCTTGGCCTGCGTACCTTGCGGAGTGCGGCGAGGAGGGCAGGCGCGATGGAGGCCATGTAGTAGGAGTGGAACGCCACGCCCGCACTGCGCACCTCCTTGGCAAACACGCCGCTCTCCTTCAGCTGAGCCACAAACGTGCTCACGGCCTCCTGCGGGACAGACAGACAGACAGACAGACAGACAGACAGACAGACAGACAGACAGACACAAAGCACAGGGCGTGAGTGTTGTGTAACCAGAACTCGAGCTTTACAAGTCTGCAAATATGTGGAAGTGGAACGTGGTGATTTGACTCGAGGCGAGAGCATGAGTTCAATCCCTGTGACTTAACCCAATAATTAAATCATGATTAAACCAATAAAGTAATAGTGATGGAACCACGACAGTAACACTCTGTTTCACCACAGGAATGATGCCCGAAGGCTGAATGAGTTCATCGTACAAGGACCCTTTCAAAAGGGATTAATACCACGCCACATAATGTGTGCCTTCCCTTCAGTGAATTATCTTTTGAGAAGGACAATGTCTGCGTGTGTTTACTTGTGGACCCGGTTGGCGTTCCCACGGAAACAGCCATTGTTCTGTAGGAGGGCAGCAGTGAGGTGGAGCAGGGTGGGGGAGCAGGGTGGGGGAGCAGGTGGTGTACCTGAGGTCCAGAGATGGTGACGGTGTCCTCAGAGTTGTGACAGGCTGGGACCACGCCCTCAGGGCACTGGGCTTTGCATTCGGCCCACGTCAGCCCTGCGGACAAAACACAATCATTTACTCTCCATCAGATCCATAATAAAATCCCTACGGTGGCCGGAGACGCTTGTTACCTAATTCCCTAATCCACATATAGTTAACACAACTTAAATCACCATTTAGGAAACAAGTAAGGCACAGAACAGGAACAATTTGATGTCTACTGGTCGCATAAATAAGCATAAACGTGTAGGATGTCACCGGGTGTACTGGATCAGTTATTTTACAGCTCATTACTGGTATTCCGTTCACTATATACACTCAGTGTATGTGCGTAGTCTAGACCCAGACTCCGGAGAGCACAACGAAATGGTGACGCCTTAATTAGTGCATGAGTGCACCCAATCAGATCCACAGCGTTGTGTGAGCCTAGAACCAGCTGGAAGCACACTCATAAGAAAGAGAAGAGACAGAAGGAGAAGAAGAAACAGCGGGAGGAGGAGGAGGAGTGAAGAAGACACATAGACAGAGACAGAAGAAGAAGAAACAGCGAGAGGAGGAGGAGGAGGAGGAGGAGGAGAAGACGAAGAACAAGAAACATAGGAGGAGGAGAGAGGAGGAGGAGGAGAGGAGGAGAAGCAGCAGCAGCAGCTAGCCCCCGGTCCTCACCGACAGCGGCCATGCCCCCCGGGGGGAGGTTGGCCTCCTTGATGCAGCGCCCCCTCCAGTAGGCCGCCAGTATGGCCTCGCTGTGGCTGAGGGAGCCGTCTGCGTAGCCGCAGGCCAGCTCGCCCACCGAGTGGCCCACGATGCCATCTGGCTTCAGGCCCAGCTGGGTCAGCAGGTCGATCTGAGCCACCTGATTGGACCAGAGAGAAACAGAGCTGCTAATGGACTCTTGGAAGGAATTCAAAAGGGGGCATGTAGTACGTGTGTAGCGTAAGTTAAAGCGGAGGGATATTATGCCACCAGGTGTCGGTGTGGTTAGCCGTTTTTACAAGTGGGCGAGTCCACCTAGCTGTGTGCTGGATGGATCAGTCTACCACCCTGCCTAGTGGACTGTACCAAACGTTGCTCATCTATACGTCACTTATGATGTCACTAAACACAGGAAAAGGCAGATTATGAAACAGCTTGTGATGACTAGTCACACTCGTACCTGGTGGCATCATGTCACCCCTTTAACATATCAATGTCCTGGATAACTGTGTGTAGGAAAGGTCATTTCATGGAAACAATAGGAACATATTCTCCATGGGCTATGGTCCGATCACGTGGGGATAAGAATGTGTTCCCAACGTTTCCATGAGGTGACGTGGTCACAGTCCGGCGGTCTGCACCTGTATGGCTGCCAGAGCCACGAAGGCGTGCACCGTGTCCTCGAAGGTGCTCTCGTCGGCCTGCATGAGCAGGCTGGACACGCACAGGCCCGTGTCCTTCAGCGCCACGTCGGAGCGCAGGATGGACTCCCTGAACTCGGCCAGCTGCATCATGTGCTGGCCCATGCCGGCCCACTGGGTCCCCATGCCTGGGGGACCAAACGGAGCCATTAGGCTCATCGTGTTTTATTTAGAGACCCTCTGTTCACTCAGGGACCCCCCAGGGCTGCTGCTGATCAGTTTACATGACGACGATTCGGGATTTAGCTTAACGAAATGTGATCTCTGCATCTAACCCCCGCTAGGTGAACTGGGCGGGAAAATCTAAATAAACACAAGGTTATATTCATATATATCAAAATTAACGCGATAATAATTCAATCTTATTTTAATTCAGTTAATAAAAATAACGCACATCCTCTTTATTTTTCATTTGTTTTTTTTGTATTTTTCATTCGTATCAGAAATAATTTTAGTTTCACTTACTTTACAGTAAGTTTGATAATCATCCCGCACTGAGTGAGTCAATAAAACTCCCACAAGATGGTCTAGTTCTTGCTCATAAAGTACGTTTGGTGTGAATGATAATGCGTCATTCCATTTGATAACACACACACACACACACACACACACACACACACACACACACACACACACACACACACACACACACACGCACACACACACACAGAGCCCCCAGACGCTGACCTGAGCAGATGTACCACAGGGGGCGGGGCGAGGCCGAGACCTGCTGCACCTCCGTCACCTCCCCCGGGGAGCCCACCAGGGTGTACCCCCGGAAGGGCATGGCGGCCACGGGGAGCCCCGACACCTCGTTCAGCAGCGACAGGAAGCTGTCATCTCGTTCCCGCTGCTTCCCCGCGGCGAGCAGCGAGGCGACCGCCTCCTCCGTGCGCCCGCAGGCCTGGAGCAGCCGGGGGCCCGACGCCCGCGGGGCCCCGGCCTCCGCCGCCGCGGGCTGGGGGGGGTCCGCGGGGGGCCGGAGGATCACGTGCACGTTGGAGCCGCCGAAGCCGAAGGAGTTGACGCCCACGATGCCCCGGCGCACGGGGATGGGCCGGTCGACCACGCGCAGCCGTCCGTCGCTCAGGGCCGGGATGTCCGTGTTGGGGCTGCTGAAGTGAAGGTTGGGGGCCCAGACGCCGCGCTCCAGGGACAGCACCACCTGGTGGCGGGGAGGGGCTCGGTTAGCTCTGAGAACACTTTGACCGACTCGTGATATTCATACGAACACAGCAAGCTTAATCGACTAGAAGCTTGGTGTAATACTGCATAAAAAGTGTTAACGAAACACTGTGCGTCCATATTTACATCCTATCCCACGTTTTGTGCAGTTTGTGCGGTTAGGTCAACACTTGGAGGAGGATCAGGATCATGGTGCTACCACGCGACCCACTACCCCTCCCTCCATCTACGACAGGGCGTTCCAGGTTTGCTCCTCACCTTTGCCAGGGCGGCCAGGCCGGACGCGGGCTCCGGGTGGCCCATGTTGGACTTGGTGGAGCCGATGAGAAGGGGCTCGCGCTCCGACTGGCAGAACACACTGACGATGCCGTTCACCTCCTGAGGGTCGCCCACCTGCACACAACACAGCCCCGCACAGGTTGTCAACATGCACTCTGGGCCACGTTACAATTTATACTGTTTGCATATACTTCAGCTTTTCACTTCGTTATCATTATATTTTTTGTCCCATCTTAATGCTGTAGCGTGCTTGTGTGTGTGTGCGTGCTTGTGTGTGCGTGGCGGCCGTCTCCACCTTGGTCCCGGTGCCGTGGGCCTCGATGTACTCCACCTCCTCTGGGCGGATGTGGGCCTCCTCGTAGAGCCGGCTCACCAGCCTGCGCTGCAATCTCCCCCGAGGGGAACGTCACGCCTGCCGGGGCGACGGGAGAGGGAACACGCTCAGCACGGGCATCAGAGAGAGCTAGGCCTGGGAACCTACAAAGATGGCTACCACGGTGGTGTAGAACTGGCACTGAGCCTGGCGTCACCGGACGAATGGCAAAGTAAATTATATCGGCAGCCATCTTGTGTTGTTGTTGTTGTTGGTTGTTGTCACTCCCTACACTACACAGTCATCTAATTTGTCCAGCCTCCAATGAATAAACGGTTGTGATTGGTCGGTCGGTCTGTCTATCTCATGCAAGGCTGAAAGCTTTTCGTATGGGAGGGGAGCCAGATATTTTCTCCAGAGCAAATGAAACAGGAGCTGGGTAGATCGGCCTGGAGTCAGGGTCAGCAGAGAGTAGGGTCAAACTCGTGTCCAGCATCTGCGTATGTATGTGGTAGGAGTGTGCGCACGTGCAAACTATTTCGAGCCACATGCCAGTCAGTGATCCTTCCGCAAGGATGATTTATAAGCAACAAGCGGCCAAGTGTGTGAGGGATGACTGGAGAAAAGGTCAGAGTGGGGGCACTCACACAGGGTCACCTGTTTGAGTGTGGGGGCGCGCGTGTGCGCAGAAGACTGCATGACCATGTCTTGGACACAAGAACCTTTTATGATGTTGCCAGAGTCAGGTTTAAACAGAGGAACAACAAGGTTCCTCTGGTCTAGCTGGGCGGCCTGCTATCGGTCACGGCACCCCGTGGAGGGTTGAGTCTAGGGCTGAACAAACTGGGGAAATAATCAAATTGCGATTATTTCTACCAATATTGCGATTTTGCCTGCGATTTTTATTTTCAAAGTTCCTTATGTTCGGTATTATTCACTAAACAAGCAATAAATCACTCTATAGTCTGACCAACAGAACATTGGAAGCAGTCAACATATAACCTGCTCTTTCCTTTAGGCCACGATGTGTTGAGATGACTTGATGCCCGAGTGGATATTATAACGTATTTATTTAACTACTGAATTGTAAAATAAAAATAAATACAAATCTTACTGATCGCCAGTCAGTAAACAAATCCCTCTCCTCAAAAATACAAAGTTTTCTATCAATTCATCTCCCAGCCGTTGGTATTTGAGCCGTGGCGTTGTATCACGTTGCGATGTCTGAATCCGAGATCATGGCTCGGCCCGATCTCATCCGACCACGACTCCCGGCTCAGTCAACAAACAGCCCCCCACACTGCAGATGAGCAGACCCTGTCTCCCAGCGGTCGGACCCCCCCCCCCCCCCTGCCGGACGCCGACGCCGCGGGTGGGGTTAGGGGGTGGAGGCTCACCCTGCTTCTCTTGTATCCCGTCCGTGTTGTTCCCGGGCGTTACCACCACCGGTGGCGTAGAATCCTGCGCGCCGCCGGCCTCCGGGTCAGGAACACCCCAGCCACACCGCCGCCTCGACCGGAGCAGTACCCGTCACCCTGGGGGAGGGGCGGGGGGGCGGTGCGAGTGCAGTAGTATTCAGTACTGGGGTACGCAGTACTCCTACACAGCAGTATGCAGACGCAGCACTCTGAAACCATGTTAACCTCCACAGGGGGGGGGGGGGGGCGGTTGGGACCCCCTAATGGAGGGAGCTCGAGGGGAAGGACTCAACCCGAGGCGTCGAAGGACTTGCGCAGGAGCCGGCGGACTGAGCATCGCCACCTCAAGAACCTGCCACCGAGGTGTTTGGGCTTCAGCAGCAAGTGTGACTCGCCCACCAGGGCGTGGTCGCAGTGCCCGTGGCGGATGGCCTGGAAGGCGTTCTCCAGGGCCAGCAGGCTGGAGGAGCAGGCCGTGTCGATGGCCGTGCTCGGGCCTGGGGAGGAGGGAGGGCGGCGGCTGTGGTTCGACCGCTTATGACTCGACACAGACGGAGACCCTCCACGCAAACGGCGGCAAGAACGCACGCCGACGACATAACGCTACGGGCGCTTGCCAGCGCTCACGTAAACCTCAGCACGAGCACGCTTTTAGATGTTTAATGTTTTTTTGTTTAGAAGGCATTTGTAATAAAAAAGTGATGGTTTGTGCCTTGGTGAAATGCTGCGAAGAAGCTGTGAGATTTCCCACTTGGCAACTCAAAAAAAAGCCATTTGTTGCGTTCAATTTACCGTTTCATTCAAACAACGGAGAAAGTACAAGTGTGTACTAAACCTCAGTGCTCGTCACTCAATGAGCGTCGCCCAGGCGCCCGGTAAGCAATCGATACACCTTGAGCACCTCCATTTATTATTTTCACGAGTGCATTCCCTAAGTACACTCCAAGCCTAGTCACCCGTCCCACCCTAGAGCCCGTCTCACCGATTGAAGTCGAGAAGTAGGACCAGATGCCGACATGGCCCCGCTTTGCCAGCCCGTCATGCTGTAGCCCCAGCGCTCGTCGGGTCCCGCTGACAGGACCTCCCCGCCTCCGAGCCGCTACGCCGATGTAGACCCCGTCCGCCACCGCGGCCGGGTCAGACCTGTCCGACGCCCGCGTATTTAGCCACAGGTCGACCTCTACCACCTCACAAACGAAACCCTCCACATAGAGGGATTCAAGTTCACGTTATAACACAACTCTCACTCTGACACCACAGACATAAAGCAGCACTGTGAGCGTCTCCTCCTAGCTATTCTGCTGTACACAGGAGACGGGTCACCCTAGAGATCGTTAGTGCTTGGCCCTTGTCTCTTAACTGTACCTACAGCGATAAATGGTTTTCCTTTTCTTCTGACAAATGTACTTATAATTAAGTTCGCTTGGATTAAAGCACCTCCTAAATGCCACAAATGTAAATTTAGTGCATTAGGACTATATTAGCCTCAGGAATTGAACCTGCCTCCTCCCGGCCCCCTCTCTTCCTCCTACTCCCCACTCTCCCCCCCCCCCTCCTCCCCCTCCTCTCCTCTCCCCCCTCCTCCCCCCTCCTCCTCCTCCCCTCCTCTCTCTCCCCCACCTCCTCCCCCCCCTCCACTCCCCTCCCTCCCTCCTCCCCCCCCTCTCCCCCCTCCTCTCCTCCCTCCCCCCCCCCCCCTCCTCTCCTCCCCCCCCCTCCTCCCTCCCCCTCCCTCCTCCCCTCCCTCCTCCTCCCTCCTCTCTCCTCCACTCTCCCTCCTCCTCTTCCACCACTCTCCCTCCCCTCCCTCCTCCCTCCCCCCTCCCCCCTCCTCCCTCCTCCCTTCTACCTCCGTCCACGATGGCTTCGTAGGAGACCTCCAGCATGAGCCTGAGCTGAGGGTCCATGGTGTGGGCCTGCTTGGGGTGCACCCCGAAGAAGCCCGCGTCGAAGCGGCTGATGTCCTTCAGCTTGCCGTTCCTCTTGGGAAGGCCGTAAAGACCTGCCGACAGCCAATCAGAAAGAGGTTACAGCTTTCACACGGCGACGGGGATGGTCTTTAACGTCGTGTTTCTTAAACTAGTCAGGGGTCACGGTCCTGTCAGGGCCCACAACACGCCAAAGGGAACACACTGGAGCTGTGGTGGTGAAGGATGATCAGGTACCTCAAGAGTTCTCTGAGTGCAGCTGGTTCACGCAAACTGAAACTGTCTTTAGGGTCAAAATGAAAAGATTCCCTGATTAATAATCATGGTTTTGGGATGGACTCATCTAGGTTGTTGTGGTGTAATGGCCGCACCCTAAAAGTTAAATGAAATAAATTAAATGAATCTGAAAAAGAGATTCCTAAAGCAACTTTCCTCCTTTGTGCATTAAAACAGCCAATACCATTCAACCCGTTTTATTTGGAACACATCCAGCTAACAGATAGTTCAGCGCTCATAAAACATGGATCAAGGTTTAGAAAGTAAGAACGCTGTTTGTGTTTGGATTCTGTTGGTTTTGTTTGAACTTTGAGGCCAATGTTGGACTGAGAATCTGATCAATCCTCTGCTCCGCGGTTCGCCAAGTTGGCCACGCGGCGGCTGGGAGCTCATCGTGCGAGGGCGTCTATAATGCAGCCTGGGAAGCAGACCAGTCTCACAAGCTCACGTTTAATCTGCTCTGCAGATAAGGTCCGGCTGCACCCCCATGGCAAAAGATTGGACCGGCACCAGGTGGACGGACCAATCACAGCCGTCTATCTAATTGGAGGCGGGATAAATACGATGACGGTGCAGAGGAACGCCGTAGAGACAACAAAGATGGATGCCGCTGATGTAGAACAATCTGTTGCATTACGCCATCGAGACAGTATTGAACGAACTGGACGCTATATTTATACTAAGAAGAAGAATAACTGACTCGACTACTTAGAGCTGTTGTCGAGAAGAAAGATTTTATTTTGTTGCCCAGTGCTGTGTCATCCACCGCTGTGATTGGTTGAGGGCCTGTCCAATTGCGTCCGGAGGCATTCCGGGAACAGAGAGCTTCTAGACTAATGAGAGTTTGCAGTTCCTCTGGCGATGCCAGCCTACTCTCCCGGACAAGCAGGCAGGTTGTCCCGCTGGGGTGTTTCGGTGCCCGACCCCTGGTTGAGTCACACGGTGCTGCTGAGCCATTCACACGGTGGGGCAAACAATGAGCTCCCCACCGTCACGTCCCGGACCCTCCATCGCTATGCGGTGTCACCCGGCCCACACTGACCTCCACTATGTCCACTCAGACACCCTGCTCCGGCTTACTGCATTTGGCTCTCTCTTTGTCAGGCTCCCCTGGTCTAGAAGTGCGTGCGTGTTTGTGTGTGCGTACGTGGGTGTGCGTATGCGTGTGTGCATGCGCGCGCATTTTGTGTGCGCGTGTATGTGCTCATGTGTGTGCGCGTGCGTGCGCGTGTGCATGTGTGTGTTCCAGGCCAGAGCTCTTTCTACAAGTGAAAGAGGACTTGGGATGGCTGCCAAGCGACGCAGAGAAGAGTCTGAATTCACAAGAAGGTAAAAAGGACTGAGGAAGTAGGCTTAGGGGGAAACGGAAGGCCGAGATGGGGACAAGCTAAGGACAAGTCTGATTATGTGGGCAGAAAAGAAGACGCTCAATAGATTTCCAGTCAGGTAGCCAGGCAACAGAACATAATAGGGGTTTTGAAATAATTATATCGTAGTGTGTAGAGTTACTCTTTCTTTCGTATTTTCATAGGGCTCAGTCCAACATCTAACACTAGGTTATCCTAACTACGTAAAAAAAGTGGTACTTTAGTAGGAACTTTTTAAATACTACATATGGGATGAAAATTACAGTAAGTGTTATCTGAGCTACTTGTTGTTACCCTGCATAATTCTACATTGCCAAACTTGTATACTACATCCCAAAGCAAATTCTCCCCTCCACCACTACTACTGTCTACTCAGAACAGCAGCGTGAAGTTCCTTCTACATTCTTATAATCATTTTATGTAAAACTGGATCAACCGAAACATCACTTGACCGGTTTATGAGTCAAGTATTGAAATGCATCTTGGCATCCAAATCTCGGCGTGCTGATGATGAATGGGTAGTATACCTTTCATACCAGAGTCAGAACACCAGGTTACATCACTAACTTATGTTCCTGAGGCCAACCGTTTCATCTGACTCAAACACAGGACCAATACGCTCCAAACACTACCACTCTTTCAAAAGATAAATACAGACAGGCTTCCTATCTGCTCGGTTTCAACACCTGTCAACAATAAGAGATAAGGAACGCTGATAGAGTCCCGGTGACTTCCCCATATGATGGCTCGTGGTCAGGTCATCTGCAGGTCATCTATACACCTTTCAGGAAACTACACTTCACGACAGACACGACAAAGTAAACAAGTAAAAATATATACACACACACAAGAACTCGTATCAGACGCGCCACATCGTTTTCTTTGTAATCGTTATCGCTGTCCTAATATTGGACGTTGTTGCAGAGTGCTTCTCTTACCAGGCTTCCAGCGTCGGTCGTCCTCCGTTACCATGTCAACGCCGTTGAAGAGGTTGTGCCAGAACTCCTCCAGGTTCTCCGACTCGGGCAGACGCCCGGATATCCCCGCTATGACCACCTCCTCCATGGTGGGACGCTGGGCAGGCCGAGGGCGCGGCGACAGGGGAGGAAGACAAGGTCCTGTTAGGAGTCGGACGGAGGAACCCAGCTGGCCAAGAAGGCTTACGGTCGATGGGGCACACCAAAAAAAGGCACTGTACTTTGAAAGATATTGTCGTTAAAGACACATTTGATAATGTACACCCAAGATGAATAACAAATACAATTTGAAGAAGAGACGAAAATTAGGGCAGGGCTGTCTAGACGGACCCGCCCTGAGGGGGAGGTCTGCTACCCCCTCATTGGTCGAGTGGAAAGCTACGACTTTGTAAAGCAATGAATGAGATGCTGACTGACAGTCAGCATACAAAACTATGTATTACCCGCCCTCATATCACTAAACCTTAAGACTTTAATAGGTATATTAAACCTTGTTATGAATGCCTTTATGTTATATCCTTTATATCTCATGAGCTCCTCTGCTTGTTACTTCTCAGTCACACAACGGCAGCGACATAAACCTTTACACGGCCCATCTGCCCGATGAGTATCTTATGTACACCAAACCAAATGTGTCGTCTATGCTGGGTTTAGCAAGCTGAGCTCCTTCAGTGCATGCATGAAAGAGCACTCACAGTGCACAATGTGGGCCGACGCGACCCTCCGTCTCTGTGCACACACATGAGAGCACATCCGCACCTCATTGTCTGCGAGATGTGTACGGCGACAGTGCGCCTGCGTGGTTAAGCAAGTGCACATGCTCAGTCCGGATCTTTTTGTCCCCAGTTTCTGGGACAAACCACCCGACCCCCTCCGACCTGTCCACCAATGACCTCGCGTTACGTAGAATCGAGGCCGGCCGACTGGACGGGAGGTTCACCCGGGGTGTGGGGGGGTTTGTCCGGGGGCAGCTGGGTGACGGGCTCTGCTGCCTCTTTACTATGATGACGGCAGACCCAAGGCCTCCACAATAATCAGCTTCACTCTCCAAATCAGAGTTGTACACTGCAGTTCGAATCCCATAACACATGGCTGCTTAAAGGCCCGGCCAAAAACCGAGATAAACATTAACAAAACACAGCAGCATAACACATGGGGTTTATTGGAGGCTATTTGTCATTTTGTATTGCTTCCTCGTGAGCTTTCTCTAGGAGGTGTTTTGGTTTGCCGCTGCATGCATGTGTGTGTGGCTGGCCTTCTGCCAGGACGTGCAAGGGGAAAGCAGGAAACCCGACCCGGCGTCACACCACACCACATCACGCCACTGGCAGCATGGCAGGAGGGGAATGGGAGCAGTGTGACTCAACATAACTGCCGAGGCGCTGCTAACTCCTAACGTACACACGCAGATACCGACCCGCTAAAGCTTAACCGGCAAACGGTTTTCATTCACTTGTAGTCTATGCCTTTCTAAACAGTATGCCATCCACAAAAACCCGATTGGATTTGTCAGCGTATTCCTTGAAAGAGTAAGGAGGAGTCATTAAAACAAAATCATAGAATGCAGAGTTAAGTACACCGGTTAATACAACCCAAGCCCTGTCATTAAATTGGTGCACGGTGATGTCACTAGCAAAAGGCCTTTCTCCTAAGCTCTCCACTTTCCTCTCTGGGAAATTAAAAGCAAAGTCTTGAGCCAACTGTATTGATAGGAGTGTCTCCAAGCCTGAGGAGATTTGGACACCTGCTGAGGCCTCTGGCGGTGGGGGATTACCAGGGCTGAGGACACGGCACCTTGATGGAGAGTGTTGGGCTTGCTTGACCCAGATCCACACGCATGCTGGTCGTTTGTCGCCGAGGCAAGGAGTTGACGTCCATCGTGGGACACCAACGACACACTGCGTGTACACACTGCGTGTACACACTGCGTGTACACACTGCACACTGCGTGTACACACTGCACACTGCGTGTACACACTGCGTGTACACACTGCACACTGCGTGTACACACTGCGTGTACACACTGCACACTGCGTGTACACACTGCGTGTACACACTGCACACTGCGTGTACACACTGCACACTGCGTGTACACACTGCGTGTACACACTGCACACTGCGTGTACACACTGCACACTGCGTGTACACACTGCGTGTACACACTGCGTGTACACACCACACTGCGTGTACTGCACGTGCTTACTTCCCCTGAAGAAACCCAACACAATCCTGGAACTAGCTGTACCTTAGTCTGTATAAGAACGGTGTGCTGGGACTACCACGACATTTACATACAAACTGTCCTGACCAAAGTAGCCCTGCGGCTGCTGCAGCTCATACCTCAAAAAACAGCAGCTGGCTGCGGGAACACTGGAGGTACCTCAGAGTGCTTGACGCTTTCATTCCATTGCTACATTCTGAACAGATAAGCATAGGCGATCCCTTTAATAACAGGTTTCCCTGGTCATGCGCATCCCATCACGTATGTCAGCGCACGGCACCCTACGGCACACACTGTGAACAATCCCCCATTCTTCAGCTATTCGTAGCCCGGTTGCGCTCTCAAGAGCGGCGTCTCCAATTATCCTCTGAATGTCCTATGTACTGTGTGTATCTTTGAGGCCGTCAAAGACCTATTGAAATAAGCCTGACCGAGAAACAATATAAAACCAGATTGAGGCTCGTGAAAAAAGAGCCAACGGTTGTTCACACAGCTGCTGTTCCATGTTAATCCAGGCTACGGATCACCGTGATTCAAACCTCAATAGCCACCGTACGTTAACAACGTCTGTGTCAGGTCTCCCTACTGACAGGAGGAACCGGACAAGATGGGACCTGTTCAGGCCAACACCTGTGCCTTGCTGTTGAGAGGTAACCACAGCTGGGTGTGCACTCATGACAAGGATCCAGTCCAAATACATCCGTGCTGCAGGATGGATTAATCTAGCATTGATCCTGTGGTAGAATCCATGTACTTTTGTGGCAAGTGGTGTGACCCATTTGTTGTACATTTAAAGTAGAAGGGCTAGACATAGACTTCCCAACAGTGGGCGATCATAGTCATTTGAAAAAGGAGGTCAAACAAAAGGATGCTGTGCCATCGAGTTCAACCTGTGACGATCTGACAGGACCACTTGAAAAATAGCCGGTGCCCCCCAACCAACTGGGCTTGGCAAGCGCCAAGGAGCTCTGCGGGCTGATTTGCCAACAAGTCACGTGTGTGAAGGCTTCTTTTGTGTCCCTCATTGGACATTCCTCAACCTGGCTTGAGGAATGGGCCTTGGTCCACGCTCACACACGAAGGCGAACTTTTAAAAAAAATAAGCAACGCATTCATCGACTGCAATGGGTTGTAGCGTACACACCACAGACACACCTGAAAGTTTGGTCGCCCAACATTCAGTGACACAGCAAACTCTTGTTTCGACTATCTCACATCCATCACTGCATCTCCAACATACTGAACTTATAAACTAGTTGTTGAAGTGGCCTCTTGTCAACCGGGTTCGGCTGCAACTCGGTGACCCAACTATTATCGCACCGCCTGGCCCGAGTCCAGATGTGGGGAAGAAGTGCAGCTGAATCGGATATCATCAATATCATACCTCAATAAACACACACACACCCACACACACCCACACCCACACACACGTTTACATGTGTGATGATAAAAATAGATTCTCATTTACAAGAAGGCGATTAAACTTAGTTAGCTACAACGATCGGCCATCAGTCAAAATTATCAAATCAAGAGTGATTAGAAATTCCTTTTAGGTAGCCTATAGACTACAACTTCAACAAATGGGAAATAATGTCAATGTATTGGAGTGTAAGACCTGCTAATATGTGCGATGAGGCTCAGCTCACGAGCAGCAGGGAGAAAGCGGAGTCGCCCACGCGTGGGAGCATGGCTCCTCTCAGTACATCCACCACCGGTTATGGCGTAAACTTAGTTAAAAGATGGCTTAATTAATGCTGGAATTGACTTTTGTTGTGTTTCTTTCCCCACCATCGTTTTATCTATACTTTAGATCTTGCTAAGTGTAAAGAACAGTGGTGACTGTTGAACATACCTGTCAGACTGGGCGATGTTTTATCGTCCTAATTGATTTTTATTTTGGTACAAAAAAAGTCAGCACTCGATTGGCATCTACTCCCCAATATAATCCCGATTGTCCTTTGGCGATCCAGTGGGGTCCTCCCGGCAGTGCTGGGATGGAATGGACCTCTCCGGCCGTTGTTTCGCTGGCACTCCCGATTCCTCTGGCTCCTTTGAGTCGCTTTCTCTGATGAATTTAAATGTCTCCCACTGGCCCTGGCCACGACACATGGGCTGACAGGTTGGTTGCACCCCCAGTCCAATGAGAACAGAGGCAGCGCTGTCGGATCCAGCCAGTGATGGGTAGCTCGCAGCACGCCCCTCAAGTCACAGAGAGGAAACCGAACCTCCAAGACCAGCAGGGTTACTTGAGTTCAGCCTCTCAAGCATGGTCCCGCCTCCCGGGCCGGCCCCCACCCAACGCGTGGTCTCTCGTTCGGCGACGCCTCCCCATTCACTTTGTGTTGTGCGCGTTATCGCGAGGACGAGGGATGGAGTGGGAAGTCTCGCGAGAACGCGGGGGATTGCGCTGCGTTCGAGCTGCCGGACCAATATCTGAACTTCAGTTAACTTTATGCAAATGAGCGCGTAGTGCAGCGGTCGTGGAGAACCTTCGGTTTACCTTGCTTGTTTTACGCCACGATTTCGAAATGTCCAAGGCGCTTCGGGATCTGAATCAATATTTGCTGTGTTATTTATAATACAGATGAAAAGATACAGCAGTCCATGGTACTTCTGTTTGACTTTTTTTTAATAACGAAACTCGGACGGGAAATATTTCAAGGTAATGTTGGCTTTAGGATCAGTTGTGATTCATTCCGAGTCACTTGCATTTATTAATCAGGTCAATAAAGGTTAATTTTACAAAGCCCACCTATTCCCCATCCTTTCCAATTTTTGGAGAACCTTCCATATTTCGACGATTTTTATCAAGTGTTATATGTTTTGGGACAGACATGTGTTATAACAATACATGTCTTTCAAATTTAGACATTTTTATTCTGTTTCCTTTTCTTTCTTTTTTTAACAGAGTATAACGTAGTCTAACTTTGTGAGCAGTGGGATTTAATATTGGTCCATAAACGTAAACTGAATAAGATGAACAATGTGGTGACTCCGCAAGCACAGAACACGTGGGCCATCTAAATAGTGTTGAATGATGTAGCGAGCGGCCAATCGTAGAGCGGGAGTGTTGATGTTTGTCCAATCAAATGACTCGGAGTTCGCCACGAGGAGATGGGATGATTAAAAGGCGGAGGCTTTCAGCAGACCGGTGACGTAAGAGCGGAGGCTCGTCTGACTGTCGAGGTAACTGTAGTTCACATGAGAGATGCCGCGATGCACCCATACTGCACTGAGGAGCCTACTGCCTCTGGACTGCCCTAAAGCGCCAGAAGAAAGTGTCCAACACTCCAATAGCAGTGACTAACCACGGTTTATTTATCAAGCATATGTGTATCAATTTGCATATAAATATCTCCACATGTATATTGATTTCGCCAATCAAACATTTGATTCTACAGATTTCACATAAATACAATTGGTACACGTACAGAGTTACAGAAATAGCATTTATTGCTTTGTCCTGAAACATATGAAAAGGCAGGCAATAGCCCCCCCCCCCCCCCTGCATTCTTTTTCCTCTCCTGGACTAGAAGATGACCAGCGAGCCATTCTTCCACAGGTCCAGAGCTGTGTCATGACTGCCTAACATGTAATGTCCATTTGGTCACGGTCAAGCCATGTTAACCAGCTGATTAACACCCACACACACATCCAACCCCAAGCTTTCAGTCTTTGCCGTTGTAGTTCCTTATTTTACTGGCCCTGCTGGTGGTGGTGGCTCCAGCCGTCTGGCTGGTCTTGGCTTGATGTGAGGTGGTTTTCCCGGGGCCACACTCTTGTTCCTCACCTTGATGCCCTGCAGCTTCAACTGGGAATCTCAGCCAGCAGGAACTGGGAAGGCTGGCCTGTCCAGCTCGGCTTCAGCTACAGTGGAGATCAAATGGACACAAGTGTGTGAGAAGCTTCCCCTCTCTGTACCCCTTTATCACAGAGACGAGACTTACCTTGCTACATAACATTCATTAAGCTGAGACTTTTATCCAAAGCGACTTACAGTAAGTGCATGCAACCATGAAGATACAACCAAGAAATTACAAGAATCAAGCGAGTACATATCACTTGACCACAGCCCCAACCAACCCTCTATATCCGGGGCACTTCCCCAACCAGCTCAAAGCTCCTCCCAGTGATGCCCCCACCAGCCACGGATCACCTAGTGATGCCCCAACCAGCCACTGATCACCTAGTGATGCCCCAACCAGCCACGGATCACCTAGTGATGCCCCAACCAGCCACGGATCACCTAGTGATGCCCCAACCAGCTCAAAGATCACCTGACAACACCCTTACAAGGCCACTATCACCTCGCCACGTCTCAACCAGCCAACAATGAACTGGCCACAACCCAACCAATCAACCATCACCTATAATCAGTGTTGGGAAGGTTACTTTTAAAATGTATCCAGTTACAGATTACATGCCCAAAAATGTAATATGTAACGTATTCCGTTTCATCACTCAATCTGAGTATTGTATTCTGAATACTTGGATTACTTCCGCATTGAATTGCACTTTATAAGTGTAGGAATGCAGCATCAAATCCTGCTTACTAAACAGGCCTATTCTGGTGTGTTCTTCTGTTCAAACTGGCTGAATGTGTTAGGCCCAAGTCTCCCTGAAAGTGAACTTTTTTTTAAAATAATTTGCTGTAGTGGAACAAAGACTATAAGGGTATGTTCATGGGAAAGATATTTGCTATTACATCTAACATTTTTTTCACTGAGCTAAGTGCATAGGTGTTGCCTATGAGAGAGAGAGAGAGAGAGAGAGACAGAGACAGAGAGAGAGACAGAGACAGAGACAGAGACAGAGACAGAGAGACAGAGACAGAGACAGAGACAGAGACAGAGACAGAGACAGAGACAGACAGAGAGAGAGAGAGAGAGAGAGAGAGAGAGAGAGAGAGAGAGAGAGAGAGAGAGAGAGAGAGAGAGAGAGAGAGAGAGAGAGAGAGAGAGAGACAGAGACAGAGAGAGAGACAGAGACAGAGAGAGAGAGACAGACAGAGACAGAGAGACAGAGAGAGAAGACAGAGAGAGAGAGAGAGAGAGAGAGAGAGAGATCAATCATCTGCAGTGTGTTTTCCAGCATACGTATTATGTGGGTGTCTGTCAAAATAAACTCAGACAGACACGAATAAACTGCTGAAACAGAAGTATCGTCATGTAATCCATTGATTTCAACAATGTAACTCTATTCTAAATACCAACTATTTAAATTGTAGCTGTAAGGGAATACAGTAGCTATAATTTGTATTCTGAATACGTAACGCCGGTACATGTATTCCGTTACTCCCCAACACGGCCTATCATGCCCCAATTAGTCAAAGATCACCTGACACCTAACACCCTGACCAATCAACTATCACCTGGCGTACTCCAACCCGCCGGACCTTCGAGTTGACCTGGCAGAAAGAGACTGATCGGCCTTCGCTCAAACACACCTCCAACTGTAGGTTAAAACACAACTGCTCCACCTCTTCAAAGTGATCTTAGAGATAAATAAATAAAAATGATGCTTCTGTAATTACTACTGAATCTCAAAACAGCAGTACTGTTGTATCTTCTAAATAGTAAAGTTGGGAGTTAGGGTGTCATTTTTAACCAGCTCCATGGGCCCGGCTTCCTGTAGTCCTTCTGGGCTGGAGACCCACACTCAAGCCAGACTCTGAATCCAGTCGTGTTCTTCTAGACCAGAGGACGTTCTGCCACAAAGGCCCAACGGGCTCCTCTCTAAAGAAGGAGGTCAATAGCAGGGCTTTTCTCCTTTCAGGAGTCGTGAAACGGTGGTCACTGAACCCCGTTCTGATCGGGTTGGGAAAGTGTTCCCCAGAAGGTCATCTTTTAGACCCTGACATGGTGTGTGCAACCACACACACATTAGGCAACCATCACGCGTATTTGGCATCTCAGAATAAAAAAAACCTTGACCTTCTTCTTTACTTCATAATGTTCCGAGAGGCTGTGTGGCACAAGACACACAAAACGATTGATTTCATAATATCAAAAAAAGTCCCTTTGAGCTGGGGCAATGTTGAAACAAACCAGATAAATATACAAATACAGTACTAGAATTTTACTCTGGTAATATAGCTCTATCCAGATAAATATATATACTGTATATATATATATATATATATATATATATATATACATATATATATATATATATAGACAGTATAAATCTGTATATATATATACACAGAGAGACAGAGAGAGAGACACAGAGAGAGAGAGAGAGAGAGAGAGAGAGAGAGAGAGAGAGAGAGAGAGAGAGAGAGAGACAGAAGAGAGAGAGAGAGAGAGAGAGAGAGAGAGAGAGAGAGAGAGAGAGAGAGAGAGAGAGAGAGAGAGAGAGAGAGAGATCTATATAGATTTATCTCTCTCTATATATATACACTATATATAAGAAAAATATAAGAAATTCATGTTTGGAATGAAAACCAGTAATTGAACAAGGATGTGGGCAGACAGGTGAGCGTCTGAGCACCAGGTGCCCTCAGTGAGCAGAGAGCCACATCTGCCATCACATTCAGAGATCCCTCCGTCGCTACTGACGACAGCAGGGGGCAGGGGGCGCTGGAGGGCGGCTGGGATCCGGTGTAACCCCCCGCCGCACAGTTCCGGAGGGATGTCCATACTACTCAACCTTTAAAAAGGAGCAGCAGACACCAAAGATGGGAACAACTCACAAAAGAATGCACTTGTATATACATGTAAGCCTTTTATTATACACTCAAATGTAGTTCTGGTTAATGGTTGGCCGTTTTATATTTTCGTTATAACTTAAGATAAACTCCCTCTGAGCGTACTGCTCTCCTGGTTGGCGCACACACACTTCAGTACACAGTGCCCCCCGGTGGCCATAGAGAACAAGGACGACCCAAGAGAGTCGAGAAAAATATGTGCAAGGGTGGAGGTGTAGAAATACATTGTTTCATAGAAAATAACCTCGAAGCGATGTATATCTTATTGCAAATAAAAAGATTTCTTTGCAGTATAAGTCGTCCCCCACCTGCCACAATGACTACCGCCCGGTCGCACTCACCCCCATCATCATGAAGTGCTTCGAGTGGCTAGTCATGCAACACATCAAGTCTGCCCTCCCCCCCCACCCTGGACCCTTTCCAGTTTGCATATCGGTCCAACCGCTCGACCGATGATAACATCTCCACAGTCCTCCACTCAGCCCTCACCCACCTAGAGACCAGAGACTCCTACGTCAGAATGCTGTTCATCGACTTCAGCTCAGCATTCAACACGATCATCCCTCAGCAGCTCACCCACAAACTGAGTCAGCTGGGGCTCAACACCTCCCTGTGTAACTGGCTGCTGGACTTCCTGACGGGGAGACCACAGGCAGTTCGAGTGTTGGAAGCAACACCTCCCAGCATCATCACGCTCAACACAGGGGCCCCCCAGGGTTGGTGTGCTGAGCCCCCTCCTCTTCACTCTGCTGACTCACGACTGCTCACCATCATCCAGCTCCAACCTCTTCATCAAGTTTGCGGACGACACAACTGTGGTGGGTCTCATCAACAACGATGAGGAGACCGCCTACAGGGACGAGGTGAGCCACCTGGCCACGTGGTGCAAGGACAACAATCTCCGCCTGAATGTGGAGAAGACGAAGGAGATTGTTGTGGACTTCAGACGACGACACTCCCAGCATGCTCCACTTACCATCGATGGTGCTGCAGTGGAGCAGGTAAGCAGCACCAAGTTCCTGGGAGTGCACATTTCTGAAGACCTGTCCTGGTGCAACAACACAGCATCACTGGCCAAGAAAGCACACCAGCGCCTGTACTTCCTCCGCAAGCTCAGGAGAGCAAGAGCCCCGACCCCCATCATGCACACGTTCTACAGAGTCACCATCGAGAGCATCCTCTCCAGCTGCATCACCGTGTGGTACGGCGCCTGCACCGTGTCCTGCCGCAAGACTCTGCAGCGCATTGTGAGGGCAGCTGAGAGGATTATTGGTGTCTCTCTCCCCCCCCTGCTGGACATATACAACACCCGCCTCACCCGCAGAGCCATCAGGATCGCAGGTGACCCCACCCACCCCTCCAACTGCCTCTTTAGCCTGCTGCCGTCGGGGAGGAGACTACGGAGTCTCCGAGCCAAAACCAGCAGGCTCAAAGACAGTTTCTGCCACCAGACAGTCAGGAGACTCAACTCCCTCCCTGCTCTGCCCCCCCCCCCCCTCTGCCTCTGCCCCCTGCCACAGCCACCCTTACACCCCCCTCCCACACACACACACACACACACACACAAACACACACTACACTGAACTCGGGGTCTGCTAACCCCTCCCACCTGCTATTTGCACTGCACTGCACCTTAAAATGAACATTACCGCTCTACCTCACTTCACACAAATGGACATGCAAGTTCAACAGTTCAACGTTACTGTCTATTTATTCTATTTATAAACATACCTGTCACTTTACTTTATACTGTCTATACCATACCTGTCACTTAACTGTCTTATAACCATTGTCACTTTACTGTCTATTTGTCTATTTTCTATTATATGTTGTATGTATTTTTAAATTGTCATTTTTAATTTTAGTGTTACAATGCCGTCTGCACTGGGTCCGAGAGGACTGTAATTTCATCTGTGCTGTATGCCATGCATATCAGCACACTGGACAATAAAGCTGACTTGAAACTTGACTTGACTAAAGTTAAGCCTTGAAGTCGGCCAAATGCAAAGTGCTGCTACACAGAATCATTTATTGTAATAAACTTAATGAAAACCCTGTTATGAGTTTAACCAAACAATACTCACGGTGATGATGGGGCCCCAGTGCCCCCCCTCTCTCTCCCCAGCTGGGGACTTTATTGCTCTGGCAGAGCGGGACCCCTCTGTCTCTGGAGGGCCAAGCGGCTACGTTACAGGTCTCTTCATAGGGAACTCATTTTCCATATCAGGAGTTAAACAACACGATCCTGGCCCCTGCAATAAGATAATCGTGAAAGGGAACAAAAATATATGAACAGTTACAACTCAGCAATTGCTTTATTAATATAGTTGTTTTATATACAGTGGGCCCCAGGTTATGAATTAAATCGATAATCTGTGAAAACCTGTGAATAGCAGTAAATAATAGTAATAATCCCAATGTATAATCCCAATTATCAATGTGATTACTGAGATTGTCATTATTTTGCAGACCCAAGCGTCTAGTCCAGATGTTGGAGCAAGGTGTGTGTAGAGTATGGTACCCTCTGGTCCAGATGTTTGGGGCTGGGCACGGAGCCCGTACCCATGGCGATGGGCTGCTGCTTGACCCGGGTCAGCCTGGCGATGTCACCCTGCCCACGCACCCCGCCCCAGGCCCCAGACCCCCCGGAGAGACGCGCTGCCGTGGCAGGGTCAGGTTCTCCTCCCGGCCGGAGCTGTCCCACCAGTTCACCCTAGAAGAGGAGGACCCAGAAAGAACAGACACTGAGGTAGTGGGCAACGCAGTTGTTGTTGTGTAAACTTTGACTGACTAAAATCACTTCTTTTTTTTGATGGAGAACCAGCGCCACATAGAGGCCGTGAATATGTATTACAGCGTTTCTACAGCTAGGTGCGTTTTTGCAATGAGGGGAAAAGATCGTTTTCACACGAAAACGGCTCTGTCCATGAGTTAGAACCGTGAAAGAATGGATGGAATATTATGTTGAGGAAGGGAGAATGATTACCGGATCATGAATCGGAATATGATTTAAGGGACATTATATAGAGATCTGTAATAACCGTGAATCCTTTAAACTGGTTCTTGAAACTAACACTACCGTGAGTCATGCATGTGTGCATCTAGCTTCCCATCTATGTAGGTACTACAAGTTATGAATTATACTTTAGACACACGAGTACTAGCAATGTCCCTCCTAGTAATGTCCAACTTTAGAGCTGACACCTGTGGTCAAAACACCGCAGGAGAGGAGTCTGTGGACATTTGAAATAGACCTACATGCTTATAGCAGCGGGACGTCAGCCCGAGTCGGGGGTGCTGAGAGAAAGTCTATATGATGACGTCATAATAAATGCTGCGCAACATTCTTGGTTTTCATATTAATATGGTAAGCAACATTTTACACCAGTTTTGGAATGTTTTACACTAAAACAGACATGTTTAACACCAACATGCTTGATGTCAAAGCAGCATAGCCTACCAAATTCAGCTATGGACAGATGGATCACACACGGAATGCATGTTTATTTCTAATCATTGACAGTCACAGCTACGCTATACGGGGAGCAACAGAACGAGGCACTTGAACTTACATCACACACACACACACACACACACACACACACACACACACACACACACACACACACACACACACACACACACACACACACACACACACACACACACACACACACACAGGAATTGTACTTAATAACGTAACATTAGAGTTAAACTGAACGTAAAAATAAATGAATACGTTTTAATTTCCAGAGCGCCTGGCTGGGGAGTCAAACTCCTCTGGCTGGTGTGTAACGGTCATGGGCGTCCGTCTGGTTTGAGAGGTGCGGGGGACAGAGACTCATTCGGAAGTACATTTTCAGAAGTGCTGGGTACAATGAGGATGCACTCTTTTTTCTCTCTTTAGTGCCGGTGTTCTGTCGATTTCTGCTGCTTTGTCGAAAATTGCTACCGCAGCAAAAACCGATAGGTTTGTCTATCGATTCACGCTACTCTATCAAAAAAATGCTACTTTATGGTTTCTTCTCTCATTTGTCTAATGTACTAATGAATTTTTGACTGTACCTTCTGAGGTTCAGTCTTTGTGACTTGTTATACCCAGAAGGGTATATTCCCTCAGAAAGGTAGTCATAAACCTCTTCCCACTTTTCTTCCATCGCTACAAAGAGCAAAGTTGTTATTAATAAATCTTTTTAACAAAAAAAAAAATGAAAAAATGAATTGATTTGGGACATTTAAAATGTATTCTTCACACCAGTAGGTAGAATTTAGATATGGCTGAACATGTAATGAATAACATCAAATATAGTGCTATGTTACGAGAGTGGCGTATGTGTGTGTGCGCGGGAATGTCTTTGTGTGTGTGTGTGGGTGACGCGTGGCGTCCGCGAATGAGTCGACGGTCGAGTGAGCGAGCGATTGCGCGAGTTTCAGTCTAGGAGGAACTAAACGAGTCCGGTTGTGTTTTTGCGTATACGTGTACTGTTAAATAAAGTATCAAACGTCAAAAATCCGTACAAACGGACCCACCCACCCACTGAAGGGTGTTACCCCCGAAAGGACATCGGCCCTGGAGGAAACTTTTCTCCCCTGTGCTCCCCTACTACGGACTGAGAGCCAAGGAAAAGGAAAGGTGTAACAGCTAGTATATTTTTTGGTGAACATGGGAGTAATTATCAAGAGTAGTATCCCAAAAGGAATGAAAATCAGTCTTGTTATATTTATCGCTCGGACTCACCGTTAACAGCAGCGAAGACTAAAAGCAGCAAAAATCTATGGGCGTGGAAATGCAAATTAGGAAATCGGTACTGCGCATGCGCAGAACCACAAAGCAGCAGATCTCGACGGGTAGGAGAAATCGACAGAACTGAATGAAAGGTTCTGAAAGACGGCATACCCTAATTACTAAGGAATAAAATGTATACAAAATCTGTCTGGCAGGTTTTATGAAGAAAACGTTTCCAAAAAGCATCGGACGTATGACCCACTATGTTCTGCTCCATGTATCCAATGTTGACAACGTGACATGAGGCTAAGCTAACAACATAAACTAGAGGAGCTAGGGAAGGAAAATTATCTGCGTGTTTAAGTTCAGAGGGGCCAAACGTGTGGCTACACACAGAACTACAAAAGTCGTCAAAATTGAAAAAGAAAAAAATATTTGTTGCACAGCTGAACGCTGTTTCACATCATGAGCTGGCTGTTCTTAATTCACACATTCATCAAAACTAGCCTACATCAGGCATCTGACCAAAACTCAGGCACTCCCCCCCGCAATTATTCCAGAATTCAAGAAAAGCAAGAATGACCAAAAGTCACTTTGTGTCAGCAAGAGACTGACTCCACCGACCATCAACTCCAAGTTAAAACAGCCGATCACTTGAATACAAAAAACACCAAAGATCTCACCACAGCACCAGCAAATCAAGGCAATAAATAACGTCTCACCTTTATTTATGTGGCGGTGGTCTGCAGATGCACCCCGTGGTGCTACTACCACATCCATTTAGTTCATCAGGTTATCGTTCTGATACTGTCCATGGTACTAGCAACCTGCTCTGGTGCTTTTTACCTGGTATGTGTTCAGGCTGAGATGACTTGATTGTCTGATGCCTCATCATCCCAGCCAAAGAGTATTGGTATTATTAGTAATGGCTACTTGTTAAATCGAAGAACTAACTTCACACAGTGTGTCTTTTTCCAATGTATTTGTTATCATTCGTAGTGATGATCAGCAGAGAAATAGTCCGCCAAAGACGTTGACGTCGCTTAGCAACCGACGGCGCTGGGGTTGATGAGGTACCGGACTACTTGAGGAGTGATACCAGAGACGTCATTAGAGGCAAAAAGTCCTTTGTTTTCCATGCCCATGGAAAGGAACGGAGCGTTTCACGGCATTGAGGAGACCCGTGTAATAAACCATAATAATTCAAGTCCAATTTAATTTTTATTTTATTTTTTATTTTTTACAAGTGGTGGTGTTACGACCCCTACTCGATCAGGGGGGAAAAGGGAAGCAACACACACAACCCGGTGGATTGGATTGTAATTAAGGTATTTATTGTAACCCAACAAAGGAACAGAAAGTAACAATCATCAGAAATGGGCCGCTAGGTGCTGTCAAACCAAAGAAACAAATATAACCAAAAGAGAACTCCTTCAAATAAAACGGAGCTACCTGTCTAATTACTAAATGAGAACGGTCCTAAAACAAATCCTAGCTGGCTACTCTAGCACAAGGAAAACGGAAATACAAATGATCAGCACCCCTAAACCTAGTGTGGCTAAACAGAGATAAACCTAAATGAGTGCAAATGAACAACGTCAGTACAGTATTCTTACCCTGGCCCAAATCTGGGAACACAAATGTAACCTCTCAAAGAATGCGACTACGCGCCTAGAATCTCTACAGGTGTCTGCCGCCGCTTGCAAGACGCGATCACGCTTTTATACGCCTCCACGGCGCCGTCGCTCTCTCGTTGGTTCCGGGGACGGAAGGACCCGCCCACTTGAGCTGCTTTAGGGGAAAAACAGGAGGGGTATCGCATACAGAGGGAGGGGAGACAATGCGGTCGGCTGACGGCCGTAACAGGTGGGGACAAAATGAAGCTTTACGAAATCTGGTGGGAACGCGTCCCCGGTGTAATCGACGCCTATGGATACGGTACTCATCACTGCAGTTTTTGGCAAATTTGACAAAAATGAATTTATTTATATAAATAAATTCAATATACATATATTATTTTTTAGTCGCACCATAATAAAATAGTATATCTTCAAAGGTAGTTTGAGTGACTGCAAACCTATAAACCCTCTCCCTCTTGTTGGGGCTTGCCCTGCTCCGCCCCCGCCTCGAGCCCCAGAGCACCCGGCTGTCCAACAGCCAGAGGTGAGTCGACGGCGCCTTGGTCCATCCAAAGGTGCCCCATCATTTGTCAGGATGACGGTCCCGTCCCAGTAACAGGTCTGCAGCCAGCAGAAAAAGGCACCAGAGGAATTATATGTAAAAAAGGTAACAGTACATGAGGCCCTGAGCACAGTACCGGGGGATCTACATCTTAACTTCATTATTTTCGTTGATGCATTTGTTTATTTCCCTTTTGAGGCCGGCCACTCGCTGACTCACACACACACACACACAGGCAATGTTAACATTGTAATGTTGAGTAAAGCCAGTATGTCCTTCTTACCCATTGGTTGCTCTTGGCAGCAGTGATTGTTCTTCACGTTGTGCCGCAGTCTGCTCAGGGACAGCCCCCTCTTCAGTCGTGTCCCTGAGCCAGAGGAGGAGAGACGCCAGCCACAGTTAGTATAATCCGGGTACTGTCTGAACCTATTTACTCCATTCAACAACTTTTTAGAACAATTTAAAGGTAAGTGGTACCTGCTCAGTCACTCCTCACACTGTCTCTGGAGGCAGCATGAAGTGCAAACAGAAACAAGTAAAAGCTCACAGTATGCCCTACTGGAATAGTGGGAGCGCCCGTCTCTCCCATCTCTCAATGAAATAACTTAGATTTGATACATTTTTATTTTGTTGTATGCTAAAGAATCTGCTATTTTTTAAAATGACACTGGGAGGTAAAGTGTAATTTTCTTCTACTATCGTTTAGCATTTTGGTTATTTAGCCGATGCAACTAACCAGAGCATCTAATTTTGACCACGGATACATGTCATTAAAGATCCCATGGCATGAAAATTTCACTTTCGGAGGTTTTCTATGAGCTCCCATAGCCTACCTATGCTCAATAGCTAGAAATTTTGTTGGGTGTAAAACGAGCACTAGGCATTCTGCTACGGCTTTGTTATGGAATTTTCCCCGAATGTCGTCATAAGGGGAGATGCCACATCCCCCGTCTCTGCCTTGCCAACCCCGATAATTTGCCCCGCCAATGAGATACGACCGTGCGAGCGCCACGTGTGTGTGTGTGTGTGTGTGTGTGTGTGTGTGTGTGTGTGTGTGTGTGTGTGTGTGTGTGTGTGTGTGTGTGTGTGTGTGTGTGTGTGTGTGTGTGTGTGTGTGTGTGTGTGTGATTACACACACTGTAACACAAGCGTTGTACACTTCTTTGTTATTTGGATAACCATTCTGCTGTTGGCGTTATGTTATGGCGCATAACCCACAACAAGACTAGTTGGGGTTATCTCAGCAATGGTTGAGAAGGAATTGGGGGAAAGGAACTTTAGCTTTGACTCCCTGAAGTATATGAACTGCGACATGGAGGAGAAAGGGATTGTCTCCCGCCGGAGCCCCGTTGCCCGCCGCCCGCTACCGTGAGACACCACCACCACCGCGAAGCACCACTGCCCGGCAGCGGGCAGCCGGCAGCTGGAAGCGTGCGATTCAGTCTACTTCGGATTAATGTGGAAGTGGAAGAACCAGAGACGTCGGAGTACCCAACGCAGTCGTTTGTGATTCATAATATCGTCTGGCGGCGCACACAGCTTTTGGCCGCGATGATATGCATTATATGATATAGATATCTATGTATTATATGCTATTATTTACATATAGAGCTCCTTGACTGTAACGCAAGTGCTGTACACCTCTTTGTTATTTGGATAACTATTCTGCTGTTGGTGTTATGGCGCATAACACGTCAGACTCTCGTCTCTGGTATTTCCACAACGAGACTCGTAGTGGGGGTTATCGGAGCCATGGTTGAGAAGAAATTAGGGGAAAGGAACTTTGGCTTTGACTCCCTGAAGTACAAGAACCACGACATGGAGGAGAAAGGGATTGTTGCCTGCAAATGTCTCCCGCTTGAGCCCCGCTACCCGCTGCCCGCTTCGGTGGGGTGGTCCCTCGGCAGCGAGGCTCCGGCAGGAGACAACCGCGGTCAACAATCGCGGGCAACAACCCTTTTCTCCTCCATGTCGTGGTTCAGTCTACTTCAGATTGATGTGGACGTGGAAGAACCAGAGACGTCGGAGAACCTGACGCAGTCGTTTGAGATTCATAATATCGTTTGGAGGTGCACACAGCTTTTGGCCATGATAATATATATTATCTGATTATATACTGTAGATTATCTATGTATGATATGATATTAATTAGATATAGAGCTCCAGGACTCCCGCCGGAGGACCCGGAGTGTTCTAGAATATTTACAGAACACGGCCAAAGGCTGTGTACGCCTCGCCATTGCGATACATCCACTGTAAGACAGAGCGCATGGCACCATGGCCGCAAGCTGCTCAGGTCCACACCCCCACCCTCCACCTTGACCCGCCTCGCTCCTCCTCATTTGCATTAAAGCTACTGACACCAAAACGGCGCGTTTGGGGAAAGCTCAATGTGCGACTGGCTCATAGTGGCTGTAATTTTGCCCCCCGGCTGAATTTTGGGAACATCTTCAAATACTGTGCTAGGGGCCCACTAATATTTATATTAAAGCATCCATTAACTAGCATGCCATAGGACCTTAAAGGGCCAGGTTGGGGTTAGACAAACAAATACGAAACCAAAACCATATCCAAATACGTGTAATAAATCCCTTAGAACCCTTTGGGTCTGTCCTCTCCATCGCCCTGTGGTCCATAACAGCGTAACCTTTCAGGCACTTTACTGCCAGTAGCATTGCTTTGATCATCAACGCTAGTAAAAATGAACAAATCCAGCATGACAATATTTTTTACATTGAAAACTTACATTTTAACCAATGAAAAAATCAGATAGTTTAGCCATAGTGCAGAACATGGCTCCTGGTTACATACCCATGTCCTGATGGCTGACCATCATCGTTAGGTCTGTTCAGTTCAGGTAACTCCACTTCCTGGTTCTGGGTTAGCCTAAAGGATGATTTCAATAACAAAGTGATGGACAACAGGATTCATGGGCATAAAATAACAATTACATATCACACTATAACGTACCCGATACACCTAACAAGTTTCTTGTCAGGAAAATCTCAAACAGTATATTAATATATATATACCAAAGTCAGCAAATAGGGCTTGTACAGCAGACTGCATCATGGGATTTTTTGTTGGCGATTCTCAGCCGTATATCAACGTAAATATATCGTGATCTACTGTAACATAGTTTTGCCGAGAATTAAAAAAAAAAAAAAGCAAATCATTTAATGATTAATTACTAAACAATGACAAAAAAAATTACTACCAACAGAATGACTATCATTCCAATGCTCCTATGCTTGCAAAATGGAGGTGTTCATTGTGATGTGACGTCGCAATGTACAAGCCCTATAAACTCTGGATTGTTAGGGTGTGGACCGAAACCACCCCTCCCCTTCTGTGGGGGTAGTTTGTACTTCCTTGAAGTCAAAAGAGCTTCAGCTGCTCCCTCGCCCTCATGTGAGTGACAGGCCTTGCAAATGTGAGGATTTGAATCAACAAAACTAAAAGTCAAATGCATGTTTCTAGTAGGAAGAGTCAAATTGTAATCTTGTGACATGTCACACAGATTCCTAGCATCATCTTGGTGCTTTTTCACCATTATTCATTTTTATAGGAATAATTACTTCTTTGAGAAAGGTGAAATGAATTCCAGAATTCTTTAGTTATTCTAGAATTCCGAACTAGAATGGCGGCTTGTAACGTGCTTTTGAACCTCCAATCAGATGATTGGAACATAGCATTGTGGCACCGCTTGGCAAATGAACAACACATAACCCACAATACAAACACAATAAAACAATAATACACCTACACAACAAGAAAACAAGAGATTTCAATTATTTCAACAAACTGGGGACACTCACATCTGTCTATTTTTTCGTCGACACCACAACGCTGTGGCCACCGCCACCACCACAGCCACCACCGCCACCGCCAGCACACCAACAACAATCCTAACAGCTGCTGATGGGTACATAGCAAATCAATAAATAGCCTCAGTTACCTGTATGGCGTCACTGAATATGACATGAAATCTCTCACTCGGACACTTGACTGTCACACACAACTAGAAAATGTAATGGAACCTGATGTCACTGAAACATCCAACAGAAAGGGGAAAAAAACATCACCTGGCTGGGTACTTTGTCCCGGGTTTGATGTTTGATCTGTTTAAGTTAAGAGATCAGTTCAATGACAATGGTCAGTATACATACACACATTGTGTACGAACAGCATTGTGTATAAACAGTATAAACAGCTTACTTTTCACTGAGACTGTGTCAGTCTGGTCACTTGTGTTGTTTAACTGTTGTTTAGCTATTGCAGATATGAGATGAGTTTAGTGCACACACACACACACACACACACACACACACACACACACACACACACACACACACACACACACACACACACACACACACACACACACACACACACACACACACACACACACACACACACTAGAAGAAACAAACAAACAAACAAACAAACAAACAAACAAACAAACACTAGAAGATACACATCAGCTTACGTCTTTCTGGGTCTGATAGAGAGGAAGCGTCTGAATCTGTTGAACATGAGTGTTTAGTTGAAAAGTATATGTGAAGTTATTATAAAGCCACCGTGACTAAATAGGTAGGCCTTAGGTCTGTTCACTTGGATTGTTTAACTGTTGTTTAGCTATTGCAGATATATGAGATCAGTTAAGTACACACAAACACACGCACACACACACTAGATTCTAGTGTGTGTGTGTGTGTGTGTGTGTGTGTGTGTGTGTGTGTGTGTGTGTGTGTGTGTGTGTGTGTGTGTGTGTGTGTGTGTGTGTGTGTGTGTGTGTTTGTTTCTAGTGACTATAAGAAACACATGCGCTTACGTTTTCCTTGGTCCGATAAAGTGGAAGCATCTGAAACGTTTGAAGATGGGTGATCTGTTGACAAGTATGAATAGGAAGCAACAGGCGACTAAATAGGCCTTAGTTAATAGTCTCTTACCCGTGCGAAATCTCTTGCAGATTTCACTTCCGTTTGGTCTGAGGCATTTCAGAGTCAGGTTCAAACAGTCATCTTGTATGGGCAATGTCATGTTATCAACAATTTCCTTTACTGTCTGCAATGAAACAATACAAATACAAATACAATTAAAAGTATCACAGATTTAGAAGCTGCATGCGACAGTTTACCCTTTATATTAGTCGTATTAAGCCTACTATGCAAACATGTGTGAAATATATTCATTTGAGAGCTTATATTACATTTATTACATTTCATTTCTAGAATGCTAAAAGAAATAAAGTCGATCATGGCTTCAGACAGAGTTTGATCTAACCCGATTATCGTGGTAGACTTCAAGTTGGTCGCACACTTCATCGAAGGGGTACTTATATCCTCCGTTGACGGTCATGGTTTCACATTGTACAGGTACCTCTTCGGGGGGGTTTAGACAGCCTATGGCTATGCGGTCGAAAAACGAGATAGGGTTATTGTTAGATTATATACATGACTTTTTATGAATGTAAAATGTTAATACAACTGTATCTAACACGGTCACTATTATTCTATCGACTGCAGCAGTTTATAGGCCACATAGGCCTAAGGCTAAATAAACATATTGCAACATTCCTTTAAATGATCGTAGGCCAAGCCCACAGTTGAACCACCACCACCGCCACCGCCAGCACACCAACAACAATCCTAACAGTTTCTGATGGGTACATAGCAAATCAATAAATAGCCTCAGTTACCTGTATGGCGTCACTGAATATGACATGAAATCTCTCACTCGGACACTTGACTGTCACACACAACTAGAAAATGTAATGGAACCTGATGTCACTGAAACATCCAACAGAAAGGGGAAAAAAAACATCCACCTGGCTGGCTGGTACTTTGTCCCGGGTTTGATGTTTGATCTGTTTAAGTTAAGAGATCCAGTTCAATGACAATGGTCAGTATATACACACACACATTGTGTACGAAACAGCATTGTGTATAAACAGTTATAAAACAGCTTACTTTTCACTGAGAACTGTGTCAGTCTGGGTCACTTGTGTTGTTTAACTGTTGTTTAGCTATTGCAGATATGAGATGAGTTTAGTGCACACACAACACACACACACACACACACACACACACACACACACACACACACACAACACACACACACACACACACACACACACACACACACACACACACACACACACACACACACACACACACACACACACACACACACACACACACACACACTAGAAGAAACAAACAAACAAACAAACAAACAAACAAACACTAGAAGATACACATCAGCTTACGTCTTTCTGGGTCTGATAGAGAGGAAGCGTCTGAATCTGTTGAACATGAGTGTTTAGTTGAAAAGTATATGTGAAGTTATTATAAAGCCACCGTGACTAAATAGGTAGGCCTTAGGTCTGTTCACTTGGATTGTTTAACTGTTGTTTAGCTATTGCAGATATATGAGATCAGTTAAGTACACACACAAACACACGCACACACACACACTAAGATTCTAGTGTGTGTGTGTGTGTGTGTTGTGTGTGTGTGTGTGTGTGTGTGTGTGTGTGTGGTGTGTGGTGTGTGTGTGTGTGTGTGTGTGTGTGTGTGTGTGTGTGTGTGTTTGTTTCTAGTGACTATAAGAAACACATGCGCTTACGTTTTCCTTGGTCCGATAAAAGTGGAAGCATCTGAAACGTTTGAAGATTGGGTGATCTGTTGACAAGTATGAATAGGAAGCAACAGGCGACTAAAATAGGCCTTAGTTAATAGTCTCTTACCCCGTGCGAAATCTCTTGCAGATTTCACTTCCGTTTGGTCTGAGGCATTTCAGAGTCAGGTTCAAACAGTCATCTTGTATGGGCAATGTCATGTTATCAACAATTTCCTTTACTGTCTGCAATGAAACAATACAAATACAAATACAATTAAAAGTATCACAGATTTAGAAGCTGCATGCGACAGTTTACCCTTTATATTAGTCGTATTAAGCCTACTATGCAAACATGTGTGAAATATATTCATTTGAGAGCTTATATTACATTTATTACATTTCATTTCTAGAATGCTAAAAGAAATAAAGTCGATCATGGCTTCAGACAGAGTTTGATCTAACCCGATTATCGTGGTAGACTTCAAGTTGGTCGCACACTTCATCGAAGGGGTACTTATATCCTCCGTTGACGGTCATGGTTTCACATTGTACAGGTACCTCTTCGGGGGGGTTTAGACAGCCTATGGCTATGCGGTCGAAAAACGAGATAGGGTTATTGTTAGATTATATACATGACTTTTTATGAATGTAAAATGTTAATACAACTGTATCTAACACGGTCACTATTATTCTATCGACTGCAGCAGTTTATAGGCCACATAAGGCTAAATAAACATATTGCAACATTCCTTTAAATGATCGTAGGCCAAGCCCACAGTTCACTTTAAACACGTGTCTAGCCTACTTCCAGACTAATTTAACAAAGTTAATCTGAGAAATGAATAGGCCTACAAGTGTGTAAAACCGGGATATGTCCTATAGGATAAGTCCTGTATGGGGAGTTTGGAAGGTATCTTCCTTCTTACCTGTTTGGAGTGATGTGAGAGAGACTACTGACGGAATAATAGTCATATATAAATAAAATAAGCCATTCATTGTACTCCACGGCTTGGACTGGGGTTGTGGTAACGGACGATGGTTCCGCGGCGCGCCCATCGATTCAACGATCCCTCCTCAGAAATGAAAGCGACCGATCCTGATCGGCCAACCCCTTCGCAGTAAAGGTTGGAAGATGTGATCACAGATAAGTAAGGACTCTCGGGGAGTATAGCCTTTAGTCTGATGTAGGTTGTAATAAGGTTATCTCTATATTGAACGGGCGTAATTTCACGTTCATCATCAGTTATAAATCAATGAAGTGAATTCAAGTGCAATATATATATATATATATATATATATATATATATATATATATATATATATATATATATATATATATATATATATATATATATATATATATATATATATATGTGTGTGTGAAGAGTTCAGCTCCGTCAAAAATGAGATAAAGACATTGAGTGAATGCTCTCCGCACGTAGTATACTTCAATGAACCGGCTACATACCACTCTTTTCCTGGTGTGAAATCTCCATTTAAGGGCAAAAACCTCTAAACACCACTTCCCTTTGACAACAAAACCTTCACGTTCTTAGAACCAATCACAACGCAACATGGAATCATGTGACTTCCAAAATGGCGGCGCTGGAGAGCCGGCTTCTTGGACACAGCTGTCAGACGACAACAACGTGACATGACATGGAGCTAAGAACATAAACTAGAGGAGCTAGGGAAGGAAATTAACTGCGTGTTTAAGTTCAGAGGGGCCAAACGTGTGGCTACACACAGAACTACAAAAGTCGTCGAGATTGAAAAAGAAAAAAATATTTGTTGCACAGCTGAACGCTAACAAAAATAAATATTGTTGCACAGCTGAACGCTGTTCTCACATCATAGCTGGCTGTCTCAATTCACACATCCATCAAAACTAGTCTACATCAGGCATCTGACCAAAACTCATGCACTCCCCCCCGCAATTATTCCAGAATTCAAGAAAAGCAAGAATGACCAAAAGTCACTTTGTGTCAGCAAGAGACTGACTCCACCGACCATCAACTCCAAGTTAAAACAGCCGATCACTTGAATACAAAAAACACCAAAGATCTCACCACAGCACCAGCAAATCAAGGCAATAAATAACGTCTCACCTTTATTTATATGGCGGTGGTCTGCAGATGCATCCCGTGGTGCTACTACCACATCCATTTAGTTCAACAGCTCATCGTGTCTAGTACGGTGTCCATGGTCATGCTAGCCTGTCTCTGGTGCTTTTTACCTGGTATGTGTTCAGGCTGAGATGACTTGATTGTCTGATGCCTCATCATCCCAGCCAAAGAGTATATGGTAATATTAGTAATGGCTACTTGTTAAATCGAAGAACTAACTTCACACAGTGTGTCTTTTTCCAATGTATTTGTTATCATTCGTAGTGATGATCAGCAGAGAAATAGTCCGCCAAAGACGTTGACGTCGCTTAGCAACCGACGGCGCTGGGGTTGATGAGGTACCGGACTACTTGAGGAGTGATACCAGAGACGTCATTAGAGGCAAAAAGTCCTTTGTTTTCCATGACAACGGTCAATTATACTTAGCAACGTGAATTATCAAATATAATTCACCGCCGGATGTTGTGGAAAGCCCATGCAATGGAACGGAGCGTTTCACGGCATTGAGAAGACCTGTGTAATAAGTAAGGAATAATCACCGAGAGGCCGGGCAATAAACAGTTTGATATGCCCGGCTAGTGGACGGCTTACCGCCCGAGACGAAGTCGAGGGCGGTAACCTTCCGCGAGCCGGGCATATCAAACTGTTTATTGCCCTGCCTTGAGGTGATTATTCCGTTTATTTCTACTTCGCGCCGGCCAACAATAATAAAACAATTCATATATACTTTAATAATTAGCCTTTTTCTTATTCGTATTGCATGCTTATTAAATGTATGCTGTTTAAGTTCATCTCTCCCTCGAAAAGTAGTTCCCTTTAGACCTACGGTGAATACCGTTAGCTCAGCTATAGGTAACGCGTTTCTATACAACCACACAAGTTGCAACTGAATCACTAGTTTAAACGACGTAGTTGTTACATTCGTATCAAGTCAGCTTTAATGACGATCGATCAAACATGCACTCCTTATTCCAGGCCTATTTTTACACAATGGACCTCCTACGTTGGAAATGTATTTGATAGAAAACGATGCAAGCGGCGTATTGATCTACTGTGCTCAGTCAGCAGCAAGTAGAGCCGACAATTCAGCGGGCAATACGCCGGATTAATGCACCCCTCCCAGCCAATCAGGATCGAGCATTCTTAAATGAAGTAGAATAATCCATAATAATTCAACTCGATTTTTTATTTATTTTTTTACAAGTGGTGGGGACAAAATTAAGGTTGACAAAATCTGGTGGGGACGCGTCCCCGGCGTAATCGACGCCTATGGTAACGGTGGTCATTCAGTAAAGAACTGATGGGCAACGGCGTGCTTTTTGGCCCTCGGCTGCGGCCACGAACACCGCTGTCTGGCCGTTGATTGCCCTTGTGTTCACTCGATGAACACAAGAAAACTAAATGCATTTACCTTCCAATACAGTGACATTACTGTGATATCATAACAAACTTTTAAGCTAGTTAGCATGGAAATGTCCCCTGTTGTCAGCGAACATAGCCAACGTGGTCTTATTATAGCCCGATCATTAAAGGTTGGGTATGGGATTTGCGAAACGCCTGCAGATTTTGAAAATACACAACTCAAATGCTTGAGCTGCTGCCCCCGCGACCCGACCCCGGATAAGCGGTTGAAGATGAGATGAGACAACTCAAATGGTCCTACCCCGTCTCCTTCAACGCTGACTCTGACTCCACCCATTCCAAGTACATGGACGCGCAATCATGCACGAGCGAACACAGATGCGTGAGAGCCTACAGTCTATGGTGAGAGCGAGCCATTAGCTAGTTAGCTAGCTCCAGTAGCTACCGCAGGATAACAACAAACAGAAGCTTGCTCTAGGTAGGAGCTTTGAGTACGTGCACGAAGGGGTCACGCGCGGGGAGCGGGGAAGGGGAGGGCAGTACGACCGTTTGATTGACATACTTCTTGTCCAATGCCACTCGGAGATTTTGGAAATCATTGGCTGGAGTTTTTCGAAGCCCTGCCCGTTCCCACAGATGATTGACTTGTTTAATTTTTCATTTCAGCACTTCCAACTCAGTGGCTGTAAGTGGGTTATGATAAAGATTTCAAGTAATTTTGCAAAAATGGCCAAAAAAGGGAATTCCATACCCAACCTTTAACTAAAAGCTACAAAGAAAGTATAAAGCATTCACTAAGCATATGATTACAACAATGTGTGAGGGCATATCTATGGAGGTAGATTTGTGTCTTTATTATTGCAATCAAAAAATAGATTTGAGAGCAACTTCTGTTTGCGAATCCAAAAGTTTTGTTCGCAAACAAAACTTGCTCTCAAATCTATTTTTTGATTGCAATAATAAAGACACAAATCTACCTCCATACAATATGCAGCAGGGATGAATCGCACAGTGGAATGCTTATGGAAAACCTAGCCGACGAGCGCTGGCGGAGATTTCAGAAGCAGGGAGACTATAGAAAAATATAATTGGTCAGTTTTCCGTTTGTCTAGTTCATATATAACCTAATTTATTATTTATTTATTTTCAACTGCGACCCTCGCCGCAATTCCTTCCAAGTGGGCCTATTACTTTTTCCCTGCAGGCAATCCACCCCCGCGGTGTCGCGCGGGTATGACCGCCAAACCGCGCATCTCCTAGACTAGTCTTCTTTACTTTATTAGTTTAGTTATTATTATTACTAGTTAGTAAACAATGCCCGTGTGCCCCAGCTGTGCTCCGCGGATTCCCTCCATGTCAACAATGGGATTATGTCAGGCAATTCCCCCAAATGTCTGGCAATGCCTTTCGTCATGGGTTTTCAAACGTCGCAGACGAAAAGATTGCAGATCGCAAGCATGTCACATTAAAAGACCTCGTCTCGTCGCCCGACTTTTCAAAATCGTGCCACGACTCGCAAAATTTGTCTGCGACAAACGAATCGGGGCAAATCGGGCTGAAGTTGTGTCGTCTGAACCCTGCCATAAGACAAGCAGCAGCAGTGCCATTTGTGCGATTCCCCTACTAGACCAGCAAACGAGACTCGTGAGGGAGTAACAACAATACTATATAAACATGCAATTGTGATGTAGAAAAAAAAACAAAAAACGTAAAGTGCTTGCATGACATTAGTGTAGATGTTGGTTAACTTGTGTGCTACCCTGCTGTATATGAGGGACTGAATCGAATGAAGAGACGCTATATAACCCAATCAATATCAGAGTCGCCGGGAGACGGAGCTCTGTTCGTTTGTAATAGCAAACAATAAAACATTACTGAAGAAACGAAATAGTTCATCAATACAGGCAAAAAATATATATATATATATTTCAATTTTCCACCGAAAAGGTGATGGGTGCCCATGGCCCCCGCGGCCCATGGGTTTCCGGCGCCTATGTAAGTAGGCCTATATCATGCTCCATACTTTTCTATTATTACCAGATGCGTTCTGTCGTTCAAACGCTGTATCTCGCCACTCGGGACACTGTCTCACGGATTTGTGTTTATTGTAGAGCAGGGGTTCTCAAACCTTTTTCGGTCATCCCCCATTTTGGACAAGGGGGGAATTTCCAAGCCCCACTGCCCCCTCGCCCCAACACAAATGCTAATGAAATATGCAAAGCTAACATTTTCAAATGTATTGAAGTACATCAAGTACATCATGTTGCATCTAAATTCTAACTCAATAACATCAATAAAAGCAAGTTCAATATAGAGATTTACATGGACACTTCTGATCCGATTAGAAGTGGAAGTTCAATCGGAAAAAAAGAATGAACATATAAACGCCTTAATCGAAATACAATTCTCTGATCAGAATAGAATTCCAAGCGGAATAGAAGTGGTGGTGTGTGTGGTCCGCTATAATCTACATGTGTATACACTTATTCCGATTGGTTTGGGGTGGGGTGCGGCTACTTTTTTTTAACTTTGGAGAGATGGCATCAGCAGCTGCAGTAGTTCTCAATTGGTCCTCTTTTATGCAAACCAAACTTGACCGCTGTAAGGAAAGTGGATTGTTGTTGCCTGATTCACGTCTTTGTTATAACTCTGCAAAGTAGGCCGGTCACTGGTCAACCACAGCGTGTCCGGTCGCTAAACAACGTCAACGTCTTAGGCGGACTATTTTCTCTGCGAATGGTAATTTTTGAAAGAACACACCGTGTGAAGATATCGTTTCATTTTGTCAAGAGAGCCGTGTAATAAGAGGGACAATGTAATAGAACGTCACCTTCAGGCGAATAAAGAACACCGGTTCGCCCTGTCGGGGCTTATTGCCCCGATAAAGACCGGCGTTCTGTACAACATTATCCCTTACATTTATAAGCCCAAGACCAACATATAAGCTGCTGTCACACCCCCTCGCGGCCACTCGCTGCCTCCGTTCATTTTCAATGACGCGACGGCGCGGCAGAACACGCGGCTGATTAACCAGGAAGCGGTGAACGCGCAGAGATGCCTGCCCCACGCGCAGCTCTCCGCGTGTTGGAACTCAGCAGCAGCCGCGTTTGAAAGCGCCGGCCCGCCTGGCGCTTCACCCCGCCGCGCTGACCCCCTCCGGCAGCGAGGCGCGTTAAAGGCGCGGTGGCGCCCGGCGGTGCATGAGGGACCCTACGAACGTACGTTTACCACTTTTCTAAATGCCATAACATACAGTAGGCCTAATTTGGATTGCATGACAGGAATAGAGCCATTCAAATTAGAAATCTAATAGGATCAGAAATTTCCATAACGCGGCTAGTGAAATTCCTCCCGTTTGTCGCGCGCCCACACGCACGTCCTATTCCCCACCGGTGGGGCGCACCCGCACTTTGAGAACCGCTGATGTACAGGAAACAGAAAGTTTGTTAGTGCAGCATGTTGTCAGTCACCACATGAATATATGTTAGTTTCTCTTTCATTGATGATGTAGGCTATCGGGTAAAGTCCAACTGCTAAATGTAAACCAAACAAAAAACATAGTCGTCCCCTCACGGAGTTCGTTAGCGTTAAACTCAGGAACTCAGTTTAAACTGCGTGTGTTGTTTTGAACACAGTGTGTTAAAAAGAAAAAAAGGTGATCTAGCCTAGATTGAGTCGGGAAATGGATGAAGGTCGGTGTGTGTCACGGCTGCTCGCCGAAGGGGACAGAGAGCTCCTCCGGACGTTACTCTCCAATCGCTCCGTAGAGGAAAGGAGCGACTGCGGCTCACGCCGCTGCACGAGGCCGCACGAGCCGGCAAGACGGCTGCGTCGGGAGGTCCTCAGCACTGGCCGGCGAGTACCTCGTGTGTGTGTGTGTGTGTGTGTGTGTGTGTGGTGTGTGGTGGGTGTGTGTGTGTGTGTGTGTGTGTGTGTGTGTGTGTGTGTGTTGTGTGTGTGTGATAACAACCTACATCTCCTATGTTAGGATGAAATAAAGTTATTATCTATGGAATCTCCTTTCCCTATTAAAGTTTTTCATCGTGCCTTTACAGCCTCCCTGGGCGCCTTCATCGAGTATGTGAACACAAGGCAACCAACGGCCAGACAGCGGTGTTTCATGGCCGCAGCCGAGGGCACACGGACATCGTGAAGCTCTGGCGAACGCCGGCGCCAACATAAACGCCAAGGACGCATCAGGCCTCACGCCGCTCCTCGCCGGTGAGGACCTGCGCTCCTACAGTTAAATACTTTGCTTGCTGCTGCGGGAGGGTGTTGATGTGGGGGACAGCCTTCAATTCAGACATAACCCCACTCCGACATTGACGTCTAATTATCGTAGTGGCGGTGTCACGTTAAAATTGTACCGGGGGCGAAAATTGTACCGGCCTACGTCATCGTTTGTTTACATCCTGACAACATGTTTCCAAACGACGAAATAACATAATACAGATAGCGGATCGCTATCTGTATTATGATAGATAGCGATAAAAAATGTTTTTTTCCATGGTCGGATTGGCGGTAGGGCTACTTTACCTTTTTCCAAACGTCCCGACATGAGCTCATCATTAGGCTATAAATTGCATTAGCCTACTGTTATCATTGTAGGCTACTTTAATTAATTGATTATTTGATTTCTTAGTTTCATGCGCTGTAATGTCTCCTCAGTCGTCGTTGGTGAGTCCCGATTTTGAGTTGCGTGTCCCGAGTCCCAGCAAATGCTTGTCGGGGATGACGTGATCTTATTATAGCCCGATCATTAACTAAAAAAACCATCGAAAGATAAAACCATCCAGCAAGTGATTTCAACAACGTGTGAGGGCATGCCGCAACAGGGATAATCGCACAGTGGAATGCTGCGCGATTTGATCTGCACAGTGGAAAGCGCTCGTCCACTGGTCGGACGAGCGCTGGGCAGAGATGTTCGCTCATTTAAGGAGATTACGAGACAAAAAATAAATGTAGAATTTACCGTGGTCTGCCTGGCACCAAATGCTCCCGTAACCCCGTTGAAACGAATCTTTATTCCATCTTGAACAACACTTGGACTGACGAGATGAACCGCTTGACCGTTCCCATAAGGCGTTGCTTATACACGGGCCATTTGATCACACCTGTCCGCAATACACAGCAGCAGGCTGCCAGCAAACAAATCGATTTCGAAGCAAATTTACTCCTCAAACAAATATGTCATTTGTGTACGAGGTTGACGTCGTACACACACACACACACACACACACACACACACACACCACACACACACACACACACACACACACACACACACACACACACACACACACACACACACACACACACACACACACACACGGCCCGCGAGGGAATATTTCCAGGTCATTTTAGTGGAAAGATAAAAAAAAATTAAAAAAAGGTCGGGAATATTGTAAAACAGTCAATGTTTAACCGGATTTCCCATATGGGCAAAAACTGTTTTTTTTTTTTTTTATATTTATTTCTTCGATTGATGGGTCTAGAGGCGGGCTATAATCTCGCGTTTCTCCTCTATATAGCGCATTGTATGGCTGATAAGTTAACTGCGACCATTCTGCAGCGCACTCCAAACAATTAATTTCGTTCCAATGTTCGTCCAATCCACTCCAATAGTGGCTGCTGCAATGAGTTTAAATCCAACTCTAACAAATAAATGGTCCAGGTTAGTTTCATAGAATATTTATACATTCCCCAGGGCATGTTAAATAAGTGCCACGCTCTCCGCAACTCGTAACACAAGACGCAGTCGTCAATTGATGGAATGGGTGATTATTTCATACATCATCCCAACTAAAAATTTGGAATTAATAGAATTAATTAGATAAATATTACAGATAAATAATACTGAAATGGCTACTTTTTTGGTTAAACACATTTCAACTAATAGTTATTGATCCCCAATGTTGACCTGAAGTTGGCGCCACTGATTGATAGACTGTCGGAATGGCGAAACTAAAAGGTGTCGGAATGGGGGCATGTCGGAATGGGGGCATGTCGGAATGGGGGCATGTGACTGGATCTGGCAGCACATGTCGGACTGGCAGCATGTCGGACTGGCAGCATGTTGGACTGGCAGCATGCCGGACTGGCAGCATGTCGGGACTAGGCAGCATGCCGGACTGGCCGCATGTAACGTTGATGTGATGGGTTTGTTTTTCTGTTGTACAGCCGTTTCGAACCATAAACCAGCGACGGCCATGGCGCTCATTAGAAAAGGAGCAGAAGTCATGTAACAGATGCCTCTCGGCGGTCTGCCTTCATCTTGCCTCCGCTCAGGTAGTATCTCACACCCTTACTGCCCTAACGGCCCCCTTAAGCCCAGTTCAGACCAAAGATTCACCTTGCAACGCCTTGCAACTCGCAACTCCTTGCGACTCCTATAGCGACTCGACGGGCTGCGACGTTCTAAAAACTGGGCGGTCCACACCGGCTGCAACGGGCCGCGACGGGAGGGGGTGTCCTAGCAACTGTGAACGCTCTGGCACATAGCTGAGCATCAATTGCGTAGGTTAGATTTGCGTAGGTTAAGACACACACAGAGAATATTCATAAATTCCTTCCGAAAAACAAGAAAGGCAGCTGCAGATCAACTTGTGATTGGTGACCCTACTATCCATCATGCAGATTGAAGACCATGTAATTGGTCTTCGTTTCCAAAAAATAAGCGACTTTACATCCAGTTAAAGGCGTCAATGTGACTTGCGTCACATTGATTTCCGAAGTCGCTGCTTTGCTTACAGAGACGATCCAGTAAGGGGACAACAACACCACATCAGGCCACCGAAATGATAGAATGAGCGCAAATCTGTTTTTTGGGCTATTTTCAAGCAGTGGAGGGAAACACAACATTAGGTTTTAAATATCTGGATGTAAAGGCGTCTTAATTTTTGGAAATGCGACCAAATTTATGGTCTTAACTCTAGTAAGGCCGTGACGTACAAGTTGTTCTGTGCTGTGATTGGCTTAAGAGAAATACCTAACTCGCGTTCTAAAACTGGACCTTGCGATTTGACATGTTCAATCTCTGGCGACTCCTTGCAACTCCTTGCTAGGACCCGTTCACACCGCCCCTGCGACGTTCTAAAACCGTCTCATTGCAAGGCGTTGCAAGGTGAATCTTTGGTCTGAACTGGGCTTTAGTTCTAAAACACTAGCTAGGTGCTGGATGTGTTTTTTTCAGTAGTGATCTGAAGTTCTAAAAGCACATCCTACTTTTTGAATATAAGCTGTAGAATAACCAAGCCACCAGTTTATAAAAGACATTGGCTTAGTTTGAAAGAAAGGATAAGGTGTAACAATTTTAAATTTCTCTCTCTCTCTTTCTCGTCCATTTACCTTCTCAGGGTTCAAGTGAGCTGGTTTCCATGCTTTTACGCTTTGGTGCGCTCAACCTTCGCAACAAGAAACGGAAGACGGCCATATATCTAGCAGCTGAGCGCGGTCACCACAAATGTCTGGAGATGCTGGCCACTGCAGGTGAGCTCACATCTCACTATGGCAGCAGTCGATCAAGGCCAGACCATTCTTGCCACCCTTGAGGTGCAAATTGCCTCCAAAAACTCCCAACATGCAACTACAGAATGTTAGCCAACACCAATTCTATACGTTCGGCAACAGAAGTAATCTGACCACAGCTGACCACTATCACCAGGTATAGCACACTGACCGTTGGTGTTGGTCGTAGCACGTTTCTTGTTGGCGACTATATACTCTATTGGTAAAATTTGAGGGTCACTTCAGGCTGTGTTCTAAAGTTGGATGTTGGAGTTAATTGGGGCAGTGTGAGAGCATCTAGATGCTATTTTGTAAATATTCAAATATCCATTAAGAGTCCCAGTAGCGCCTTGGAGGAGTTCCCTAAACTTTGGAGTGGAACTTTGTCTTAACTTAACAAAAGGCTCAAACGTTGACCTCCAAGCGAGGGACGGCAGCACTCCCCTGATGGCCGCCACTAAGGCTCAGTCGGAGCCATGTGTCGAGGCGCTGCTGAAACACGGAGCCGACCCAAATGTGGTGTGTAGCAACTTGTGGCCTCAGCTCGCCATCCATGCTGCCGCTAGCCTGGAGAACGTCAAGTGAGTCCACGTCAGTAACCCAGAGATTCCAATGTTCACTGAATATGAAACCCAGGTAGGGGTGCTAACAAGTGCGTTGTAGTCGTTTGTAGTCATTTTTACGTCATGCGTGATGTATTCTGTTCTATGTTTTGGCAATGTTTAGAGCAGGATATTTGAAACATTCCAAAATATAGCCAAAATGAAGACTTTATACCTTGTGGGGATATTGTGTGTACTCACTGGTACGGCCCTGACCCACCTGTATCCGTCTCCCTCCGTCCAATCAGCATCCTGCGGCGGCTGGTGGCGGTGACGCGCCGCGGGGCTGAGCAGCGGGGCGGGGGAGGTGAGCCCTGTGTTTGCCGCGGTGGAGAAGCCTGAGATGCTGGAGGTCCTGCTGAAGGAGGGCTTCAGTCCCGAGGCACAGGCCTGCCCGGACGTCTACGACGTAGGGTCCCCACTGGGCCTGGTCCTTTCCTGCATGGTGGAAGACATAGAGTTGAATTATAGGTAAAAAATAGAAAACACCTTGAAAACCTAGAGTTAACTCCTAGTAAGCATTTACATTTACATTTACATTTAGGGCATTTAGCAGACGCTTTTATCCAAAGTGACTTACAATAAGTACATTTGTCATAAGAAGTGCAACAATATATCGCTATCAGTACAGTAAGGATGTTCAAAGAACCAAGTGCAAGTACAACAATCACTAGGCTAACCAATTCCCCAATGTTACAGCAATGATAGCAGCTACTGCAGTTGCTACACAGTTAAGTACTATAATACAATACAATACAACACAATACAATACAGTGTACAAAGGTGGCCAGAGTGGGGAAGGTGGCTATGCAGAGTCGAGGTGGACTCTGAACAGGTGAGTCTCGAGTCTTTTTCGGAAGATAGTGAGCGACTCTGCGGTCCTGAGAATGGCAGGGAGCTCGTTCCACCACTGAGGTCCGAAAACCGAGAAGAATTGTGACTTTGCTGAACGGCCTTTGCTAGCTCTTAGCGATGGCGGTACCAGACATCCAGCTGAGGTAGTTGAGCGGAGCGATCGAGCTGGGTGTGTGGCTTCAGCAATGCTTGGAGGTAGGCAGGGGCAGTTCCCTCGACTGCCTTGTATGCCAGTACCATCATCTTAAATTTGATGTGAGCTACTACCGGGAGCCAGTGGAGGTCCCGGAAGAGGGCGGTCAAATGGGAGAACTTCGGTAGGTTGAAAACGAGGCGCGCTGCCGCATTCTGGATGCGCTGCTAAGGTTTGATCGCAGAGGCAGGAAGTCCAGCCAGGAGTGAGTTGCAGTAGTCGAGGCGGGAGATGACCAATGATTGGACTAGAAGCTGAGCTGCTTCCCTTGTGAGGAAGGGCCGGATTCTGCGGATGTTGTAAAGTGCAAATCTGCAGGATCGGGCCACCGCAGTGATGTTTGCGGTGCAGCATAACTGATTGTCCAATACCACACCGAGGTTCCTGGCATTTGGAGAAGGAGATACAGTGATGTTCTCAACGGTGACCAGTAAGTCCATGTGTGGGCAATCTTTCCCTAAGATTAGGAGGAGCTTGGTTGAGGTTAAGCCTCAGGTGATCGTCCAGGTGCTGACGTCGGCCAGACATTCCGATATGCGTGTTACAATCTCTATCCGATGAGGGGAAAGAGGAATAGCTGAGTGTCGTCAGCATAGCAGTGATAAGAAAAGCCATGTGACGCAATTACAGAGCCCAGAGATCTGGTATAGAGGGAGAACAGAAGAGGCCCCAGTACAGAGCCTTGGGGGAACCCCGTGCAAGGTTTGGACAAGGAGCCATTCCATGTCACTTGATAGGTGCAGTTCATCAGGTTGGATGTGAACCAGGAAAGAGCAGATTCAGCAATGCCAAGTTCAGCAAGAGTGGCAAGGAGGATCTGGTGGTTCACCGTGTGAAATGCTGCGGACAGGTCGAGGAGAATGAGAACCGATGAGAGGGACGAGGCTCTGGCAGCATGGAGGGAATCAGTCAACGCGAGGAGAGCCGTCTCAGTAGTGTGCCTTCTTGAAGCCTGACTGTGAGGGTCAAGCAGGTTGTTAGATGAAGAGATAAGGAGGACAGTTGGTGTAGCAATGGCACGTTCCAGTGTTTTAGAGAGGAAGGAAAGAAGAGATACCGGTCTGTATTTCTGGATGTCGGTAGTATTAAGAGTTGGTTTTTTGAGGAGAGGCTTTATTGTAGCAGTCTTGAAGGATGCTGGAACAATGCCTGAAGTGAGGGAGGAGTTGATAAGTGAGGTGAGAAATGGCAGGATGTCGCTTGAGACATAAGCACTGTTGAGGACACGTTTTTCAAGGTAAGGCGAAAGAGTGTTTTGCTATTGATTATTTGAGAAGCCAGCCTTCTCTCCACTCCCCTCCCCTCCCCACCCCCCCCCCCCCCCCACCAGTCGGTCCATGAGCCTCCTGATGCGGGCGGGGGCGCGCCTGACGGAGGAGTGCTGGCGGCTGAGTCTACGGGATCCGTGCGTGCTGGACCTGCTGCTGGCCCAGAGGTGTGAGGACAAGGGGAAGGGCCCTGGGGCCCGCCCCCTGCTGTCTGGCGAGGAGCTTGGAGGCGCTCGTGAGCGTGGCAGAGAGGAGACGCGAGGGAGGCGGGCTCCTGGCTCCCGGCCCTGGTGGAGAGCGGCTGACACCCAACACTCTGCTGGTGCCCGCCTTGTAAGACTTCCTCCACCTCTCTCTATCAGTGTACCAGAGGGTCGCTTTACAAAGGGGATTTTTTATCCTTTCCAGGGAGTTTAATTACATGATGGGAAACACCCTTTTTCTTTGGGACCTGACGGACCAATCTCCAATGACTCCAATGATTCTTATTCAAACTTTATTTAAAGAAATTCACAAACAAAGGACAACTAAAGCCACAGCTTGTACTTGTACTGCAGGTAGCAGGTAGCCCATTTTCTTCCACACAAAGACGGGTGGTGTAGTTTGCGATTCGTCTGGCGATGCAAGGCTAGTTCTACATCAGCGGCAGCCATCTTTGTTGTTGTTGAAAATGAGAATTTCTTTTTTATGGGAAGGGAGCCAGAACTTATCTGCAGAGAAACATGAGCTTGCAGGATTCGTCTGGTCTCCAGGCTATATAGAGGGAGTCATCAAATCTAATGTAAACCAGTCTGCTAGTGCTGCTGGGTTTAGGATAGTTATGTCAGTGCTCTAATATCTCCAGGCTCTGATGATAGTTTATACCCCTCTGCTTTGCCCCCCCCTAGTCTGAAGGAAGCCCCCAGCGAGGCGCTCACCTACCCTCCTGGAGATGTGGACCGGTCCACTCTGGCCGGCCGCTGAGAGACGTCCTGGAACAGCGGCGCAGAAGATGAAGACCTGGACGCCTCCCGCTCACCTCGGTCAGCACCGCAACACACACACACACACACACACACACACACACACACACACACACACACACACACAGTATTACTTAGTGATTTTGTCCAATTCAAATTGATTTCCTTGCGTGTTTTCACCTTCTCCATCACAACCCCTCCTCCACAGCACACTTCTCTCTTTCAGTGTATCGCTGTTTTGTGGAGTTCAAACTGTGTGTGTGTTGGTGTAGAGTGGATGCCCCCGCTCTTCCACCTGTGCCGGCTGCGGCTGCGGGCCCACCTGGGTCCAGACATGCTGATGAGGAGCCCGGTGGTGACCCAGCTGCCTGTTCCTTCTTCTTCTGCACGACCACCTGCTGTTTGCTGACATCAAAGCACCAGGGGACCCTCACTCAGGATCACCGTCCGACTAAAAACTGGTTTGGTCCGGTTTGGTTATATGATCGATCGACATTTTGCAAGTGTTCTTATCGTGTATCATAGTGTATAAAGGTGGGTTTGTGTGTATAGGGTTAAAAATGGCTGCTTGTTCATCTTGTTTGTTCATAATAAGTGTTTGATAATTATTTATTAAAAAGAAAACGTTCTGCCTCAAGAAAATGTTAAAGGGAATTCCGCTGAAAATTTAAATCTTTTTCGGCATGCAAACCAATAAAATAAAACCTCCAGACACTTTTTTTTGTTGAAAATCGAGCACACAGTTGCCCGGAGCAAGGTAACAGCCCAAATTACTTCCATGTATATTTGGTTTGGCAGATGGTGCGTCCGGTTGGTTTTGAAATGTTGCTAGGGACAGAAGCATGCGGAATGTGC
>OLKM01000249.1:0-92500 GCA_900291075.1 Melanogrammus aeglefinus
AACACACAGACAGCCTTGTCTGTGTAAAAAGCTGACCATCCTGTGTGAAGATCCCTCTGACTTAGATGGTTCCCATTGGGTTTCCTAACGCCTCTGTTCGCATCTCGCCAGCATCGGCAGGCACAGCTGTATGTGAGACGTGTGCCTGCCGGCCCTACGCTGGGCCACGCTGCCTCACCTGCACCCCGCGATTCTTCCGCTCGGAGGGGGCGTGTCTTCCCTGTGAGTGCCATGGCAATGCAGACCCCAGCGGTCCTCCCCAGATGTGCGACCCGGACACAGGCCGCTGCCTGGGCTGTTCCCCCATGACGACCGGTGATAAGTGCCAGTTGTGCGCACCGGGCTTCAGCGGGAACGCCCAGGCACAGAACTGCACCCGAGCACCAGGTACGTACACACACACGTACTGAAGGTACGGAGGAGAATCACAGCTGCTTCATCGTACTGATCACATGCTAAAGCTTGCTGTGTCGTTCTCTCAGACGTACGGGCCGCGTTCGATCCCGGGACCAACCCCCCGCCTCTCACCACGCTCCCTCCCATCATGACTTCGCCTGCTATGACCCTCGCCGACCCCTCCACCACCGCCTCCTCCCACAGCAACAACACCACCATCACCACTAGCCCGGGCACGCCGGCCGCGTCCACCCAGACGGTGGCCAGTACTCTAGGGGCGTGGCCCAGCGACAACACCACGGCGCCCAGCGACGTGTCCTGGACCCAGTTCAACGTCATCATCCTGGCCGTCATCATCCTGGTGGTGCTGGTGCTGCTGGGCTTCGTGGGCGGGGTGTACGCGTACCGGGAGTATCAGAACCGCAAGCTCAATGCGCCGTTCTGGACCATCGAGCTGAAGGAGGACAACATCAGCTTCAGCAGCTACCACGACAGCCTGCCCAACGCCGACGTGTCGGGGCTCTTGGAGGACGAAGCCAGTGAGGTGGCGCCCAACGGCCAGCTGGCCCTCACCACGCAGAGCAACTGCTACAAGGCTTAGGCCCCGCCCCACATCCGCCAGACTAAACACTGCTCCGATGTTCAATCTAAACACAGGCTCCTCCTTCTCTTTCTCCCTCCTCCTCCTCCCCCCTCCTCTTCCTCTTCTTCCTCTTTGTCCTCCTTGCCTTCTCCTCTCCGTCCATTTTTTTTTGTTTTCTTTCACTTCTGTGTAGTTTCATGATGAAACAGGTGGACCATTCCAAAAAAAGGCAAAGACATTTATTTTCTTGTTTAGCCACCAGGGGCCGCTGATGCGTACTAACTGCTGCTGCCTTGGTAGGGATTTAATAAGGGGCCTAGCATTTCAAAGTAAAAGTTCAAACCAACCAACTGACAAACTGTTTTGAGTTAAACCGGACCAGAAGAAATGATTGTTATTTAATTTAATTTATTGGTTGATTACTTATTTCTTTGAGAGAAATGCTGCACATGTTTATTTGAATGGTGTTTTATCTAATGTATTATTGAATATGGAGTTTTGGTTGACACACCGGATATTTTCCATGTACAGTTTGTGTGTTTGTATGCGTAACGGGAGGGAGGGGAGGGAGGGGTGGATGGGTGGTAGACTTGCTGACACAAACCATTATTATTGTTTTATTTTGCAAATTGTATACAGATCCAGGAGGCCCTGGGTGTGTGACAGGTTGTGTTCCATTGAGACTTCTCTATAAAAGGCAGTAAAACTCACCTGGCCCTCATAAGAACACCCCTCTGTTTCCGCTGCCTACCTCAACACCAAGAGTCCAGACCTCAGCGTGGTATTGGAACACCATGTTGGAGAAACACAAACAATCAAATATACCTGGCCACTGTGCGGGGGAGTCAAGACACGCCTTCTGTCCACGCTCCGCTCCAATGCTGCAAGGCTCCGAGCACTCTGAACACACACTGACCACACCTGTCAACTACACCTGTAGACTACTCCTGCAGACTACATCTGTAGATTACAAATGTGGATCACACCTGTAGACTACATTTATGGACCACACCTGTCAACTACACCTGTAGACTACTCCTGCAGACTACATCTGTAGATTACAAATGTGGATCACACCTGTAGACTACATTTATGGACCACACCTGTAGATTACACCTTTGTACTACACCTGTGTACTACAGTTGTAGACTTCACCTGTAGACTACAGCTGTAGAATACACTGGTAGACTTCACCTGTAGCCTACACCTGGAGACTACACCTGTAGAATACACCGTTCGACTACACTTGTAGAATACACCTGTAGACTATACCTGTGAAGTACACCTGTAGAATACATCTGTAGACTTCACCTGTAGACTACACCTACAGTATATAATACACATGTAAACTACACCTGTAGACTACACCTGTGTACTTCACCTGTAGACTACACCTGTAGAATACACATGTAGACTACACCTGTCCTTGTAGTTGTGTTGCTTGGCTTGTGTCTGCTGTGCTGAACTAACACCTCCCTCGCTGCTCAGGTTCCTGTAATTTCCCCTAACGTGATCTTCATTGTAAATAGCTTGTACAGATGAATACTAGCATTAATATTGTACAGATAGAGTACTGTGTGTGTGTGTGTCTGTGTGTGTGAGTGAGTGCGTGTGTGTGTTTGTGTTGTCACTCAACAACTATTCACTTTAAAAAGGTGGCATCATTCCACAGCCTTCCTCCTCTGTTGACCTCCTTCCTGTCGTGGCTTCAGGAAGTAGATCACCATCACCCAATACTTCCAGCCTGCACTTGTTCCTTGATGTGGAGAGTTATCACACGGAACCGTGTCTCCATGGCCAACAACGGCCTTAGACCTTCCCCACCACATCCCATCCTGATCAACTGAATAGCATAAGCAAAGAATCCTTTTGTCCATAAGTACTTTGCTAGGTTTTCCTCCCTGCAGGTCCAACCTCTCGCTTCACCACCAGGGGGGGCCAATAGGGGCGGGGCATGGCGTACCTTCATCTATGCAAGTGGCAGAATAGGAGGGCTGGGGAACGAGACGAATCAGACAAGTAGTGTAAATACTGAGCCAGGCTAGACGGCCATCTCTCAAATCAACATACCAAAATAAAACTGGGTCAACTTTCTAAGCTCTTTGTGTGTTTCATTGTTTTGTTATGATTATCCATCTTCCTCCATCTCACCAAGGTCATGGGTCAGGGGAGGTCACTGCCTGCTGTGTGCATATATATATATATATATACTGTGTGTGTATATATATATATATATATATATATATATATATATATATATATATATATATATATATATATATATATATATATATACACATACAGTGGGGCAAAAAAGTATTTAGTCAGCCACCAATTGTGCAAGTTCTCCCACTTAAAAAGACGAGAGAGGCCTGTAATTTTCATCATAGGTAAACCTCAGCTATGAGACAAAATGAAAAAAATCCAGAAAATCACATTGTCTGATTTTTTAAGAATTTATTTGCAAATGATGGTGGAAAATAAGTATTTGGTCACCTACAAACCAGCAAGATTTCTGGCTGTCACAGACCTGTAACTTCTTCTTTAAGAGGCTCCTCTGTCCTCCACTCGTTACCTGTATTAATGGCAACCTGTTTGAAGTTCTTATCAGTATAAAAAGACACCTGTCCACAACCTCAAACAGTCACACTCCAAACTCCACTATGGCCAAGACCAAAGAGCTGTCAAAGGACACCAGACACACAATTGTAGACCTGCACCAGGCTGGGAAGTCTGAATCTGCAATAGGTAAGCAGCTTGGTGTGAAGAAATCAACTGTGGGAGCAATTATTAGGAAATGGAAGACATACAAAACCACTGATAATCTCCCTCGATCTGGGGCTCCACGCAAGATCTCACCCTGTGGGGTCAAAATAAATGATGAATAACGGTGAACAAAAATCCCAGTGTGACGGAAAGAATGAATGGGGCCATGTATCGTGAGATTTTGAGTGAAAACCTCCTTCCATCAGCAAGGGCACTGAAGATAAAACGTGGCTGGGTCTTTCAGCATGACAATGACCCCAAACACACCACCCGGGCAACGAAGGAGTGACTTCGTAAGAAGCATTTCAAGGTCCTGGAGTGGCCTAGCCAGTCTCCAGTTCTCAACCCCATAGAAAATCTATGGAGGGAGTTGAAAGTCTGTGTTGCCCAGCGAAGGCCCAAAAACATCACTGCTCTAGAGGAGATCTGCATGGAGGAATGGGCCATTTTACAAAATAAGCTACTGGCCCATTTTGTAAAATATAGTGTGCCAACATTATAAAATAACATTGGTCAGGGGGTAACAGAGCACCGAGAGCTTCAGGCCCAACGGATCAGAGAGACCTTCAGGCCCCAACGGACCAGAGAGACCTTCAGGCCCCAGCGAAGCAGAGAGACCTTCAGGCCCCAACGGAGCACCGAGACCTTCGGGCCCCAGCAGAGCGCCGAGACCTTCGGGCCCCAGCAGAGCGCCGAGACTTTCGGGCCCCAGCAGAGCGCCGAGAGCTTCGGGCCCCAACATAGCAGAGAAACCTTTGTTGTGGATTAAACCTACGGTCTAATACTTGGGGTTGAGAAGGACTAGGGTTAAATGATCAAGGCTTTATTGTCACTGCAGAGAGTAAAACATCACCTGAAATTGTTTGCAAAGAACTTGCGAATTGGGCCCTTCCCGGTTGCCATTAGCATTTATCTTCCCGCCCCGTGCCCACATTACAGTCTCATACAGTAATTCAATCATAACATACAAAAGGGTTACATATTAAACATTGTTGCATATTATAGGCCTACATTACAGTTATATGAAGTGAGGTGTTTTATTAAAATCCATTCATCGCCATGTTTATTAACCTGATCTTAAATCACCATGACTTACCACATACAGTATGTTTAAGAGATGAGCCCTGTGATTCAATTAAACAGTTAAACATGCATTTAATAGTTAACGATACCACTTTATTTGTCTGTGGCCTATACAGTCATAATCATAAAGATGGTAGTGTCTGATTTTAACCAGGATATAGATAAGTTAACTTAAACTTCTAAATTGAAGCCTACAAAATAAACATTCTAAAGCCACAGACGAGGAACCACAGGGGTGGGGCAGGTGTCTCTGTTAGGGACCATGAATACGTAAAAGAGGCGTCGAGGGTTCAACGGAATGCAGGCATTTGTTTGACAAAGGAAGGACAGGTAATATCAAGAGTGTTTAACATTTGGCTCCATTGCAACAATATTTACCTTATATTCTTGTATAATTTATACTAAAAGTTAACCTTACTTATACTTATTATCTAAGTGAACTGAGAAATAGACTGATATCATTGACTACAGAGGGATGTCTGTGAGTGTTCACCGGTCTAACCAGGACCCTCTGAGGTGTAATGGATGACAAAGGGACAGGGCCCGGAGCATGCCCCTCCCCCTCTGCTGAAGCGTTTCTCTCTACCAATATTCCAACAATTTGGCTAAGAAGCCTCCAATATTTTCCACCCTACTAACCACATGTGTTTAAGAGATGATTTTTCATTAGCAATAGTTTGCAATAGCACTTCATTTGTCTGTCAAGTCAAGTCAAGTTTATGTATATAGCACAATTAAAACAACAATAGTTGACCAAAGTGCTGTACAATGCAAAAGAACAAATAGGCCTAAGATACACAATAATAGCAAAAACAACAACAGCAACAAAGCAAAACCAAAAAAGGTTAATTTGTGTTAAAGGCCAATGCATAATAGTGAGTCTTTAGTAGCGTTTTAAACTGGTCAATGGACTGGGCAGTTCTCAGACTTAGGGGAAGACTGTTCCAGAGATTGGGAGCAGCGACAGCAAAGGCTGTGTCACCTTTTGTTTTTAGTCTGCACCTAGGTACATCCAGCAGCACCTGCCGAGCTGACTGTAATTCTCTAACTGGAGCATGAATACAGAGCAACTCTGACATTTATTGAGGTGCCAGCCCATGTAAAGATTTAAAAGCAAACAAAAGAATTTTGAACTTGATTCTAAAAACTACAGGAAGCCAGTGAAGAGAGGCCAGAACAGGGGTAATGTGATCATATCGCCTTTTCCCAGTAAAAAGATGTGCAGCAGCATTTTGTACCAGCTGCAGACGACTGAGCAGACATTGGTCCACACCAAAATAGAGCAAATTGCAGTAATCTAAACGGGAAATAATAATCAAGTGAATGACTCTCTCAAAGTCCTTTGGAGGGAGATAAGGCTTTACTTTAGCTAGGAGTCGCAGCTGGAAGAAGCTTGTCTTCACGACTGAGCTGATTTGCTTGTCAAATTTAAAACCATTGTCAAAAATAACTCGGAGGTTTCTAACAAAAGGGCGGCTGTAGGAGGCATGGGGACCAAGGACACTGTTGATGTCACCTAGTAGTTCAGATTTACCGAAAACAATTATCTCAGTTTTCTTATTGTTTAGTGTGAGGAAATTCAGTTCCAACAAGGTTTTTACATCTTTCAGACAATTTAACAATGCATTTGTGGAATCCTTATTTGATTTTAATGGCAGGTAGACTTGTAACTCATCTGCGAAACAATGGAAAGAAATGTTGTGTTTTTCAAAAATGGAACCCAGTGGAAGCAAATATAAAGCAAAAAGAATTGGAGCTAAAATAGAGCCTTGAGGGACCCCGCAGGCTAGTGGGGCTGCAGCTGAGGAGTTCTGGCTTAGGTGAACAGAGAATGTTCTCTCTGACAGATACGACTTGAACCATGTTAGGACATTTCCAGTAATACCAACACACAGTTCCAGGCTGGGGATAAAATAATCTGGTGATCGACTGAGTCGAAGGCAGCAGTGAAATCTAAAAGCAGAAGCGCAGCAGAGCTCCCCGAGTCAACAGTTAAGAGAAGATCATTAAAGATTTTTAGATGAAAAGTCTAGCGGAAAGGATACGCAGGTGCATAGTAGCCAACAGACTACAATTACAGCGTCTTTTGCCAGTGTAACGCCATATGATAAGAGCAGCCAAAGTCACCGGGAGATAACGACTGCCATAACAGATGCCAAGGACATGGGGTCCATTAACACGGTCTCCAAAGTGCTAGAAAGAGTGGTTTTAGATCAACTACAGCTACACCTGGATCTTAATGGCATAACAGAAAAGTTTCAGTCTAGTTTTAAATCACGCCACAGCACAGAAACTGCACTTTTAAAAATCTTTAATGATCTTCTTTTAACTGTTGACTCGGGGAGTTCTGCTGCGCTCGTGCTTTTAGACTTGACTGCTGCCTTTGACACAGTCGACCACCAGATTCTTTTATCCCGCCTGGAACTCTGTGTTGGTATTACTGGAAATGTCCTAAAATGGTTCAAGTCATATCTGTCAAAGAGAACCTTTGCTTGTTCATTTAGGCCAGTACTCCTCAGCGACAGCCCCACTAGTCTGTGGGGTCCCCCAAGGCTCTATTTTATCTCCAATTCTTTTTGCGTTATATCTGCTTCCCCTAGGTTCCATTTTTAAAAAACACAACATTTCTTTCCATTGCTTCGCAGATGACCTACAAATCTACCTGCCGTTAAAATCAAACAAGGATTCCACAAATGCATTGTCAAACTGTCTGAAAGATGTGAAAACCTGGTTGGAACTTAACTTCCTAACACTAAACAATAATAAAACTGAAATAATTGTTTTTGGCAAATCCGATCTACTGGATGGCATCAACAGTGTTCTTGGTCCCCTTGCCTCCTACAGCCACCCTTTTGTCAGAAACCTCTGAATTATTTTCGCAATGGTTTTAAATTTAACAAGCAAATAAGCTCAGTCGTGAAGACAAGCTTCTTCCAGCTGGGACTCCTAGCGAAAGTAAAGCCGTATCTCCCACCAAAGGACTTCGAAAGAGTCATTCACCTGTTCATAATGTCCCGTTTAGACTACTGTAATTCTCTTTACTTTGGCGTGGACCAATGTCTGCTCCGTCGCCTGCAACTGATCCAAAATGCTGCTGCACGTCTCCTTACTGGGAAAAGGCGATATGACCACATTACCCCTGTCCTGGCCTCTCTTCACTGGCTTCCTGGGGTTTTTAGAATTGAATTTAAAATCCTGTTTACTTTTAAATCTCTACATGGGCTGGCACCTAAATATATGTCGGAGCTGGTCTGCACCATGCTCCAGCTAGAGAAGGTGGGTTCAGCTCAGCAGGTGCTGCTGGATGTACCTAGGTGCAGACAAAAAACAAAAGGCGACAGAGCCTTCGCTGTGGCCGCTCCTAATCTTTGGAACAGTCTCCCCCTGAGTCTGAGAACTGCCCAGTCTATCGACCAGTTCAAAACGCAACTAAAGACGCACTTTTTTACATTGGCGTTTAATACAGATTAAGATTTTATTTCATGATTTTATTCATTGTTGATGCTAATATGCAATTTTAAACCTTCTTGTTTTTTGTTTTGTTTTTATATTGTATTTGTGTACAGCACTTTGGTCAACTAAACTACTGTTGTTTTAAAATGTGCTATATAAATAAACTTGACTTGACTTGATTTAAAAATCTCCGCACGCTGGACAGAAGATACGCGATCCCCTCCCGTACCACTTCAGTCAGGTTGCCATGCCACAGCTGTACGCGGAGTGAAAAAGTGGAAACAAAGGAATCTGAGGAATGTGGAGTATTATGCCAAAACTACTGATATGTGGTCAAGCAGAACGACCGAGCCATATCTTAGCCTCGTAAATGACAACTTTGAGTTGAAAAGTCGCTGCATGCAGACAGCATACTTTGTCACTGACCACACCAGAGTGAATATTGCGCTGGGATTAAGAGTGTCTGTCAAGCTGGGGTCTGAAAGAAGAGGACCAGACGTGCATCACAACCGACAATGCAGCAAACCTCCTCAAAGCTATGGAACTTAATCAGTGGACCAGACTTCAATGTTTTGGACACAGGCGGCATCTTGCAATTGCGGTAAGTGTCTGAGTGTGTGTTTGTGTGCGTTTGTGTGTTTGTGTCAGTGTGTTTTTCTTAATTCATTCATTCATACAGATTTAATCTGATGTGTGTTTATTGTCTTCAGTATAGTCTGCATCGTTTTTTTGAAGCCCTTACAAATACCTAGTTTGAATAATTAATATTATAATGACAGATTATTTAACATCAATGGTAGAAAATGAATACTGTGTTATTTGCTTTTGATTCGATTTCCTTACTGTTGTCTGTAATATGGCTTTCTTGGATTTACTTTGTTCTCTTGCTAGAAAATCTGCCTTGCAAAGTTTACAATTATCCTTACATTTTCAGTCTGTAATTCTCATTCAATGTTTTGTTCTATTTTTTCGTCCAGAAAATGCTGTTAAATATGACACAAGAGTTAAACGGGCAACAGGACTTTGCAAACAGATGGTTAGTGTCTTCTCTCACAGCTGGAAAAAGAAGACGGCACTGAAAAAGGCACAGCAAGAATTACGTTTACCAGAGCACTCACTGATAACAGTGTCCAACAAGATGGGGCTCAAGGCAAAAAATGATAGGTAGGGTGTTGGAGCAGAGCAAGGCGTTATCTCAGGTTCTGTCTGAAGACAAGAAGACGCGTCAACTGGTCCCCACTTGGCAGGACACGGATGTCCTTGAATCGATAAACAACGCCCTTGGTCCTCTTCCCCTGTCCGGTGAAGCCTATGTAAGTGTGTCATACCTGAAGCCAGTTCTCCATCTCCTGAGAACATCAACCCAGACTGAAAGTGATGAAGACGATATAAGATAAGAAGATAAGATAAGAAGATGATCTTACCAACAAAATCTAAATAAGAGTTCTTGGCTTCATTGAAGATCAAAACAGCAACCCAGCCACACAGGAGCTACTGGACATTACCTCTTTCCTTGATCCTAGACTCAAGACTGACTACATAAGTGCAGAGAATGTCCGAGAAATCAAAGAAAGGGTGAAGATTGAAATGGAACAGGTGGCACGAATGGTAACTTGTCCTCTTTCTTTGTGTAGTTTAGTAATAGAAAATGTGATTTTTTTTCTGTCATATTTTAACGTTTACATAGAATGCCCAATTGCTCTAAATCACATCAGACTTCAAAACTTTGACAGCTCTTATCTCTGTGTTTTCAGGAAAGGAGGGCTTGTGTCAGTACCACAGATCCCATGCCCCAGGGTGCAGCAGACGCAGAGCCATCCACCACAGGGAAGGGAAAGCGGTCAATGGGCAGCTTCTTCAAGAGCAAGGCCGTCCCTCCTCCTTTCTTCTTCCACTATGCAGTTGGAAGATGCCATCAAAGCTGAACTGGACAACTACCAGATGACTCCTACTATTGATGGAGAGGAAGATCCACTGGCCTGGTGGAGAGGGCACAATTTTAACTTTCCATGGCTGAGAAACTGGCTTGTAAATTCCTATGCATACCAACTACCAGTTCACCATCAGAGAGATTGTTTAGTGCTAGTGGCAATGTTGTCACATGTCAGCGCTCATGTCTAAAACCATCAAAAGTTGACATGCTGGTTTTCTTGACAAAAAATCTGTAAAGAGTGACGTAGAGATGTCAGGGAAGCAAGTGTTATTGTTGATTTATTACTTTTGAGATTTTATTTTTTCTGCACTTCACCCTGACTTGTGGTGTCAGCTTTTGTTAAAAAATTAAAGAATAGATGTGCAACCTAGATGTAGACCTATTATGTCTGACATATTTTTCTGAAGGGAATAGGTAGGGTTATTTTATTTTAGTAAGAGTTATATCATTACCATTACCTTTCAATTTCATTAACTGTAAGGTTTCTTTTGTATTTTGTTTAACTTTTTTAACTTTCTTAATAAATACATTTGAAATCAATTCTTAACTTTAGTTTTCATTCTTGAATTAAAGTAATGGCATGTAATGTTTTAGGTAATGAATGTGATTTTTAAAAAATTTAAATAAAATAGGAGGTGCAAAATATGAATTTTTGGTGAGGTGTGTCTTGTTAGAATCACATAAGCAGGACAGGTCTGCATTTGTCTGGGTCCCATTACTCTGAAGCTATTGAGCAAAAGCCAAAATGATTGGGATTCTTAAAATATTGAAAAAAAAAAAGGAGGTGCAAAATATGATATTTTTTAGTGAGGTGTGTCTTGTTAGTACCACAAGGCAGGACAGGTCGGCATTTGTCTGGGGTGTCTGGGTCCCTTAACTCGGAAGCTATTGAGCAAAAAGCATTTTTCCATATAGGAAATGAATATCCGAATATCTGTCAAATATCCAACAACAAACTAACTTCACCACAGTAGAGTCGTCTCATTAATCATCCATCTTGCTCCAGTAGTCGAACCTAGTAATCTGTCCCCGAATATTGTATAAAGAATTCTTAATCTGCTAATCCAAGAAGGTGTTACAATTCACTCCACGAAAACAGTGTCCGACTTGATGGAAGACATGAGACTTGCCCGGTTTAAGTGACTGACCTCAGTTAGTGACCTCATCTCAGGTATTCAAGCTCCAAGGTGTCCTCCTTCCTGCTGGCCACGTCTCCTGATTGGGGGTTTGTCCACACACACACACACACACACACACACACACACACACACACACACACACACACACACACACACACACACACACACACACACACACACACACACACACACACACACACACACACACACACACACACACACACACACACACACACACACACACACACACACACACACACACACACACACACACACACACACACACAAGTACAAGTAGTAAAAAATATCCAATAGCAACGTCCACAAGGGGGCAGTCTCTGAGTGCGACTGTTTTACGTTTACTAGTAGGTCTAGTTGTAGCTCAACATTTTCTCCCGTTCGATTGGTTTAACTGGTGGAACTTTTCCAGAAAACTGTCTTGTTAGTGAGGAAAATGGTTGTGTTCCACGAAATGTTGTGGCTTGCAGGAGAGTGGCGAGTAGGCTTAACTGTGGGTCCGGTTACGGGTTGATCTACCGTCACCTGTCGGTCCGGTGATCGTCAACCCATGTCGGTCCTGTGACAGGTAGGCCTACCGTCACCTGTTTGTTTGGGATAGATAGCCACAGGGGTGGAAAGTTCAAAGTTATTGATGACATCCCAATTTTTATTTATGAACAAAACCCGATCTATAAAAATATATATAATGGGCTCGTTTCTATTAGGGACCACGTTGGGTTTGCCTTACTCATTTAGGATGTCAGAAGTGAACTCATGGAAGTGATCAGCAGAAGTGATCGTAACTTGTGTCAGGTCTCCCGGTAGGCCTAGGCCTCCTGGGATTTCAGAGACGTTTTATTTTTATAGAAAGGCATGGAACGACTTCAAAGTGAAGACGAGACATTCCACCCGGGCAGTCCAGTGGACCATGGTGTCCTGTCGACGGGGGAGGGGATGGAGGAGAGACAGGGACAAAAGTCTCGGTCACCAGATTTCTACCACCATGTGGTAACAAGGAATCTGACCCTTAAAGTGAATGATTCTAACAATGACTAGCCGTAAGCATGCTGAATATAACTTAGGACTACTACAAACCCCTCTAAGTGGTGAGTATTGGCTCATGTGTGTAGGCTACAGTGTGACCATAAAGTGTTCCATAGAGACCTAGTGTGCCCTCTCACCGGTATGACCTGTGTGTGGTTCTGACTGCGCATCTCTGCAGCAGACAGGCAGTGCTGTGATTTGAGTTCTCTAAAAGAGTTGGGCTTGGGGGTGTAACGAGGGGTGGGAGGACCCTTGGGCACTGGGACGTCTCCCACCACCAGGACCCATTCAGACGGCGGCTGTGTCGTGCGAGCCGTCCTGTCTGTGTAGTATGCTAATTATAGGGTTCATTTATCTGGACGCGATTTAATCGCCTTGCTGGTCGAGCTTCGCAGGTTGGAGAACACCTGCCGGTACCGGAGGGGAAGTTAGTCCGCCGAGGGAACACTTCGGACCGCATTCCTTCAGACCGCGACGCGGAGAGATCGGTGCGCTCCTCGACTCTACAAACCCGTCCAACTCTTTTTCTGCAGTAGACTACATTATTTACTCCCTGGTCCGGTGGCGCCTTTGGTTTCAACGTTTGAAGAATAACAATATAATGGTGGTAGTTCCGCTAGGTATTGTTGTGTAAGTCAAGCGAGACGGCGTTTCCTCGGGATCGGGTCGTATTCCCCGCTGGTCGCCGTGATCATGGCTTTATGGTGGCTCGTTGTAGCCGCGGTGGTCTGCGGCTCCCCCGGAGCATATGGTGGGTATTCTTTGGTCCAGTGTTGGTTTATCTTTTTGAGATATCAAATTTCAAGGATATTTGTTTTGGCGATCCTTAATAGAGCATCAGGTCATGGGATAGGCCTATGCGTATCGCAAGTCAAAACGATGTTTATATAAGATTAGGCTGTGTTCTGGGGTTAAAGTTTTTGGCAAGGTATTGATGAAAATAATTCCCGCAGAATGTAAATCCCCAGGTGTGTTATAATCTGGATTTAGGCCGTTATTACAGATTCCTGCTGTGCACCACGCTTGTGTGTTTGGTTTAGGAGTCATCATGAATGAGTAATAGCCTCCCTGCCACTGATGTAGGATCCTCAGAACACGGATGAAGACCTTTTCTCCCCAAAATGAGCTCGGCTAAAGTCTACGATGTTAACAACCAATGTCAACCTTATTTCTGAATTTATAGTCATCATCAAAGTATTCAAAAAGTGCGTTTAGATCTCCCTCACAAGATGTATTGAGAAGATAACCTATTTGTGACCACTTCTCGATTTTTTTTTATAGAAACTCCAAATAGAAAAACACACGTTTAAAGTTAGATTAAATTAGATTTAACTTTACATACCTGCAAATAGGGATTGTATGAATATAAGCCAAATTTCAGCACATTAAGAAAACTTCAACAGCTAGACAACGGTTGCCTAGTTCAAAGGATGGTGCAGAAGAGTTTTGTGAAACGTGACCATCAGTCAGGCAAGAGCAGTCTGGCGGGAACAGGTTTAAATTATCTGTAGGTGTTTCAGTCAGATAATATGCCCTACAGGTATACTTCCTGCACAGAGTCGCAGTAGGAAACACTGAGTAATATCTCCCGAAACACTAACCCTAACAGGATTTGGATTTATGTCGCTGCAGGGTCCAACTAGATGGACTTTTCCTTTTACCACAGTCCCTGCTTTCCCCTATAGTCTTACTCATTACCTTAACAGCACCAAACTCTTTTCCAAAACTTAAATGCCTGGATTTTGTGACAATCTGGTGTGATGTTGATTAGCCATTTCGCCATTTCAAAATGTACCCATATATAGTGTCCACAGATAGATGACCATAGTCAGCGGCCTTCACAAATGCCTATTATCTGCCTTATTTGGGTGGACACAGGCAACATATACATGCACATAAATCAGATTCTGACTGCAGATGAGAATATTGTCGGTGTTTATGAAGCAGTTTGTGGCCATGAATCCTTGACCTGTATGGGGAACTTCTTCTCACTGTGGCTCCTCACGCTAATGCCCACCCCATCTCTTCTTACAGGAGCCTGTGTTCACCATGGATCACTGTATATGGTACGTACCCCACACTCACCATCACTCGCCATGGTCATCACAGGCCCGGACCTGCTTTACAAAAGCATGATGGGTAATATGCTCATGTATTATTCACATGACGGAATCATGTTGAGAGGCAAAGTTGTGTGGTTTTGTTGAGTAGGTTGCATTGATGTGTTAGCTGACAGGATGTGAGTGAACAATAATTGATTTGCTCTGACTTTGATGATGATGATGATGATGATGGCGGTTCTTCGATGAGCTCCCTTTGAGGTAGCATGGTAGTGGGAAGCCTTCAGTGATGACATCTTGTTTCTAAATCCTTGTGTCCTATCCTTGGCTGCCATTGCTCAGTGTGTCTATTAGAAGTTATAATTACGGAAGGGGCGTGTCTTGGAGTTTAAGATTCAAATCTTAACTTCTCAAATTACCAGATTAGTAAAATTATCTGGTTTATTCCTTGACCTGTTAGTTAAAGGCCGTGTTGTAATAAAGATTTAAGCTGTCATTTATTGTATTTAATGTTGTTAGGTATCACAAAACGGAATGTAAAAAAGTAGGTACTATTTTAGCTGTTTGCTATTGATTCTCATTTCCCCCAGAATGCATTGCATGACGTCACATTGGGGAGACACGGACCAAAAGCCGCATTGAAACAATCTTGGGAAATTTCCCAAGATTGACATCTCAAACTCGTATTGTTTTCATCGCAAAATGTCCGCTAATAACTACAAATAAACCTTTGCTCTCGGGGGCTATTTCACCACTATTCACTTCGCCTTCTGCGAATAATTGTTGACTAATAGCCTAGATAGATAGCCTAGTCAAGTCTTTATTAATACCAAACTACACAAATCATCGGGATTTCATTTAGGTGATTTGGCTCACACAGTGTAGCCTACCAGACCACACAGAACAAGGGAGACAACAAATCTGACTGGACATACATAAAATACCCCACATTAAAACCAGACACATGCGTTAATAGATAGACAGATAGAAAGATAATTAAATATGTTATATTATTTGCCTTGCGGAGGCAGCCAATCCTGTGCGCGTATGCAAATTAGCCATGTGCGCCTAACACAAGAAAGAGTAATGTTGAGAAGTCATACTAAAAATGGATACCAAGCAAAAGCCAAACCAGACCATCAATCACATACTTTGGGTCCATTCTAACTTATGGTAAGAGGCTAGTCTTTACATCTTTGCAGTGACTGAATGTTGATGATAAAACAGATTGTTTTGCATAAGATGAGTGTGTGCGACTGTGCGTGTGTCCTTTCCGGCTTCGGCATACTGCATGGTTATGAAGGCCTTGTGGGTTAGTTGTGATCTTAGTGAAGCAGCCTTGGAGTTGGATAAGTTGGAGTGATTGTGTACGGGCGTGCGAGCGTGAGAGAGAGAGCATACCCGCCGTGGTGATGTTTGGCTTGTTGTGGGCTGTCTGTCAGCATCCGCCGTGTTGGACGGTGTGCTTTGTGTATGTATTCAATGTACATCTGTTTGGTCGTATTTGCGGTAGATTGATGGTTAAATAATGTCACTCCACAATCGGTTATACTTGCAGGCACATTTGCAAGTGCACTGATTGCGTGTCCGATAGGCTAATTTAGCCCATAGCTAGCATTATGCCTCCTATTTCTAGATCTTTTGACTAAGTTTAATGGTACTTACGACATAATCGCTGTCACTAGATATCTTCAATCAAAAATAATTAGTTAACACATACTATTTATTTAGAGATTAATAAAGCTACAAATGTTCCACTTTGACAACATTAATGCGCTAAGAAATGCGTGTGGTAAATGTTGGGTAACTGACCACCGGGCATTATGTCATGCCACACGTAAGTATGTGGACTTGTGATGGCAGCTAACACTTAACAACGAAGTGCAGCGTGGAGGCTTTTTAAAAAAAAAAAACGCGAAAGGAGACCAAGTGAAATGAACACTGTGGTGTACATTTAGCTTTTAAAAACAGCACAGGGTCGATGAACAATCACCTGCCCTGGAAACATCTGACAAGGTGGTCTGAAACGGAGACCGGTGGTGGGGCTAACATCGGTGCTAGCGGTTCTGGGGCACGACAGACGATCATGCAGCATTTTGCAGGCAAGAAGTGTGAGAAGGGACAGAGCAATTCAATCACCAACTTAATTGGTGAAATGATGGCCCTTGACATGCAACCGATGTCAGTGGTAGATAAATGAAGGATTTAAAAAGCTGATCAGTTTTCTTGAGCCAGATTACACAATGCTCTGCAGGAAAACAGTTACTTCTAGGGTAATAAAGCTTTACCAAGATTTCTTGGCCAACATTAAATGCCTGCTCGACCAAACCATGTATGTCGCACTGACAACCGACTGCTGGACATCCCTGACCACGACATCTTATGTGACAGTAACCTGTCACTATATAGACCAAGAGCGGCAAGTGCAGGCCCATGTATTGGCCACACAAAATATGGAAGAGAGGCACACAGCAGAAAATCTGCAAATGGAGTTGGTGGTGGTGGAGTAGAAGGTCAGTGAACAGGTTAAGTGCGTGTGTGCACGATAACTCTACAAATATTGTAAAGGCCAACCAAGTCTGTGATTGGGAATCGGTCTGTTGCTTTGGGCACACGCTCCAACTGGCTATCAATCGGTTTCAAGGTTGTCCAGATCCTGGAGCGCATGATCGGAGCGTGCAGCAAACTGGTTGCGCATTTTCATCACAGCACAACTGCTACGCAAGCACTCGCTGTGAAGCAAAAGCAGATGTCCGTCAAATAACATGCACTTATACAGTGCTGCAAGACCCGATGGAATTCCATATATGGAATGTTTGAGCGGCTGACAGAGCAACGGTGGGCTGTCTGCGCTATGCTGTCAGATCGCTCTGTCACCAAAACCGCAGATGCGTGCAACCTCGAGTTAAAAGATGAGTACTGGAGACTCATGGAGGAGCTGGATCCTGTCCTGAAAGCATTGCCGATGGCCACAACAGAGAGCTGCGGTGAGGAGGCGGTTCAGTGGTCTACCCGATGGTGTGCGGCCTGATGAATGAACATTTACAGCCATCAGGTGGTAATGACAACGTCGCGACTTTTGTGAACACTGTGCGAGACAAAAACATTTCGAGACAAAAACGTGTTCGCAAGACATAGCTCCCCCCCCCCCCCCCCCCCCAGCGTGCAGGGGTACGAAGGAAAAGAGAGGGTGTCGATCAGGCGGCAGTTCGTAACATCCACCAGAAGCCTGTAGGCGCAGAGGAAATCCGCCCCCAGGAGTGGCGTAGACACGGCAGCCATGACGAAATCCCAGCCTGAAACGCCGGCCGCCGAAACACACCTCCACATACCTCGTGCCATAGGTACGAATAGGCGTGCCGTTGGCGGCGTCCATCGGGGGGCCATGGCCGCCAGCCATAGTGTCCACAGGCGTCACCGGCAGGATGCTGCGCTGAGCCCCAGAATCGACCAGCAGCCGCCGGCCGGACAAGGCGTCAGCGACGAACAACAGCTTGCAGTCCCGACCAGCGCTCACAGCTGTTAATGAGCACTGGCCCGGGCTTTTCCCGGGGCCCCAAAACTGCAAGGCTGGCGACACTGCTTGGCCTTGGCCCCAAACCTGGCATGGTAGTAACAACACCCATCGTCACGCTGTTGGCGGGCTGCGTATTTTTTTTTTCCAGGACGAACGTGGGCAATTTACATAAATGGGCGTGTATTAACCCCCAAATACTCTCGCACATGCGTACTTGGACTGAAATAGTTGTGAGGGGACAGAACGCCATTCACGGATCTAAACAATCGCGGACAAAATAACTAATAATATCATGTATACAACATGTGTGTCTTGTCTGTTCAATAGTCTCAATTGCCCCCCCCCCCCGAAAAAAAGAACAAAAACTTTTGTTAAAGAAATGCTTAATACTTAAAATATTGTATCAATGTACAGTGTACATGCGCATGTCATTTATTGTGTATACAACAAACACTACACACTGCCTGAAGTAGGCTACCAATCGATTGTGTGAGACCAATTCTACTGCATTTTTTGTGAAATTCGTTGAACATTTTGGCAAAAAAAAAAAACTTAATAAGCTCCCATGAAAAACAATGCATCATTCAAACAAGATGAGATAAAATTTACCCGCAATCGATGACATGTTCCCAGCTGAACAGCTCGCCATCTCTGCACACTCTGCTGAAAGTAAAACTTTTTTTAGACAATACGCGCATGCGCGAGAGTATTTGGGGTTAATACACGCCCATTATTATGTAAATTGGCCACGTTCGTCCTGGAAAAAAAAAATACGCCGGCGGGCTGTCACAGCGGCGTATCCCCCGGGGTACGGGTCGTATCCCGGGGGCGGAAGCGAGGCCGACGTGTGCTGGGGGGGCAGCAGCGCATGGACAAACTGCTGCCTGTTGGCGAGGAAAATCCTGTCGGCCTCCACAGCCAACGTCCGGTAGTCCTTGGAGGCAAAGAGCGGGGAGCTGGCCAGTGCGGTGCGCACGGGTGCTGGAAGCTGCCGCAGGAAGATGTCGGCGAAAAGGAAGGAGGGATCCGCCGAGCCCAACACAGCCAGCATCCTCTCCATCAACGCGGACGGCTTTCATCGCCCAGGCCATTCAGGGAAACCAGCGGTCCGCCTTTTCCAACTCCAACAGTTCAAAAAGGTCCACGAGGAACGCCTTGAGCGCGTCGTACTTGCCGACAGCTGGAGGAGCCTCCAACCGCGCCATAGACCTTGCCGTCGTTGAGGCATCTAATGGCGCATTTCCACTAGCACGGCTCGGCTCGGTACGGCTCGGCTCGGCGCGCTATTTGCGTGTTTCCACTAGCACGCAGTACCTGCAACCGGGTACATTTTTGGTATCACCTCAGCCCTGGTTCCAAGCGAGCCGAAGCGTTACTAAAACGTGACGTCAGCCGACTGCCTTCCACTGATTGGCCGATGAGTGTCGTCACTGGAAGCTTCATAACCGCACGACGACCGCCGCCTAGAATGTAAATAAAAACAAGACGCAAGACAAGACACCACTTTTTATTGCTTTTTGACTTGGAACGAGATGGCTTCTCAGAAAAAATCCACTCCTTGGTCCGTCACGTCCTGCGTTATTCCTCTCAGCTCAGCCCAGGCCGATTCGAGGAGTCGAAACCACGCGTGTTGTTCTGCCGTTTTCCGGATTTGTACGTTGCTCGGCGCCGTGTAAATGACGTCACTGCGGTTTCGCGCAGCCGTGTTATGACGACCCCGCCCACGTCGAGGAGGCACCAGTTGTAATGGAAACACAACCAAACCGAGCCGAGCCGAGCCGTGCCGAGCCGTATCGAGCCGTGCTAGTGGAAATGCGCCATAAGGCTGCTACCACGTTGAAATACTCCTTCACGTCCTGCGTTATTCCTCTCAGCTGGAACTGGGCTTCGATGTGTTGGAACCACGACTGTAGGTTGTGCTGCCAAAAGTCTGGTAACTTGACGGTGGCAGCATAGATTGCGCCGACGTTAGCCGCGTCGTTAGCTGCGCCGCCAGCGGCGGCCAGCGCCGTGGCGGGCGCGTTGCTATCACCGTCGATGTGTAACATAATCCAGCCGTATCCAACTCGCGTCGGGGGCACCAATTGTGGAGTGCGGTAAATGACGAAACAAGAGACGGAGTTGGGTCGAGTCAGCTTTACTCTCCTTCAATAAAACAAGTGTTTTTCCAGCATGAGTTCAGAACGTAACTGCCGTAAAACAGAACTAACGCCTCGTGCCCACTGCACCGTCAGTCAACGGACGTGGGAAGGCGTGGCTGACGGATGGGGGAGTAGTCTTTGCAGAGGCATCCGTCAGCCAATCAAATCGCTTCCCGCTCCATTTTTTAAATTAACTTCTCCGCCGCTCTCCCGCTTTCCAGTATCGAGCCCGAGTCGCGTCACAGTGGTAAACTTTGACGGTGGCCAGCATAGATCGCGCCGACGTTAGCCGCGTCGTTAGCCGTCCGTTAGCCGCGCGTCCGTCCCCATTCAAAGTCAATGGGCAACGGACAACTGACGGAGGTAGTGGGCACGGGGCGTAACGTAAAATCAGAACGGTCGTAAAACGGAACCGTTATCCCAAAACCCTTTTTCCTTAAAAGGTATAGTCCCTTGGTGACTATCTTATCGTTGTTGTTGTGGGTCACCACAAGTGCATAATAAACTGATATTGAAAAATCCTTTGTTTCTTGTCCCTTATAAATAGAGATTTTTTAGTTGTTATCATAGCCTTGTTATATGCCTGTATAGGCCTAAAATAAATACTTACAGGTAGGCCTATTTGTTTTTGCAAATTCTATGGCAAGTTTTCTGTGTGACTTATTTAGGCTAGCCTACTTTATAAAGCATTATTGTATATGTCTGGCATTTGAGTGGTGGCAGTGATGCGGAGGAATCTTTCTGAAAAGCGGCTGCACCCCCCATTGGTTGTATAGCGCGACTGCGGTCCACACAAAAAAACAACAAAAAAACGGTTAACAGTGTACACGGATAAAAAGTCGTGTAACCGTTTACACATTTTTGTAACCGTTCACAACCCTGGTTTGGACCAGCAGCAGCTCTGAAAGACAAGCGTGTCTACACCACAAGCAGGTCTAGCTGTTCTAGGACCAGCAGACTGGGCCTTCTGTGCTACAGAGAGGACAGCTGTGTGATCTTCTAGGATCAGGGACAAGGACCTTTCAGGACCCACCAGGGGAAGGTGGTTTTTCTAGGTCTAGATGCTCGGAACCAGGGACTCTTAAACCTTTTCACAGTGGGACCTTTTTTCTTCTTTTCTTACAAAAGGATCACCAATTCAGGTTTGCTCAGTATTTGTAAAGTATAGTTAGTGTTCTCGTCATTGAGGTCGTACTGCATAATGACCAATAGAAAAGCTACTTTAGACTCTAGATGGTCTAGAATAGTTCCTAATGACAGACCACTGGCTCCCTGCGGCTCTGTCATTCCATCAAGCCATCACAGTAGAGCTTATAAGCCACATACAAGTGGACGCACACACACACACACACACACACACACACACACACACACACACACACACACACACACACACACACACACACACACACACACACACACACACACACACACACACACACACACACACACACACACACACACGAGGACACACATAGGGGTTAGGGTCAAGCCCCCAGGAACAGTGCATACTTCCTCAATCCTGGTATTGCAGCTAAAAGCGGGCTGTGGACGGGTCCCTCGATTCAAGGGGCCCGGAAGTCGATATCTCCGTTCACTCCAATACAAGTGGTGAACAGGAATTTGTCTCCGCAAAAAATGTCTGGATATCAATCAAAGGCTCATAATTATCTTAATACCATGTACTAATAAAATGTAAGTTTTCTCTTTCCAAATCGCCACCTCAATCGTTTTATTAGCCTTTTTTTATTTTTTTTTCTTTGCATGAGAAGGAGGGGTTGGCAGCTGAAAGGAGTCGTAGTGAAACAAATGTTGTTTCGGCCCGGCATCTGAGAGGGCTCAGTGCACGGCTCAGTTAACTTCGCGTGTCAGAGGTTTTTCCTTTTACTTAACATGAATGACGGTGATGTATTTAGGCACTGTGTTGACTTTTTATCACTTAAAGTTGCCGAGGGACGTGTAGATAGACCTCTCGCTTATGATGCTACAATGCTAACAATGCTAGACAAGGAGAACATTTCTGCATCCGGCAGAAGAGAGAGAGAGAGACAGAGACGGTAGAGAGACTAACGCTGCCTATACGTCCAGAGGGAACGGGAGGAGAGAGTGGCATGTGGGCAGATAGATAGATGGAAAGAGAGAGATAGAGAGTAAGAGAGAGAGGAGAGTAAGAGAGAGAGTTGAGAAAGAGAAAATGAGAGAGAGAGAGGCATGCAGGTAAGGGAAGAGACGTTGAGAAAGAGAAAATGAGAGAGAGAGAGGCATGCCACTAAAGAGAGGAGAGAGAGGAGAGAGAGAGAGAGAGAGAGAGAGAGAAGAAGAGAGAGAGAAGAGAGAGAGAGAGAGAGAGGAGAGAGAGAGAGAGAGAGAGAGAGAGAGAGAGAGAGAGAGAGAGAGAGAGAGAGAGAGAGAGAGAGAGAGAGAGAGAGAGAGAGAGAGAAAAGCCTGCAAGTAGGCGGAGAGACAGTGATAGAGAGAGAAAGGCATGTGGGCAGAGTGAGAGATCGGGAGAGAGGGATAGAGAGAGAAGAGAGATAGAGATCTAAAGAGAGATAGAGGCCTGCAGGTAGGGGGAGAGATTGTGAGTGAGTACTAGAGATGTACAGCGTGACAAGGCCAGTGTTTACATCCAGTCTACGTTGTCATGGTGAGCTCTGAGCTCCCTAGACATCTGTAACTCTGGAATCCAGTTCTTGACGTTTATGTTTTAGTCAGATGAAGTTTGCATGACCAACATTACCACCAACATCGCCACTAGCAAAACCACCACCACCAAATTAATGTAATCATTAATGTTAACTAAGTAACTGCTAATGTAATCATTTTTTAAAACAAGGATGTGGTGGCAGTCTACTACTACCTCCCTTATGTCAATTTCAGACAACAAAATATCTATTAATAATAAGACAAATTACATTATATCTGTAGTTTATTCTACCTTGCAACGTTATTCTATTACAACCTGAAGTTGTTAGGCAAGCCTGACTATTGGTGCATATTATTATCCCCTCTTTAGATTATGAGCATGAAGGTCTGATATCTTTTACGGTCGGTTTGACAGCTAAGATGAGTTTGAATGGCTCAGTTTCCATTTCTGTTGTGTTGAATACCAAGGTGGGGTTTTCCTTCTCAAGAGCTGTGCTATACCTTGTGTATGGCTGTGTATTGCACCTCAGAGGCCTCTGTTAAACTGTCTTGGAGCCTTGTTTCTCAGACCGGGAACTGTAAACCAGCTGGTCAACACGCAGGACCAGCTCCAAATATATCAACTTGCCTCTTGGCTTGAAGTCCTGACAATGCACACCACTGCTGGATCAAAATGTAAGCCACCGCTTAAATAGCCCTGGACGCAGCCTCAGACAAGGGGCCAGGCTCAAACTACAAACCCCTCACCCAGACCCAGGTACCAGGCTCCAACTCAGACCTCTTACCCAGACTCAGGTACCAGGCTCCAACTACAGACCCCTTACCCAGTCTGAGGGGCCAGGGTACACAATATATATTTTTTAATTGAACCTTTACTTAACCTGGATAAGGTCCCATTGAGTTACTCATGGCTCTTCTCCCAGGGAGTCCTGGCCAAGAGAGGCGGCAAAAAGTTTCAGAATACACAAAAGACGAGGCAAGGCCAAACACTACACCACAAATGACACACTGTACACTAGAATTCTAGACATTACACTTAATATCAAGCTAAACAAACAGATAGCTAAAAATGGCTTGATTTTAAAGGTTTTTAAAAGTATTGAGAGGTGGGAGGGATTCTAGATTGAAGGTGGCTTGAAGTTCATTCCAGACATTTGGTGCATATGATGAAAAAGCTGTATGACAAAGTCCTGTTCTTGTTGATGGTGTGGTTAATAGTATTTTTTCTGATGACCTATTCCTGTAAACACTTCTATGGTAAGAAAACAAATCAGTGCATGGGATTTCCTTCTGAGGGAGAGGGAGGACCCCTTAGCCTCCCTGAGGTACCAGGGGCCAGGTTAAACGATAGAGGGTGGGTGGAGGTGAGGGAGGTGGGGGAGGAGATGAGGGAAGTGAGGGAGGCGATAGAGGGGGGGTGGAGGTGAGGGAGGTGGGGGAGGAGATGAGGGAGGTGAGGGAGGCAATAGAGGGGGGTGGTGGAGATGAGTGACGTAGAGAGGTGGGGGAGGAGATGAGAAGGGTTATGAGGAGATTAGGGAGGTAAGGGAGATGGTTTGGAGACAAGGGGAACCCAAGAGGAACAAAGAGCATCATGGGTAAGGAGAATAATAAAAGGTGAAGAGAGAGAGAGAGAGCGAGAGAGAGAGCGAGAGAGAGAGCGAGAGAGAGAGAGAGAGAGAGAGAGAGAGAGAGAGAGAGAGAGAGAGAGAGAGAGAGAGAGAGAGAGAGAGCGCACTTTGCACGTGTCTTCCAGATGACAGAGGTGGCAGACAGGTGTGACAGCCTTGCAGTGATCATTTGGTCAATAAAGTTGCGTGAATCTGGATAATAGAATGATAATATGTATCTTTCTCCATATTGTCAGGTGACCCAACCAAGGCTAATTACATCATGCTACCAGCCTCAGAAGGAAGGGGCTATGATGGTACTCCTGTGGTTCCAAACACTGCTACCTAGTGGGCTACCTAGCATGTATATAGTGTGCTACCTATTGTATGCTACCTAGTGTGCTACCCAGTCTTTGCTACATAGCGTGTGCTACCTGGCATGTGTTGCCTAGTCTTTCATAGTGTGTGTCACATCCTTCTTTTTCATTTTGGGTAAATTGCTTTGTAGCTAAAAGTTTTAAACTTTCAGCTCAGTGTGTAAAATGTAGGATCTTTTTCTCAGTTTGAACTGTTGACAGCAATTCAAAATAAGAAAGTGTTCTTAGTGGTTAGAAGTCTTCTTCAAGACGAGAAGGTTAGAGTTAGGGTTAGAGTATCTATTGACATCTGTTAGGGTCTGTGAAGCAGTAGATCATAAATAGACCATTCTGGAAGCTTCTCTCTCAGACTCTGAATTATTAAGACTTGGTGATTGTTAAGGGCCTTCAGTCTGCTCCTTTCGGCGCTTTTGAGGAGAAAAGTTTCTCACAGACACTCTTTCATGGTTAAAAGCTTGCTACTGAGGTGTTGATGCCCCTGCAGGTGGAGTGCCTCAGTTGACCTCGACACAGGGCCGACTGGCCCTTGGGAGAATGGCTGCTTCATTCCAGGCTGAACCGGTTTGCAATATTATGTATTTTATAACCCCAAGGGTTAGGGTTTGGGTTAGCACGATGCACGGCCCTGGGCTCGGTTAGAAATGTCCAACAAGCACTAAAATTTGACCGTGGCGGTTTGCAGGCGGAGCACAGTGCACTGAGCTCGGCTCATAGCAACACCGTAGCACAATGAGTTCGAGCCCATCGGCCCAAAGTACGTGACCTAAAAAATAGCTCACCTTTTTTGCCTTTGTATTGTCGTAAGGTAATTGATGAAGTAGGTACTTTAGTGTACCCGTTTTCTTTTTTTATTATTTTGTATAGGGGTGTAACGGTACACGTATTTGTACTGATCCGTCATGGTAGCCTACAGGCACTCCAGTGCAGTTACAGAGGTGTACCGTCGGTACGTAAATGTGGCATACATAGCGTTAATATGGTGGATGTAAAGGCTTGTTTTGGGATGCAGAATTTAAAACTTGAAGTCAGAGTTCCACCCGGACCGTTTATCCAAAGTATACTACTCTGACTCTGTAATCCGACTCGGTAACTACAGAGACCCCTCAGCAGCTCTCCGTCGGGATGTCGGATACGCAATGCAAGTCGCTGCCCGATCTATCTTATATGTTGACTACAAACCATGTAAGCAGTGTTTGTAAATAATCTTCCAAAGCTTTTCAAATCTTATTTGGTGTTTTATTGGTCCTTAAGGTGCAAAGTAAACAATGTACAAAGTAATTAATGTGCAATGTCAAACCGGAGAAGTGATTCCGGAAAGATTATTTGGTTTGAGGACCAATCACAGCCCTTGCCGTCTCCGTTGCGTCGACTAATAGGTCCATGGTGTCGGCGGATAGTTAAAGGTTGGGTATGGGATTTGCGAAACGCCAGCAGATTTTGAAAATGCACAACTCAAATGTTCCTACCCCTCTCCTTAAACGCTGACTCTGACTCCACCCATTCCAAGTACATGGACGTCCAATCATGCACGAGCGCGAACACAGATGCACGAGCGCGAACACAGATGCGCGAGAGTGAGCCATTAGCTAGTTAGCTAGCTCCAGTAGCTACCGCAGGATAACAACAAACAGAACCTTGCGCTTACTCTCAAGCTTTGAGTACGTGCACGAAGGGGTCACGCGCGGGGGGAGGGGGAGTGCAGTCATCGTTTGATTGACGTACTTTCTGTCCAATGCCACTCGGTGGTTCTGGAAATCATTGGATGGAGTTTTTCAAGCCCTGGCTGTTGCACAGATGATTGACTTGTTTAATTTTCATGTCAGTACTTCTAACTCAGTGGCTGTAAGTGGGTTATGATAAGGATTTCAAGTAATTTTGCAAAAATGGCCGAAAAAGAGAATTCCATACCCAACCTTTAAAAAATATTGGCTGCGCACGTATGCTACGGAGAGGGTCTCCGACCGGCTCTCCGGTTATGGAGAGGGCCCTCCGTGTCTACGTACAGAAATTTAACATGCACACGCTAGGGATGGGCAACGATCGTTGAATAGTCGGAGTCACGTAGAATATCGAATAATGAATGTGACTATCGTTATTTATTACACAGCTCTTCTCAATGCTGTTGAACGCTCCGTTCACTTGCATGGACCTTCACAACTTCCGGTGGTGAATAATTGTTTGATAATTCACCGTTGCTAAGCATATAATGACCTCTGTCAAGGAAAGTGGATTTTTCCTTTTTTTTCTGTCGTATCACGCATGTAGTCCGGTAACTTATCAACCCCAGCGTCCTCGGTTGCTAAGCGACGTCAACGTCTTTGGCGGACTATTTCTCTGCTGATCAGAATGCTGGTAACAAATAAATTGTAGAAAGACACACCGTCATGCAGGCTGTGTTCAGTAAAATAAATAAATAGCGATCTGTTTTCGGCGCATGTAGGTCTATCTGCCTAAGCCCACGTTAAAATAATTTTGATGTTGAATGTTGATGGCGCATAAACATTGATTTCAGACAAATCATAAAAGACTCTCCCTGTGTCACACACACACATGTGTGTGCGTGTATCCGAGGTGCGTGCATGCATGCGTTGGGGGTGCTTGTGCCGATTTTCGAATATTATTCGAATACTTCTCAGCGAATATCGAATAGTATTTTGTCCAGAAATACACATCCCTAGCACGCGCATTTGAAAAGGCACCATCCAGGTGTTACTATCAGCGTTGCTGTGGAAAAAAAAACGAGCTGTGCAAACCCAGCTCACGACACTATTTCAACAACCCCTGTCTCTGGAATTCAGAAATGCAAATGCCATAATACCAAGTTTATTGGTGTTTTCATTGTTGCTGATCTATGGCCCTTCTCTGTTGTTGACAAACAAGCAGTTTTTTAAATTTTCCCCTTAACTATGAACCGTACCGTACCGTGTCTTAAAAACCGAGGTACGTACCGAACCGTGACTTTTGTGTACCGTTACACCCCTAATTTTGTAGTTATTTGGTCAGACCCTTCGGACTGGTCTAGAACTGTTGGAAAGAAACCCAGACGGGGCTAATTGGCAAACAAACAGGCTGGCCCCTATGCCCCCAGCCCCCACAGTTCTTTCACAGTTTCTTGCCTCGGGAGCAGGGGTCGAAGTTTCTTTGTCTCTCAGTTCATTCAGATGGTTTGAGTCTCTCCATTCTGTTATCAGTGAATACCAAAGCATGCAATAGGCCTAGGGGCTGCTTTACCCAGCTAGGATTTGGAGCCCCGTCACCCAGACCGGAGGTAAGCCTGTGAGATCCCACAGCTCTGCACTCAGTTTGGAGACACCACACCAGCTTCTCCACCTCGTCCACCCTCTTCTCCGTCTTCTCCTGTCTCTCCTCCAGTCAGAGCAGGGGATGGTAGGGTTAATCATTAGATGTTTTGTGTCTGTGATTGCCAGACCAAACATTCCTTTCCTTACTTTATTCCACCGCTCCTTCCCTCTTACCTTCCTTCCTTTCTTCATTCCTCTTCCCTTCCTCCTCCTTCCACTTGTTCTGGAAGTTCAAATTGCGGCCATTGTATTCTCTGTAACTTGATACTGTCTTTGAGAAACCGGGGTGTCACCAAGCATCCGCCAGCTGTCTGCTGGAGATGGAGGTGAAGCTACAGATGAAAGGTGGAGATACGATTTAACCTGGGGTGCTCATGTTGGCACGAGATCCAACATGTCCAGGCCTTCATCTCCCCTTAGCTCCTCCTCCTCCTCCTCCAATCACCATGCAGGACCCCACAAGATGCTGGATCATACCTGCGCACGTTAGACTACTCCACAAAGAAGTCTTCCCACAACCACCCAGCAAGCTCTGGCACGCTGTCCCAAATAACAAAGAACATAAGAGGGTCTATGTCCCCCACCCTCCCTGCACCCCACCCCTGAACAGCTTCTCCTATCCTGACCCCACCCAGCCTATCCTTACCCCCCACGTCCCCCACCCAGCGTATCCTACCTTAGCCTTCTCTTTTTCCTGGGTTCTTTAAAGGTCCCATGGCATGCTACTCTATGGATGGTTTTATATAGGTGTTAGTGGAAGTATATGAAGGGGTTCAAGAAATTCAGCCTTGGTGCAAAATTACAGCCACCACGAGCCAGTTCCACAATGAGCTTTCCATAAACGTGCCGTTTCTGTGTCTGTAGCTTTAAATGCTAATGAGGAGGAGAGAGCCGGGTCCAGATGGAGGGTGGAGATGTGGCCCTGAGCAGCTGAGCAGGCCCTGAGCAGGAACTTGAAAAAATTGCGGGAACTTGCGGAAAAATGTGGGAACTTGCGAAAAATGCTTTTTCTTTTCGATGACTTGTGACACGTGTGTGAAGTAAACGCAACAAGATATACGTGACATTTTTGCAACGAAAATGCAGGGATTATGAAATCATGCAAGCCCCGCATATTTTTGCGCAATTTATGTGCTGAAAGTGCGCATATTTGAAAAAATGCGGCCCCCGCGTGAATATGTGGACTTAGGCTGATTATGCGTTGAATTAATGCGATTGCATAATCATGTTTTTCTGGAGGGACTGGTATGTCTCCAAATATCAACCATAAGTATCAAATAATAGTTTCATTCACTTTCATTCAATTTGGGACTTCAAATTTCTCTCCGGAAGCGAGTGGTACAGGATCAAAATCTCTGAATATGTTCAATGCTGGATAGGGATGGGAATTGATAAGAATTTAACGATTCCGATTCCATTATCGATATTGCTTATCGATCCGATTCCTTATCGATTATCTTATCGATTTTCATTGGGTGAGGGAATAAGTACAACTTTCTTTGTTTGTATTGACTCTCTTTAATATCTGATTTTCACATTAATTGGTCCAGACAGAAAAAATAAATGTGTGACTTTTTAAGCCCAACTGCCATTATGTGCCATAAAAACTAAAAACATTCAAGGAAGAGCTTATGTCTTTTGGAATATTAACAGTGCTCATCTGCATTCAACTTGAAACAAAATAAAAAATACAACAAAGTCTTCTTAAAAGATAAGACCACAACTACAACTTTTAACAACTACAAAAATTAAAAAAAATTTGTGCAGAAAAATTATCATGTTTGCCCTCTAACAGATGGCCTCCGGTTAACTCCGCTGCTGCTTGACTGACTTGCGTCGCTAAGTAGAGTATCAAAAACGCGACAGTCCTGCAAATGAAATTGCCATGCTGTGTGGCCAAATGTTTATGCATATTGGAGGTAGTTCCCCCCTTTGATGAAATTAAACATTTACAGGTGTTGCAAGTGACAGTCTTGTCGTCTTTTCGCGAGAAATGTAACCAGACTTTAGAGAGCTTCTGCCGCGTCGCCATGTTTGCTGCGCTCTGAACCAAAACAACGCAGCACGTGTGTTACGTCATCACGCATTTGCAACGAGCGGAACTGATAAGCGGATTCGTTAAGCAGGCATGCTAATGATACCGAGGAATCGATACACTGGGCACTGGTTCTGAGGAAGAACCGGTTCTCGATTCCCATCCCTAATGCTGGATGACTTTGCCATATTAGTGAGAGAAACGTGAGAATATCTGTTTCTGGTTGACTGTGGTGTATGAGACTATTTTGCATTAAGACAACTCCCACCTAATTTCTTAGTGATCAGGGCATCTCAGATTGGTTCTGAGAAGAGATTTGGCCTGTCAATCACGTATAGCCAAGCTCCTCTGCAGAGGCCTGAATGCAACACTAATGGCAGAAAGTTTTTTCTTGCTTTCCAACCATCAAGTATTGCTTCAGCAGCCTCTTTATCATTAGATCTGCTGATTATTGTGCACATGATGATTTTTTTTGTAAACCCACCAAAGCTATTTCTTGCCTCTCTATCAGAAGCACCCCTTCAACTCAACAAATTTTTATAAACCATGGCCATTGAATGTTCCAGAATGCACCACTGGCTAAGATAGAGCTTGCATTACTAGGCTTGCCATCCCGGCCCCACCAGCTCTCTAATCCCGCCGCTGTATTTCACAAAGGGACGGTCGAAATGTAATCGCCCATGTTGTGTATTGTATCCAAATTAGCATACTGACAAATCAAAGCTTCCACAATTAATAATAAAGCCTGTTATGCATATTGTTATAAAACATTTGATTAATATATAACATTTATAAACCTACCATTTACAGATCTGGAGCAGATCGCAGGAAGCCTGACATATTACCCAGTTTCAAATCGGAAATATCAACCCTGGACTGAATAGTAAATCAATGTTAAACATTGTCTCACATTATGTGTGTTTTTTAGCCTGTATTACTCCTTTAAGATGGAGGCTATCTGAACCCAGACTGGTGCTTACGGTCTGCTTCTCCCCCCGCCACTGTTTCAGCCTCCATTGGGATGTAGTTGACCTGTGTCCTGCAGGGTGGGGCTGTTGCTAGGAGCTGAGGGCCATTCAGTGCTTCTGTGCCCTGATACTGTGAGTTTACTTCCTGTCTGACCCATCTTCCATCTTCTGGTCAGGTCTTTTTGGATAAATCTCCAAGCCTAAAGTGAGTGAATGCTGAACCTCAGGGTTCACCATTCACGGAATGTTGGAGTGTTGTAGCATGGGAACCAGTCTTGACCGGCTATTACCGACTGACTCATGCATAAACACGGTGACTGTTCCCAGCGCTTCTGAAAGGGGCCAATTTGAAACAATTACAGGTACCATATTGTGTTTCTATGGGGCCGTTTGAAGTCCAAGTGTTAAAGAGAAACGGCAGAACGGCAGAGTCCTTGGTCCTCTGTTATTTCCTTCTGTCTGTGGGCTGTTGTTAGTGATTGACTAAATGTATGATCATCTGTTGAAGCAGTTTCCTCTAACAAGGTTACTCTGGCCTGAGGCTGGAGCGCCAGCATAGTACCTGCAGGGGAAAGGTGGATCTATTTTATATTGGGGACATCCCCCCCCCCATCTAGAAGGGGTTAGGTGGGGGTGGGGGGGGTTAGGGCTTGCATTTGTCTGAGGAGGTGTCTGAGTGGTGTGTGTGTGTGTGTGTGTGTGTGTGTGTGTGTGTGTGTGTGTGTGTGTGTGTGTGTGTGTTGTGTGTTGTGTGTGTGGTGTGTGTGTGTGTGTGTGTGTGTGGTGTGTGTGTGTGTGTGTGTTTGTGCGTGCGTGCGTAGTTTTTATTTCTCTCCCCCTGCCCTCAGCTCTGTGTGTAATAGTTATGGGATACAAGTTGTATTACCACTCAAACATTCCTCCTGTTGTTTTCAACAGTAAACAGAGGCGTTCTCCTTAAGTGCAAACATTCAATAAGCCCCTTTACCCCACCGGTTTACGGAGGACCTTTTATAACCCCCCCACCCCTCCCCAAACGCACACCTTTATTCTTTGACAGAAGAAAAACACAAAAGGTTTGAAGGGGGCATTGATGTGCAGGGAGGACAGTGGCTGTGGGTTGTGGAAAAGTACAGAAACCTGAACCGTTTTGATCCTCGTTATGACCCTCAGAAAGGCCCTCGGTTCCGGAGCGGAGGGAACATTTACAATCTAGATATTTTCTGTCATCTCCCGGCCTGCTACCCACTGAGCCAGCACTTCTCTTCAGCCTCCTCTCTTTGTGGGGAGCGGGGGGGATCAGACGTTTGGTGAGATTTCAAATAGGACACAGCTGGGCTAATGGGCTATTTCCAGAACATGCTCTCCTGTGTCTTCTGCCGCTATTCTCTTTAAAGAGATGTGACCTACAGTAATACAGACACAGGTCATTAAGGAGCAGGTAGTTGTAAGACACTACATACACAGGTCATTAAGGAGCCGGTAGGGGTTAGACAATGAAACAGAGACAGGACATTGACAGGTAGGGGCTAGACAGTGAATGCAAAGACAGGTCATTAAGGAGCAGGTAGGGGTTAGAAAGTAAATACAGAGACAGGATATTAAGGAGCTTGTGCGGGTTAGACAATGAATACAAAGACAGGACATTGAGAGGTAAGGGTTAGACAGTGAATGCAGAGATAGGTCATTAAGGAGCAGGTAGGGGTTACACAGTACAGAGACAGGTCATTAAGGAGCAGGTAGGGGTTAGAAAGTACAGAGAAAGGTTATTAAGGAGCAGGTAAGGGTTAGACAGTACAGAGGCAGGTCATTAGGGAGCAGGTAGGGGTTAGACAGTACAGCGACAGGTCTTTAAGGAGCTGGTAGTGGGTGAGGACATTGATGTCAGTTCTATTTGATTCTAAACTAAGAGTTCAGTCTGGTTGGGATAGCATCAGCAGCCCTGGGGATGCTTAAAATAGCAACACAGCCCTAGTGGCATGCCCCTCTGTAGGGATCTGGGGGGCCCCTGTCAAACACTAGTACAGCATGGCCCCTGGGGCCAAACACTGTCAATCTCTCCCTCTCCCACTCCCCCTGACTATGGTGTGGTGCTTTGTAGTGTAGACAGTCTGAGGTAAGATGTATAATCAGAGGCGTTCCAGAACATCATTCCAGGTGTCCTGTAACCATGGTGCTGTGTAACATCTGGACCCAGACCCCATTCAGATTACATGATCAGGGGCTTTTCTTTGCCTGAGGCGGATGCAGGAAGCTGCTGTCCTGAATGCTGTTTATTGCGAGGGAAGGAGCTGAAGGCAAGTGGGCAACATGAGACTAGTACACTAGGCTGGGATCTTCCTGCTAGGAGACTAGTACACTAGGCTGGGATCTTCCTGCTAGGAGACTAGTACACTAGGCTGGGATCTTCCTGCTAGGAGACTAGTACACTAGGCTGGGATCTTCCTGCTAGGAGACTAGTACACTAGGCTGGGATCTTCCTGCTAGGAGAATAGAATAATAGGTTGCTAAGAGAGTAGGCTGCTACGAGAGTAGGCTGCTAGGAGACTAGGAGAATAGAAGACCAGGCTGCTAGGAGACAAAGAGACTAGGAGACGAGAAGACCAGGCTGCTAGGAGATTAGGAGTCTATAAGATTGGGCTGCTAGGAGACTAGGCTGCAAGGGGATAGGCTTTGCTAGAATACAAGACTGTAATGTTCCTGCTAAGAGACTAGGATGCTAGGACACTAGGCTGCTAAGAGGCTAGGTTGCTTGGAGACTAGGAGATGGGGCTGCTAGGAGACTAGGAGACGGGGCTGCTAGGAGACTACTCTGTGATCTTCATGCTCAGATAAGGTTTATGGCGTGTGTTGTCCGAAGGTTAGCATTAGGGGACCCTGGGAAACAAGGGTCCCTTGTTTCCCACAATGACTGTCATCGTTATTACCCTTGTTCTTAACCTCTCATTGCTAAAGCCTTACAGTCATTAATTATACTTTATGCCCATCCTACCACCAACCCAATCCTTACTGTGACAAGAACACACCGAGTCTAGGCGAAAGCAGGACTGGTGACTTTGTTCTCTAAGCCTGATGGGAACGGCAGACAGTGCCTTTCTCAGGACAAGGGGTCATAAAATGTATGGGCCCCCCAATAGAGCACCAACAGAGGGAACAGGTGTGTGTGGGGGGGTGGCAGGGGGTTACTCAGAGAGATGGGTGGGGGCAAACCTCTTGATGATGTGCTAGATGAGGGGTCAGGGCTGGTCGCATGCAGGAATGCATATGACACACGAGAAGGTTCCACCACACGGAGTTTCAAACTCCCAATCATATGACAACATACCGTACAATATATTGTATTTATTTTATTTATATGCCTTAAGTATTAATTAGGCACAGGCTTGAAAGGAAATCTGCAGCACATTTAAGCAGAACCAACATATTGTGGAATCTCTTAAAGATCCCATATCATGCCTTTTTAGGGTTCATAATTGCATTTGGGGGTACAAGTAGAATAGGGTTACCTGCCTGCATGTTATAGCCCTTATTATTCTCACACTGCTTAGTGTGAGAATAATTTCATTTCTTTAAAAGTCTTTCAAAAGCGGTCTGATTTGTGTCATGTTGCTCTAAGGCCCCCCTCCCAAGTAGCCGCAGTCTGCTGTGATTGGTCGAATGCTTTGCGCGCGCTTCGGCAAATTCACACCCACGAGAAGTTGTAAACATTGCGGGTAGCCGGGAGGCGTGACTTCTGCTCTTCAGCACTGCCCATTTCCATTGAACCTCACAATGTTACTGAGGTAAAGTTTGAGCTGCTTCACGCACTTATTGAGGGGCGTTCTCGATGGGGTGAATACTTCCCCTGGCTCACTCTTAGAGTTTTTCTATCTTAGCAGACGTAAAACATGTATACATACGTAATTTAACAGTCTAAACAAAGGGTCAAGTCGAAAAAGCATGATATCAATCCTTTAATTAAACTAGAGATCCACCAACTCTGACTGGGGCAGGTTGAGGATACTGTGCCGGGAGGTACTGGACAGCAGACTATCCTGGACAGAGTACTGATATTTTGGATACTGAAATGAAAACAAACACATTTGTGATAAAAAAGTTATTGTGCCTTGTTTGAACCGTACCGCACCGCTCGCTGGAAACGCGCAATTGGTGAGGTCAGGCGCTACAAAAGCGTTCTAGGAAGGCCACAGCTGGAACAGAACAGAGAAGCTGGACTGGCCCCCAATACTAGCGCAAATTATGTTAACAAGATGCATCAGATTCGCTCCCGGTTGAGAGTAGAGCAGAGATGAACAGCTTCACTTCACTATGCTTCATCAGAAATATCACAAACAGAATATCCCATCACAGAGAGAACAGAAGTTGATGACGTTGTGATGTAGCGTGGGAACAGAGTTGTTAACATCTCATCATTGCTGGTGAAAAGTTTGAATGACACTACGAAGTCATTTTTACTCACGTTATGTCATTTTGTTTGAATGAAATAGCCGCCAGTAACAGAGCGTTACCTTGTTAACTTACAATTATATGGGTCGACCACCTAGACAGCTGTAGATAATGTTATATGGGGTAGCTCAGCGCTGTTATCCATAAGTAAAACAAAAAACAAAAGCCTAACTAAAATGCAATTAAAGCGAAACCAAAAGGAGTACCTACAAAACGAGGACACAGACATGTTGAGATTCAGACCATGTATTTGTGAGGTTTTTGTATTTCTGGGGCTTCTAATGCTGGTACAGGGATTATGACCCCACCATGCCACCTCACTAAACATAACGGACAAATACCTTGAATAAAACCAACCATTTTTTGGGGTTGAAAATTGTTGGAAATAATTAGGATAATGTTAGAAGACAAGTCAACAAAATATATGGCATTGTTCGAGTGGTTTGTAGATATTTCAATGCCGAAATGTTACATCTTATAACCCAGAAAGAGGGATTTCCCTTAGAGACCTATAAGCGCTATCGAATTTGTTTTGCTTCTTAAACTCTATGGTTGCCATAGAGGGGACTCGCTTCAAAACAATTTTTTTAACTTTCATCCGGTGCATCCTTGCATGATGAAATGGGAAAGGAAGAGTAGCTAAGACCCTTTGAGCAGAAATCAAACAGTGTTTATGCTTGGCAGAGACTAGCCGGTAAATATGTAAAATAAAAATGTATCTTCAAAAGGCCTCTCTACTGGGCTTTTAAAGCAAGAGCTTTATAATAGTAATTTACACAGAAAACCTTCAAAACTTAATTGAATGTACAGCTTCTCCTCTCAACTCGTTAGAGGGTGTAATGCAGAATCTTTATATTATAAAAGGTTAGCCTCTTTTTTTCACATGTGAATTGGGATTCAAGTGGCCTAAAATATTCCCGTTGGCCAAGTTCGACGAAGTGATTATCTCACTGTTTGCGACAACCTGATTGAAATCAATAACCTGATTGAAAATTTCTTCGGAAAACCGTAGTTCCACGCTAGAGACACTAGAGGTCAGCTATACTCGCCGTCGCGCAATGACGTCGGTTAGAAAAAGTGGAGTCTAATTAATTTTTTAACAGTGCTGTCTTTTCCTATGTTCGAAAGGAAGCACCTTAACATCTCTCCTGGACCCGATGACGTTTTCCACAAAGGTTAAGGAAAGGAGGCATATACAGGCATGTTACGTCTTCGGATGTAAGACGCTCCACGTAGAGCGAGCGAAACCAATCATAAGGATCCGCTGAACACATATTTGAAATTGGTGACTGTTTATCTCACCTCGTCAAGGCTTTTCGGGTGATCCAATAGTAAAGCAATGCAGCTTATTTGGTTACGAACAACTGTATATCTCAATGACCCAATGCTTTTTGGTGATCCGTCCCTTGGCCCATATTCCATAATTGTGTGAAAGGGCGCAGGAAGTAAGTTTTCCTGAATTTAGCTGCATGTGTGAATTGTGTTCATCATTAGCAATGCCTGCAATATGATCCCAGTCATTTACTATGGGAACTATGTCTGAAAGAGGCTACAGCTCGAAGGACTAAACAGCTTGGTAGAGCAAACAGAGCTTGGTAGGGTTACATAGAGCTCCTAGATGTTGTGATGGACCAGGTGGTTTCCAGTTTCTTTATCTCTGAGTACAAGAAGCTGTGGCGTCTTTTTATGTGGCCGCCAAAAACAGAAGTGCCTGCAACCCCCCCCCCCTCTCACCACTACCATCTCCCATTCCCACGTATTCCTAGCCAGAACACAACAGCCTCCATCTGTATACTGACATGGCATAAAGACATGTTCTTCCGAGTTCTAGGAACTCTTTGACCAGGTGCTGCTTGAGCAGTGAAGGAATGTGCTTTGTTGTGGATTATAAAACAGTTCATGGGAGGAGGGTGAGGAGGAGGAGGAAGAAAGGATAGGGAGGGAACAGGGGACGAGGAGGGGAGGCGAGTAGCAGGAAAGGAGGATGAGGGGGAAAGGAATATGGGAGGAGAGGAGGAGTAGAATTGGAGAGGAAGGAGAGGAGATGGGATTAGATCACAGTGATTTTGGAACTTGATGAGGGAGAGCTGAACCCTTGAATCGTTAGTGGAGATGGTTGTCTACATCACAGATCCTCAATCTGATTGGCTGTTGGCCAGGCCATGTGGTAGCCCCTCCTCCTGTTTGTAGACATGGATGACAATCATGTATCGCTCTGACTTTATTATAACATACATTATTAATGCACACAGTTTTAAACCTTATTAATTCATACAGTTTTAAGACATTATTAATTAATACAATATTGAATTATTATTAATCCATGTAATATAATTAAACTATTAATACATGACATATTGACACATATATTATAAACACATTATTGATTTATATTATATCAATACATTATTAAGAAATATTGAAAATATATAATCTTAATATATTAATAATACATATGATATGAATTCATTCTTATATATAATAAGAAATTATATATAATAATATTAAGAAATTATTAATACACAAATTATTCATATATTATTAATTCATAATATGTGTACATTATTAATACATATAATATGAATACACCTTTATATGAATATTAGAAAATGGCCAGATAAACTCTCAACCTCCCCTTGTAGACCGATCTCACCTCCATTCCTCTGATTCCTCTTCTCCTAACCTCCTCCCCTCTCCCCTATTCTCCTCCCCTCTCTCTTCCCCTCTCTATTTCTCCTCTTTTAATTCTCATCTCTCTTCTACTGTCTCACCTACCTCACCAAGAGACCAATTGTAAACAGTAAACCTAAATGATGTATGATACATATGATATATAAGATATACGATGTATAATATTTAGTATTATACCTCTGGTTTATACCTTGGGTTTGAGTGCTTTGACTATATGCTGCAACATGTCAGTGACTGACAGGCAGCTATTTGTTTGTCAACAAACCAGAGCCAGCAACAGGTAAGAGGAGGCAGGCTTAGAAGGGACTATAAACAAAGCCAACAAGAAGCTTTTAACCCTACTCCTATGGCTCCTCCCCTTCCCTGTTGGCTTACAAAGATCACCTGAGGGAACAGTGGAGCTCGGGGAGACTCACAAATCAGTCTTTAGATTCATTTCTGAGAAAACTGATAGCCTACAAATCTGGATGAACAGGGGATTTAATTTTCTTTGTTTGTATCAAGTTGCTGGAGGTAGGGATCTGCAAATTCATTATTGGCTAACGCAAACTGGGCCATACAAGAGCCCGTTCTTATAAACATCATGTTGACTGTACTGTACAAAAACACATATTGAATTGATTGTTTTGTGTTTCCTCTTCTGTGTTTAATTGTCTAAACTGGTTATATAGTTCCATGGTTATATGGTTCGGTTTTCTATGTTCTGTAGCTCCATATTTCTATGATTCTATGTTCTCTGGTTCCATAGCTCTATGTTCTAAGTTTCTCCTGTCAATGGTTCTGTGTGCTGTCTGTTCATATGTTTTCTTTTAACTGTCTTTTGTAGTATATCAGTTAGCAGGAGGTCTAATATTTATATTTATATTATAATGTATTATTTTTGTAGATGAACAACTGATGCCAGACAGAGTTATTGAATGAAAACAGATTTATACGACCACAGAGATCATTTAAACCCAGATTCTATCTTGTGCGTCATATGTTGAATATTCCGTGTGCACTGTAGTTTAATGTAGACTCCGTAGTTCGATGGGGATTTTTATGATCTGAGGTCTGTAAGGACCATCCTTTATGAGGGCAGGAATAGTCTGGTGCTTCAGTGTCCAGTTTATTACCCAGAGGAAGTTAAAGCACCTCAACACAACCACACACCGTCTGACAAGCTCTGTTTACTTCATTCATTCATGGCCTCCTGTAAACCTGTTCAGTCATATCCTGCAAGCTGGGTGAACTTGGTTTTGTGTTTCCTAAATAAAACACAGCCTGTAGGTTTGTTTTTAGCAAGACTATTTAGTTACAAAGTGAAAGTTAAAATAGCTGAAACATTTCCTGCATGGCGCCTGGCAGCTGTTTGGAGCGCCGACCCAATGTGAGTAGCATAGCAGCAGAGCCCCTACTGCTAAATATGGAGCAAATAGCAGGCTCTGTAGCATAGCACAAACTGCTAAATGTGGAGCAGGCTAGGTGGGATAGCAGCATAGCGGCAACAGCTAAATATGGAGCAGGCTAGCATGCTCTGTAGCATAGCAGCCTAGCGCCTACTGCTAAATAGGGAGCAGGCTACTACAACTGATAGATCCACTACCCCCTCCATTTTCCCCTACTTTCCCTACCGAAGTTGATAGTCAGCTTGTTGGTTGCCTCTGCTCTTCATCAAAGTTGCACATCTGTATCTGTAACCATCATCTGTATCCATCATCTCTATCCTCTCAGCACCCCTCCCCTGTCCACTGAAATGATTGAGAGTGTTCTCTTATCTGTCTCCCTCTCTCTCTTCCACCCTTTCTTCATTAACTGTTTTCCGTACTCTCTGTCTCTCCCAGGACAGGATCAGAACAGATTGTGCTTTTTCGGCAAGTGAGCAACACACTTTGAAAATTCCACAGTGACTCAATTATAGCAATATGAAGAGACTGCCAGGAGCTGAACCCTGGTCCTGTGAGGTAACAGAAGAGGAAGAGCCTCACCCAGCCTCACCCCATCCTATCCCTCTGCTGTGGTGGCAAAGAACGGCCTGTTGGGTGTTGGGGCAGGGTGAATCCAGCAGTACGGAATGTCACGATACCAGACATTTAGTAGTCGATACCAATACCAGAGAAATTCCACGATTGGAATGTGAGGGTTGATCCGTACGGATCACGGGTAATCCGTGATCCGTTGCACCACTATAAACGAACGACGCCTTGTTCACACTACATGCATCCGTCGATGGATGACCGAGGACGTGTTTGACGTATAGGGGACTAGTCTTTGTAGACGCATACTGCAGCCAATCAAATCACTTCCCGCTATAAAGCGATGTGTGGATATAAATCCAAAAGATGACACAAACAACAGGTGACTAAAAAACAATCCTATCATTCCACATTTCTTTAAAAAATTCAACGGCCGGATTTCTTCTGCTTCTTCCTGCTTGTTATTGCAAAATGGATCCAGGAAACGCATGGAGTGTATTGGCATAACCGCGATCTGATTGGCCGACGGACCCGCCGCTGCCTGAAAAGTTGAACATTTCTCAACTTTTTGACGCAGGCCACGGAGTTGAATGGACGGACGGACCCTCAATGCATTTCGCAAACCCCCCATGCAAAGTCAAGGAGATCCGTCGACGAATGGAGGTAGTGTGAACAAGGGCTTTTGCCTTGTTCACACTACATGCGTCCGTCGGCGGATGGCCGTGGGCGTGTCTGACGTATAGGGGACTAGTCTTTGTAGACGCATACTGCAGCCAATCAAATCGCCTCCCTCTACAAAGCCGATGTGTGGATATTAATACAAAAGAGGACACAAACAACAGGTGACCAAAAAAACAATGCTATCGTTCCACAACTCACTCAGCTTCAATTCTTTAAATAAATCTGGATATCTGTCTTTGTGGTGCTTCGATAAGTTGGAAGTGTTTCCTCCTTTCATTTAAAAAACACAATGACACCGTTTGCATATTTTTTTGCGTATCTATTATTAATCCCTGATCATCCTCCTCAAATGCAAAGTACTTCCAGACACGAATCTTGCTATTATTTTTTTCGGCGAGTCTAGGCGGAGCTGCAGTTGCCATCTTCCGTGTTCCTTTTGGCAATTAATGGCAGACTACTACAACACTTGTAGGTGTATATACTGCCCATATGACGTCCGGAGCAATTGCATCCCGGTACCTACGGTACTGTAGAAAAAATAGTACCATCATGTTTTTAGAATTGTCACATCGTACCGAAGTATCGGTTCTCGTGACATCCCAATGCATCAGTAATGGTAGCCAACAGGAGGGCCAAACAAGTGATCTCGTCCTTTCGGTCATCACCCATCCCTCATGACCATGGGTGAGGATAGGAACGAAGATTGACCGATAGATCGAGAGCTTTGCCTTGCGGCTCAGCTCTCTTTTCGTCACAACGGTGTGGTAAAGCGAACGCAATACCGCCCCCGCTGCTCCGATTCTCCGGCCAATCTCACGCTCCATCGTACACTCACTCGCGAACAAGACTTAGAGGTACTTGAACTCCTTCACTTGGGCTAAGGACTCATTTCCTACCCGGAGTAGGCAAACGACCGGTTTCCTGCTGAGTCATGGCCTCAGATTTAGAGGTGCTGATCGTCATCCCAGCCGCTTCACACTCGGCCACCATCCGATCTAGTGAGTACTGAAGGTCACAAGCTGATGATGCATCAGGACCACATCATCTGCAAAGAGCAGTGATGAGATCCTCAGACCACCGAACTGCAACCCCTCCCCACCACGACTACGCCTCGATATCCTGTCCATGAATATCACGAACAGGATTGGTGACAAAGCACAGCCCTGGCGGAGGCCAACACCCACCGGGAACGAGACTGACTGGCTGCCGAGAACCCGGACACAGCTCTCCCTTTGGGAGTACAAAGATTGGATGACCCTGAGGAGAGACCCCCCCACTCCATACTCCCGCAGCAAACTCCCACAGTTTCTCTCGGGGGACCCGGTCATATGCCTTCTCCAGATCCACAAAACACATGTAGACCGGATGGGCATACTCCCAGGCCCCCTCCAGGATCCTTGCGAGAGTGAAGAGCTGGTCCGTAGTTTCAGGTCCGGGGCGGAAACTGCATTGTTCCTCTTCAATCTGAGGTTCGACGATCGGCTGAACCCTCCTTTCCAGCACCTTGGAGTAGACTTCACCAGGGAGGCTGAGAAGTGTGATACCCCGGTAATTGGCGCACACTCTCTGTTCCCCCTTTTTGAACAGGGGGACCACCACCCCAGTTTGCCACTCCTTTGGCACTGTACCTGACCCCCACGCAATGTTGAATAGGCGTGTCAACCATGACAGCCCCTCAACACCCAGAGCTTTTAGTATTTCTGGCTTGATCTCATGAATCCCTGGGGCTTTGCCACTGCGGAGCTGTTTAACTACCTCAGTGACTTCCATCAGAGAAATTGACGAAGAACCACCATCAACCTCGAGCTCTGCCTCCATCATAGAGGGCGTGTAAGTCAGATTCAGGAGTTCCTCAAAGTGTTCCTTCCAATGTTCGACTACCTCCTCAGTTGAGGTCAACAGAGTCCCATCCTTACTGTACACAGCTTGGATGGGTCCCCGTTTCCCACTCCCGAGGTGCCGGATGGTCTTCCAGAAACACTTTGGTGCCGACCGAAAGTCCTTCTCCATGGCCTCTCCAAACTTCTCCCACACCCGCTGCTTAGCCTCCGACACGGCAGCGGCTGCAGCCCTTCGAGCCCGTTGGTACCCTGCAACTGCGTCAGGTGTGATCCGGGATAAAATATCCTGAAAGGCCTCCTTCTTCAATCGGACGGCTTTCCTGACCACCGGTGTCCACCACGGTGTCTGAGGGTTACCGCCGCTTGAGGAACCTAAGACCCTGAGGCCACAAATCACCGCCGCAGCTTCAGCAATGGAAGCTTTGAACACCGCCCACTCTGGCTCAATGCCCCCAACCTCCACAGGAATGCTAGAAAATCTCTGCCGGAGGTGTGAGTTGAAGATCCCTAGGACAGTGGGCTCCTCCAGATGTTCCCAATTCACCCGCACTACCCGTTTAAGGCTTACCAGGTCCGACCAGAATCTTCCCCCATTCCCTGATCCAACTCACCACCAGATGGTGGTTGGTTGACAGTTTTGCCCCTCTCTTCATGCAAGTGTCAAAAACATGCCGCCTCAGATGACACGATCAGACACGATCACAAAATCAATCATCGATCTTCGGCCTAGGGTACTCTGGTACCATGTACACTTATGAGCACCCTTAATGTTCAAACATGGTGTTTGTTATGGCCAATCCATGACGAGCACAAAAGTCCAGTAACAAACGACCACTCAGGTTTAGATCAGGGGGGCCGTTCCTCCCCACCACGGCTCTCCAGGTGTCTCCATCGTTGCCCACATGGGCGTTGAAGTCTCGCAGTAGAACTATGGAGTCTACTACAGAGTCCTGTGGCTCCACAGCCACAGGCACAGGACTCCATTCAGGGTCTCCAAGAAGGCAGAGTACTCTGAGCTGCTGTTTGGTGCATACGCACAAACAACAGTCAGACACAAACCAAGTATCACATTTATTTTGATTCAGACTAACCAAACGGACTGTACTCGTGAAACGCGTTGGCCTGGCAGCATATGCCAATGCCATCATGGTTTTCATCAGCCACAAAAATCTCAAAACCTCAAATAGAAACTCAACATTTTTGAAAAAGCCTTTTCAGCTCAATTCAAAAGGGCTCAATATGAAGAGTACGCTATAGGGCAGTGTACAAAGGCAGGTGTCCTGAACTAGTAAGAGAAAAGAAAAATAGGTGTCCCTGATTATCTTAGATAGGCGCCTAGGATCAAGCCTCTCACTTTGTAGAGCCATGATGTCTGAGACAGAGCTCTAGGTGACTAGTGGAAAAGATATGTCCCTGATTATCTTGATGGCCCTGGATCCTTCACTTGAATATCTGCACAGTGTATGCTGTACAAGTACACATGCATTTGTGCTTTTTCTCTGGTATTTTGTTTTATTCCAACAGCTAGCTCTGGTTTTTGACTGATCTTAATATCAAGGTGGTTTAACAACACTTTAATCAATAGTGTGTGAACACTGCTTGTGCAGATCCATTTAATAAGAGCCGGACTCACAACATCGGCTGATCTGATCTGGACAGCAGTGGAAATCTGCTGCAAGCGGGAAACTTAATGCAAATCACTGCATATTTCGGAACGACTGTTGAAGGAGGTAGTTCACCCTATCCCTGGTGTTGTTAGGGAGGCATTAGGGATGGAGTGCAGCATCAGGCAGAAGAACATCATGTCTTTCCCCCACTGACACACTCTTCTGCAGTGGTGGAAGGAATGGAGGAGGGTGTGGCACGCTTCTCTCCTTCACAACCACAAGCTCAGGAAATAATGAGTAGTAGATGTGTGAAAAAAGGTCTTTAAAGCACAAGTGTGAAGGTTTCAAAAAACTCTAGCGGTGTAACACCAGTCGATTCATTATTTTAATATTTTAAGTTAAAGGGTGCCTGTATTATAATTATTTTAGACCCCATCACTTGGCTGCTCACTTCACAAATTAGACAAATGTTTATATTTATATAAGTTATAGCTATATCTATATAATATGAATAGTAGAAATTGTACAAGCTGTATGTAGATTGGAAAAGGATGAATTACGATTAAAAGAGACATAAAAGTGCATCGAAAGCTTTTAGAAAAAAACACTGCTGAGAAGTACTTGCAGCTGTCTGATCTAGTCGTCCGCTGGCCTTCACCATCAAAGCCTCTCGGCACTCTGCTGCTTGTTCTGTTACATTCCCTCACTCCAATAGTTCTGTCAGACCCTGAGGTCAAAGTTCAACTCAGTGGTAACAACAGGTAGAGCTTGGGGATCTGAGGTTCACTTTCTGAACAAATACCACATTACATCTGGACTTCTAGATATCTGATTCTCTCTGGCTACATTGCAACTAGCAGATGTTCTGAACATATGGGAACCTGTGGATCAATATTGTTCATGTGTGGAAGCCAGCTTAGACTCAATGTCCCAGCATGCCACTGTGCTGATGGAAATGTACAGCATTTCTGTATTATATCTAGTACCTTTGTACTACTACGGAAGTTTAACAGTACTATATCTACTACCTAAATATTAGCCTACTAAAAGGATTTTCGCCACTATTACTTATTATTACTAAAACTACATATACTTCTACTAAAATACTGCACATACTAGTACTAAAAAACAAATATATTTAGTTTTGGGTTAAATTTTTCTAATTTCAAATTGTCTTAAACTTCTTCACGTTCGTAATATCAGCTTTGAAAGTGCAGATAAAAACCCATTCCTTGGCTTTGCATTTTTTCTTTGACACAGTTCTGCACCTTGTTGTGAAATACATGTTTCCACATGCATGAAGTTGATTCTAATGTCACAGTTGACTTATTGAAAGTGTTAAATTATTTATACATTATACAAAGGTTGACTATTTTAGATTCCTCAGTTCTGTTGCCTGAGATGCTGAAACTCTGCGGTTACTCTGAGCGATGGAGGTAGGCTATAGTTTAGAGAGGAGGTCTTCATCTCACTAGTGGGTACAGGAGGACAGCTGGATGTTTCCGCCATGAAAAGACGCAAAGGATATCTATTATTAAAGCTTTCACAAGGATGCAAGTGGTCAAATCACATTCTTGGGTTAACAAATAACTTTCTGTCTGGCTTCAGGTTGTCTGTTGCTCTGCACATGTTGCATGTCTACCTCACTCCGCAAGGGTTGGTTCAGGCTCTTCAGAAGGGTCTAGGATAAGAGTCTAGCTTGTATTTAGGGTCAGGACCTAGGGTCAGGGCATAGGATCTTGATCTGTACTTCATCATACCCCAGCCCCTTTTCCTGTCTGCCTTTGTATCTACTTTACTATTTCCTAGTTCAAAGCTCAAGTGGATGAACTATCTAGTGGTTGAAAGGTCAGGTCAGGAACTAATGACCATTTCTACTGCTGCGGTCGGGAGCAGTAGTGCTGTTGTTGTGTGGTGCTAATCTAAGCTTACAAACCTTCCTCTCTGAGGTGTGTTGGGTAGCAACTCTGCGGTCTTCAGTCCTGGTCCATTATTTAGGGTCCTGGACCACGTCAGTCTCTGTTGAGGTTAGATTGCTGGAATGAGGCTTACCCTTTCAATTATTTCAGCTACCCTGAACAATATTTTCACATCCTGCATTAAGCGATGTGCAACATGCGAGACAGCAAGACGACAGGAACTTGAGTGGTTAAACGGAATATCCCAAGGCCTTTAAATCTCTTAAATATTAATCAAGCCTTGTTCATTATTAACAAGCACAATCATAACAAACTGTTGTTCTGCCTAATTGAGACAGTTAGTCATCTCATGGAATAATACGTCATTAGGAGCCCATGTTGAACCGAGACTTAAAACATAAAAGTATTTTCTTGATGATCTGATTTGTCGGAAGACGGTGCCCTTGGAACAGTTCCCTTGGTAAGGTTTCACTTATTACTATTACCTTGGTAAAAGCCTCTGATGACAGCTACCTTTGTAACCGTTCCCTTGGTAAAAGCCCCTGATTACAGTTCCCTTGGTATCAGTTCCAATAGTAAGAGTTCCCTTGGTAACAGCCCCTGGTGATCAGAGACCTTCCCTGAAGGTTGAATGGGTGAAAGGTTGACTGTCTGATGGGTTGAATGAATGAGCATATGGTGTGGTGGCCGTGTCGCTACATCATCTCATCTGGGAGGGTGTTTAGTCAACTGGGAGAGGTGATTAAAGGTCAGTAAATAAATATATTAGAATCCAATTACAGCCCCCATTAAGAATGAAGAGAGTAATGCCAGAACTCAGTCCCCACACTGCTGTGTTCTGGGAGGTCTACATAAACAGTAAACCATACCAGACAGCTTTTCTACTCTGTAGTGCATCTAGATATTGTAGATTTTGCAGTTGCATTTTTCTCAGAAAATGTTTGTGTCAAGAAGACATCAAAGAGATTTTGCCTGTAAAGGGATGCTTCAAATAAGTTGTACTATGATTAGCTGCTTTGAGCTAGGTGCTATTAGCTAGTTGCTACCAGTTGGTTGCTTTAAGCCAGGTGCAATAAGCTTCTTGCTATGAGCTAGCTGCTATGAGCTAGCTGCTATCATTTAGCTGCTGTGAGTAAGGTGCATTGAGCTAGGTGCTATGTGCTCGCTGCTATTACGGTAGTTAACCGCTACCGCTATGAAGTTAAACCTATTAACTGGGGCTATGAGCGTGGGGCTATAAGCTAGGTGCTTTGTCATATATGAATGTATGCACAAACTGTGTTCCATAAGGTTGGATTATTCCTTTGAGAACTATTTGCTAAGAGTGGTTTTGTAGGTGCTAGGAGCTACTTGCCATGAGCTACGTGCTGTAAACTGGGTCTGGTGCGCTGAAGTGCAATGTGCTGTCATGTCTTCTGTAGATTGAATTTGCTTCGGAAATATCTTCAATCTCTTTCCTCTCCTCAACATCCCTCCACCACTGGCTCCATTTTCACTCAATTACCTTGCGCTCAGCCTGGCAGCTGGCATCCCTCCAACTCACAAACTCTGGCACCAGTTTGTTATTCAGCCCTGCTAGCACAGAGGCCTGTTAACGTCTCACCTCGACGGCCGTCTACATTGTCTTTTTAAGAGTGCATCTCTTAAAGAAGCATAGGGCAAACATGGCAAGGAATGATACCCTGTTACATTGGCAGAGATTCCACCTCTACTGTTGGATTTCTGGTTCATTTGGTTTGGTTTGAACAGGTTTAATCGGCTTCTGGTAACTGGTTTTAAAGTGTGGCTGAGGTTGGTCTCTAACCTAACACCCAAAGGGTTTTATATCGAAGTATTGAGTATTGGGTTTTATTTCCTGAAGTATTGACCTCCTCTGGTTCTATGCAGGCAGTTAGCCACAGTGGGCTAATCGATATCAGCCTCTTTAGCTAATTGATAACCATATGCTTCAGATTTCTTCAACATGGTCTTGGCTGACGCATCAACACAAACTTTACACACATTTTACATATACCTGACGCACTCGACCTTGACCTCTGGTCTCCTGTTTGAGTTCTGCTCTGCTCTATGATCTCTGATGTGATCTCTGGTCTGAGCTCTCCTCTGCTCTATGATCTCTGATGTGATCTCTGGTCTGCTCTTTGATCTCTGGTTTGCTCTTTGATCTCTTATGTGATCTCTGCTGTGCTCTATGATCTATAATCTGCTCTTTGATCTCTGATGTGATCTTTGGTCTGCTCTTTGATCTCTGATGTGATCTCTGGTCTGCTCTTTGATCTCTGATGTGATCTCTGGTCTGCTCTGTGATGTGATCTCTGGTCTGCTCTTTAATCTCTGATGTGATCTCTGGTCTGGTCTTTGATCTCTGAGGGGATCTCTGGTCTGCTCTGTGATGTGATCTCTGGTCTGGTCTTTGATCTCTGATGTGACCTCTGGTCTGCCCTTTGATCTCCGAAAGGATCTCTGGTTCCTGTGTGTCTGATTTGTTTCCTCTTGTATTTGAAGGGTTTCCTGTGTGTTTGACGTCTCTCTCCCGTCTCTCTCCAGACTGCGACATCGTGGCGAGGCCCTGCCTGTGAGTCGTGCACCTGCTACGGTGACATCACCGTCTGCCTGCCCTCCCGCTGCCCCAACCCCCGCTGTGACTACCACAAGGTGAGCTGGGTTAGTGAGATGGCTGGTGAGCTGATTGGTTGGTTAGTTAGTAATTTAGGCAGTTAGCTTTTTATGATTTCTCCTAATTTATACCTTAATCACGATCACCTGACCTTGTGATGTCCTTTACTGGGTTACTTAATTCCGAATGGCTCTCTGCCGACACTAAACAGTCACTCATCATTAACCCCCGGTCATGGACTTAAGCGTATGCAAAGACGTGCTGTCCTCCCATAGGTGAGCAACTCTCTCTAGTCAATGATTGGTTATGTTTGCTGTTGGTTCATGTACATTTGGGGTCGGAAACACTATAGTGCCCCCTTGTGTACACGTTTGAGTGACTTTGAAGTATAAATGCAAACAACTCTAGCACTGCTGTGTATATTCAGCATTAGGCAGCATCACTTTGTGAAGCGTTTTCACAAAGCAGGTTCCTAACAAGGAAGCTTCCTAAAATTTAGGAAGCTTCCTTGTTAGGAACCTGCTTTGTCTGTGTCTGTGTCTGAATTGCTAGGATACTTCCTATGTCATCGATACCTATTTAAAATAGGTATCGATGACATAGGAAGTATCCTAGCAATTCAGACACAGAAAATGTTTGTCTGTGCAATAAATTCAAAATAAAATTAAAAATTATTTACATTTAATAATTTATTAAAAATAATAATTGTGTGTGTGTGCGTGTGTGTGTAGGGTGAGCGGTTGAGGATCCCAGCTGATGGCTGCTGTCCCGAGTGTGTGTCAACATCTCAAGACCTCTGCCAGCACCAGGGACTCACCTATGGAGTAAAGAGCCTCCTCCACTCCTTCTCTCTCCTCCTCTCCTCCTCCTCCCTGCTCATCTCCTCTTGTCAGCCGTAATGTACTACCTTACATACGTTTCCAGCAGTAGCGTTTGTGTGTTTGTTTGTGTGTCTCCAGGACAACAGCCAGTGGAGCCCCTCCTCCTGTGAGGAGTGTGTGTGTTCTGGGGGGAGTGTGTCCTGCTCCCCCCTCCCCTGCCGTCCCCTCCTCTGCCCCCCCAACCAGACCCTCCGCACCTTAGCAGGACAATGCTGCCCGGTCTGTGTCCGCACTGGAGGTAGGTGGGGATGTGTATGGGTGTGTGTTTATGGGTGTTTAATGTGTGTGTGTGTGTGTGTGTGTGTGTGTGTGTGTGTGTGTGTGTGTGTGTGTGTGTGTGTGGGTAGTAATTTGTGCATGTGTATTGACGTGTTTGTGTGCATGTGTTTTAATATGTGTGTGTGTTGTGTGTGTAGCCTCCTGTTCTGTGCAGGGTAAGCGCTTCAGTCATGGAGACGTGTGGAGCTCCACTCCCTGCTCCAGGTGTGTCTGTCAGGACGGTGACATTGCCTGCTCTGCTGCTGAGTGCGAGCCGGTGACCTGCCAGCCCGTACGTACATCCAGTCTTATACACACACCATTCATTAAGGGGGTAACCCTAAAACTTTCACCATTAGCAGCCCAAACACTTTTATAGCCAAGTTGAATGTTTGTCACCTGAACAAAGGGATTTTGGGGTTTATTTACTTACTTACCCTTGAACGGAAAACCAAACCCTAAAACAACCTAGTGGGTTACCGTTACATAGTAGTGCTATGGATTGATCCTGGTCCGAATCTCGACTTCACAACGTTTTTAAAGGATGACATCATGCTTTTTTTACTTTTCCCTTTGCTTTAGACTTTAGTTATATGCCGTAAGTATGCATTTACGTCTACTAAGCTATAAAAATCTGTCAGACGGGTTCTTGGAAGAGGACTTAGATGCAGATAGGCGAAGGGTCCAAACAAACTTTATTTCCGACTTAACAAAAGTAAACAAAACGCTTGAAACAAAATCACGCTTACGTGGCAAAAACGAGAAACTAGAACTCCGGGTTCAGGTCGTGGCATGGACAAGGCTGGGTCAGGAGCTGGAGGTACATGGACTGTGACGAACGAAATACTCTGGCAACAATGACAAGGGAAGACAAAGCCTATACACACATGGGGAGGGGAGACAGGTGGAAACAATCAGGAATCAGGGGAGTCACCAGACCGGTGACACAGGAGGAGGGACAAGGTGTGACAAAATCGAAGTCCGAGCAAGGTTATTCGCGCCCCCCTAGAACACCCCTCAATCAATGCGTGAAGCAGCTTGTTTACCTCAAACTTTCCTTCTGTAACAGTGTGACATCAGACTTTGCAGACAGTGCAGTATTCTAGTAGTACCCCCAAATGCAATATTAACCCTAAAAAAGCATGATATGGTATCTTTAAAAACGCTAGACGGTGGGATTGAACCTATGACCTGTGTTTGTTTCTCAGGAGCAGAACCTGGTTATCCCTGCTGGTGGCTGCTGTCCTCGGTGTGTCTCCAACCCCTGTCTGTCTGGAGGAGAACAACACCAGGTACCTCCCTTGCTCCCCCTGCTCCTCATCTTTCTCCTACTCCTCTCCCTCTCCTCATGCCCACCGGAGCAGTCACTTATAGGGTCTGCATTTCAAATTGTTTTTAGGATAGTAAAAAAGGTTAGGTTTCGGAACACATAGCCGTTTTTTTTTTTCGGTTTTCGGCCAAAATACTTTTATCACCGAAACAACACGGCCGATACAGAAATTTGTGATGAAGCAAACAAAAAGCGCGGCCAGCACACGCTTGTCTGGATAAGCGCCAATATGTCTGCGGTGTGGACGTTTTTCAATGTTTCTAAGAAAGACCCACGTATAGCGATTTGCAAAAATTGCAATGCCTTGATTTTAATGAAGTTAGTACACAGTCATAGCCATAAATGCAATGGTACTAAGGTTGCCGTGTCAACACTGGTATTACCGAGTATAAACGGTATTGAAACTAGGTCAACCACCATCTCCTCCGTCAACTCTCCTCTCAGACTCGGTGACAGCGTCTGGTAGCGAGCCAATTCTCGGTGACAGCGTCTTATAACGTTCTATATATAATAGTATAATATAATTGTATATATCACGGCCAAAAGCTCTGTGCGCCTCCAGATGGCCGTAGCGCGGGGAGCTCTCGTAGGGATTGGGCTTCGCGGGGTTTGTTTACTGGCGTTGCTATGGTTACCAGTCTTGCGTGTTCCAACGCTTTATTAGGTAGCCTATCTATAGGTTTGTATATATATATTTTTTATGAATAAACACATCAAAAATAAAACAGTTCAAAGACAACCTGCCAACCTTTTTTTTTTTAGGCCTATAGATGACGGCAATTATTTTTTTATTACTGGAAAATAATAATAAAAAATAACTTGGTGTTGGCCTCAACACCGGTAATACCGTATACCGCGGCAACCCTAAATGGTACTACTTCTTTCGGTGTTTCGGTTTTTGGTTTTCGGCCTTGGTTTCCTCATTTTCGGTTTTCAGTTTCGGCCAAGAATTTTCATTTCGGTGCATCCCTAACTTTTTTTCCAACCTTCTGTCCTCCCCCAACTCCTCCTCCTCCTCTCCTCCTAATCTTCTCCCCTACTCCTCTTCTCTTCTCCTCCTTACATTGAGTTGTGTGTGTGTGTCTTTCTGTATGTGTGTGTGTCTTTAAGCATGGAGAGCAGTGGCTGAAGGACTCCTGCACCACCTGTGTTTGTGACCGTGGACAGTCTCGCTGTCACACACACACCTGCCCAGACTGCCCAGACATCACTTGTCCCCAAGGTACCCCCCCCCCCCCCCCCCACACACACACCACAACACACACACACACACACACACACACACACACACACACACACACAACACACACACACCACACACACACACACACACACACACACACACACACACACACACACACAGTTGTAGTTGGTTGTTAGGTCTGGTAGTCTCAGGTTCTGATGGTGTGGTCATGGTCTGGTCTGGTCACACACACACACACACACACACACACACACACACACACACACACACACACACACACACACACACACACACACACACACACACACACACACACACACACACACACACACACACAGTTCTAGTTGGTTATAATTGTTCTGGTGGTTGTAGTCATGTTCTGTTAGTCTGAGGTTCTGATGGTTGTAGTCCTGTTCTGTTAGTCTCAGGTTCTGATGGTTGTAGTCCTGTTCTGTTCGTCTCAGGTTCTGATGGTTGTAGTCCTGTTCTGTTAGTCCCAGGTTCTGATGGCTGTAGTCCTGGTCTGTTCCAGGGTCAGTCAAAAGCGGTCTCACAGCAGGTGCACTGGTTCACATCGTGTGACATTGTGCCATGTCCTTTAATTTCAAAAAAGTACTTTTTATGTCACACAACGCTTCCATCTCTGCTCAGAAACCTGGTGTGCCACACAGCGCCATCCATTGCCATGCATTTTATTATACTGTATCGTTTTACTAAAATATTAGACATTAAACTGCTGGTTCTACTTGTGTTTGTAGTCTAGGACGAGTCTAGGGTTCTAATGGTTCTAGTTCTGGTTGTGTTCTAGGGTGAGTCTAAAGCACAGCGGGCCGGTCTGTGCTGTGAGGAATGTGTGGCGACCAAGGGCTCCTGTCTCTATGACGGCACACTGCGTTACCATGGAGACATGTGGAATGGGACAGGCTGTGAATATTGCTCCTGCGAGCGAGGACAGGTGGTCTGCAGGAACGCAGAATGTGGCCGTCTAACCTGCCAGCAGGTAAATACGGCTCCCGTGATGCCTTGCTTCATTAGCTTAGAGATGGTTAAGTACTGTATATGAGGTATAGTTATGATGTATTTCCTATTCCTCCGCAGGGACAGGAAGTGGTGCGCCTGCAGGGGAAGTGCTGTTCTCACTGTGTTTCCATGACAACTTCCTGTGTTTTCCAGAATCGTCCTCACCAGGTAAAGATTTTCTATCCATTTTCTGTGTGAATAGTTAGGGTTATGATTAGCTATGTTTGGTTAGATTTAGGGTTGGTTATGGTTAATTACCTTTAAATTTAGTCGTTAAGACATCACTTTCATACAAAGCAACTTAAAAGGGAAGATAAGAACTTTCAAAGCAAGCAACCAACATCTCAAAATAATGTTTGGACAGAGTGTACAGTAAGCATAAGGATCAGAGATACAAGGTTAGTCCTTCTTTATGTAAGTGGTGAGGCCATCGCTAACAAATGATATATGTGCCAAGTAGATGTCACAAGTCAAAGTTCCTTCTCAACAACAATTTCCCAATGTCTAAAACACTACAAGAAATGTATAATTCAACAAAGCGCGATCTAGACTACTAGTACAAGGTAGTCACAAATCAGAGACGGTGCACGAGTCAGCTAAGTAGATACGTCAACGAGGTGCACCACATGAAGAGAGACTGAACTGAGAATCTAGAACATCTGGAGAAATCTCTCAGAATGATTTCCACACAGTGGAGGCAGTGACAGCCTTAATAGTGGACCTAGGGAGGGAGGAGAGACGTGTTGTGAAACAATGCAGATCCAGAGGCCAGATCTCTGTGAGATATGATCTAAACCAGAGAGGCCCACATGGAGACGATGGAGGGTTATTTGGGGTCAGTGAGTGGGCTTCTGGTCAGGGGTAACATCTAACCCTCTCCCTGGTAGAACGGGGCTCGCTGGACAGAGGGAGCTTGTCGGGAGTGTGAGTGTGAGGACGGCCAGGTGACATGCTACCTACGCACCTGTCCTACCTGCCCACCCGGGACCTTGGCCCTGCCCCAGGACGGACACTGCTGCCCCCAGTGCACCAATGGTCTGTTACCTGTGTGTGTGTGTGTGTGTGTGTGTGTGTGTGTGTGTGTGTGTGTGTGTGTGTGTGTGTGTGTGTGTGTGTGTGTGTGTGTGTGTGTGTGTGTGTGTGTGTGTGTGTGTGTGGCTGACATGTGACAGTTGCTCTCAGTAGCCAAACAATCTCAATCAGTCTAACAACAAACCTGTCTGACCCTCCATTGCTCTCTCTATCCCCAGTCTCTCTGTGCCCCCCCCACCCCTGTTCTTAACCTCTCACTCTTTGTCCCCTCTCATGGGAGAGGGAGATCATTTTGGATTCTATACATTAAAGTGTAATTCCGGCGTAAATTTAACCCAGAGTCTTTGTTTTGGCATAAAAACCCATCAAATAGCGCCTCCAGATACCTTTTTCATTGAAAATCGAGTATTTGAGTTTGCCGGGCGCAATGTTTGGCGTCCATGTTATTTGATTGGGACATTGTGTTTCGCTTCCAAATCGGCATTTTTGAACCACTAATATTGTTAAAAATAGCAATAACAATATTAGTAGTTCAAAAATGCCGATTTGGAAAGACCCTGGGTTAAATTTTCACCAGAATTACACTTTAAGCCAACAGTTATGAAGGGTGTGTTGTGTGTGTGTTTGTAGTTCAGTGTCAGAGTGACTGTGCGTCTTGCTCGGGAAGTGCTGACCTCTGCCTGACCTGCCGGGACCCGAATTCTCTTGTCCACCTCGGCCGCTGCTTGACAGTCTGTCCCCATGGTTACCGACCGGATGGACACACCTGCACAGGTAGAGGTCCTTTCATCACCATGGTTACACCACGATAAATATGTAGATGGTCACCTTAGATACATCCTCTAGTAACCGTATATACAGCCCCTTGTAACCATAGCGGCAGCCCCTGGTAACCTTAGTAACAGCCCCCGGTATCTAACCAGTTGGTGTGGCCTCCTCCCCCAGCTTGTCAGCCGTCCTGTGCGTCCTGCAGCGGGGAGTGGGGATGTGACTCCTGCGCAGCGTCTCTACTGCTCACCGCTGATATGGAGCGCTGTGTCTCCTCCTGCCCCCCCGGGTCATTCCAGCACCTCCAGACACACTGCAGTGGTGAGACCCCCGTATCTCTTTGTCTCTCTGTGTCTCCTTCCCTGTCTCTGTGTCTCTCTCTGTGTCTCTCTCTTGCTAGAAGTTTTACACTACCAAATATGGCCGTCTTGTGCCCGCCTTTTTCCCGGCATGGTCCGCACGTCAGGGATGTGCGGTTGGCGGATCGGGGGGGATGACGCGACAAAAAAAAATTGTTTTATTAAATTTGGGCGGGTGGTGGTTAAACCAATCAAAATAAAAATATTGATTCATATTTTTATTCTTATATATAACATCTTCCGGATGTTATGTGGATCTTTTTTTTTGTGGTAACATTTCAACCCCAGCGTCTTCGGTTGCTAAGTGACGTCAACGTCTTTGGGGGCGGACTATTGATCAATGCTTCGGAGATGGCAGGGCAGGCAATAGGTTATCCTACTAGGGACTTTAGCCTTGCAATATCTTTGCTTCATTGGATCAGTCTCCTTTCAAGAACACGCAAGAGCTTTCTAGCCTCGCGTCAGCAGTGCCTTGCATCGCCGTATAAAAGCAACCGCCGGTTTGAGCTAGCACCCCAATTTACCCTCCCGGACTCTACACACATTGGCAGTTTCATTTTAAGTACAACATAAATGAGATTAGACGGTTCCAGGGGCGGGACTTGGATAGAGGTGTTGCTGCATTGTCTAGACAGAGACAACGCAACGATATCAACATGAGTAGTTCTAACTGGAGAGACGGTGAAATCTGCAAGCTGCTGATAATGTGAGAGAAGGGGATGCAACATTCAATGAAGATGGGGAAAGATGCTGCGATCTACGACAAAGATGCAGAGGAACTGTCCTTACAAGACTTTTGTCAGGCTAAAAAACAAGTGGTCAACAAAATAAAGAATATCTTGGCGTTTTTTTGCACTTGTTAATAGTTAATCGCGTTTTTAGCCTACACTCAGATGTATACTAATTCTTGCATATGAATCTCTTGAATCATAAAAAAATAAAGTAATGCATAGTATGCAAATTATTCTAAAGAGCTCTCCTTTCGTGCTCAGCCCCGCCTTCTCCAGGGGATTTTACCCCCTCTGTCTTACACAGGCAAGACAGTGAAATCGCCAGGCGAGCCACGACCGAACCGGCTTGGCAGTTAAAAAATGCCTTCTGTCTCTCTCTCTCTCTCTCTCTCTCTCTCTCTCTCTCTCTCTCTCTCTCTCTCTTTCATCTCTCTTCTCTCTCTCTCTCTCTCTCTCTCTCTCTCTCTCTCTCTCTCTCTCTCTCTCTCTCTCTCTCTCTCTCTCTCTTCATTGCTTGTCTGTCCCTCTTTCTTTCATTGCTTGTTTGTTTTTCACTTATCCATTCATTCACTATTTATTCCTTTGTATTCTATATAGAGCAGTGTTTCTCACTGCGTATGCATACGCCTGCCCCTAGGGGCACGGGGAACGGTTGCAATGGGCACTCTATGACTATGATCTAAAAAAAGATAGACACTTTCCGACTACAGATCATCGTAATAATGGATGGGAAAAGCTGTTTTGTGCTGTTGAAAGGGGTGCATTATCTTCGAGGGGGTGTTGGAAAACCACCGCTTTAGATGTACAGTACAGTACATATATAGTATAGTACGATTGTACTCTATAGGTAGTCTGTGTATATTGGAAGTGTTGTACAGATGTGTGTATGTATATATGCATACATATGTTTTACATGAACCACACTACATTTCATTGTATTGCTTAAGGTTCAGAATATCTTCAAGGGGAAAGCTGCTTTAATATTTCATCAAGTGAATGGGCAGAGTGTCTCTCCTCTTACTGTTCCTGTTTCTTCTCTGGTTACAAACATGGACGAAGAATGTCTTACACACATACAATATAATCACTAACATTATTCGGTGGGTCTTCGCTTTATTAGCACTATTTATAACTGCTGTCTCGCTGTCTGTCAGGGTGCATATATGTGCATCATTATTACATTTTTAATCTCTTGACTGCATCTGTACCCTAGTATTTCTGCTTTCTGGGGTGTTGTGTTGAAGCTACTAAAGGATGTAATAAAACCATCTTACAGCCTAGGGTTTCCAAACCACACATAATCACACTTCCTTAATCCTCTCCTCCTGTCTGTCCTCTCCTTTTTTTTCCTCTCCTTTTTCACCCACTCTCCCCTCCCCTCTTGGAAAAGTTTCCTGTGTGAATGAACCCCCATGACAAACGCACACACACAAACCTCTGCGTGCTCAGACATGCAGACGCTGACGACCACACACAGAGACACAACAAGAGAGAGAGAGAACCGAGGCAGAACAGAGAGAGAGACGGGGGAGATGGAGAGAGAGAGAGAGAGAGGAGAGAGAAGAGAGAGAGAGAGAGAGAGAGAGAGAGAGAGAGAGAGAGAGAGAGAGAGAGAGAGAGAGAGAGAGAGAGAGAGAGAGAGAGAGAGAGAGAGAGAGAGAGAGAGAGAGAGAGAGAGAGAGAGAGACCCCCTTTGAGACCATTTTGATAATGTTATGTAAAAATTCTGCTTCTGTATCCCCAACAAACAACAAACACGCACACACAGACTGCCACCCATCGTGTTCGGAGTGTTTCAGTGCTGGCCAGCAGGACTGCCTGGTCTGTTCTGATCCTGCTGCCTTGCTCAAGGACGGGGAGTGTGTGGCAGACTGTGGTGCCGGGTACTACAGCCAACAGGGCGTCTGTTCTGGTAAGTGTAACCCTCAACCTTGAAATTCTCCCCCAGAAGGTACACAGAGGATATAACCTCCAACCCCAGCAATGCAAGTGCCTTGCGCTACCTACTAAAATACACAGATTAAAACCCCCTACACCAGCAACTGTAAATGCATTACTCTACCTACTGAGATATACCGGGAATATAATCCCTAACCCTGGCAGTGTTAATGCCTTATTCTACAGGGAATTGAACTACTTCCCCTGGTATTCAGGGACATAAAGTCTGGGCCAACTTCGGTATTCCACACAACGGTCTGACCATCAGTCTTCCCGTGCCGTCCGTTGCCTTCTCTGAAAACTTGCTACATCTCGCGAGAACATGTCCAATCATGTAGACGGGAATGAGGGTCGCCGGGTATATCTGTTTAATAGCTGCTGGATTTATCAACATCTGGCAAATGAACGGCTCAGTCATTTCTACTGTAACAGACGTTTAAAGTATGGTTTCAAGCCAGCGTTTCACAGGTTTAGGCAAAAGCACTTACAGGTGCTCCGGTAGTAACGCAGCAGGAGCAAGGAAGAAAATAATGGCTTTAAAGTCTGATTGGGAACATTTTCATCCAGATATCTGACTCATTTGTTATCGAATGTTGCCCCCATAATCACTGAATTCAATCTCATTCTCCCACACACTATTGTTTTGGGCCAGATAATATCCAACCTGTTTGAAATATATTTCACAAGCCAACCCAAGTGGGGGTGGCAAACTCCCGTGTCTAGAGACCCCCCACACAACCTGACAAGCAGCACAGACTTCAACACTCCTGAGTCGGCAGACACGTTATGGGGGGGTTTGTTGCCTCACTGGTTGAGGGCTTCACACTAGGGAATACCTCTAATCCTGGCAGTGTCAGTACCTTGTTTTACCTCCTGAGCTTCAAAGGGAATGTAACCCCTGTGCTGGTGCCTTGCTCTACGCAGTATGATTCACAGGGAATAAGACCCCCTGTGGAGAAAAGCAAAAACCGTATTTTATGAATTATACATTAACCAACCAGCAGGCGTTCATAAAGGTTTTTTTTGGCTTCCCGTTATCATGTGGAGCATTATTGAAACCAAACGAGATGTGGGTGCTTAATTGCTGGTATTGAATCTGGGACAGCAGGTCGGAAGGTTTATTGTAAACGCTGACGTTGGTGAAGGCTTGTTTTAGCTTGTTTCAGATTCCCAGCCGAGTTGTTTTAGCCGAGGCTAAAATGAGCCTTCAGCGATCGCTAGCTTTACCAGACCAACAACAAAGAATCACAAACCCCAGTGTTGTCTTTTAATGAGTTCCATAAATGGGAGTGGGAAGGCAAGGGTGAGCCTACTCCTCCAGGCTCACTGATCTTTGTGGCGCAGTGCCAAGCGATGAAGGGGGGGGGGGGTAGCTCCTCTAGCTCATGAGGGTGCCTAGATTTGTTTAAAGGGAAGACGGAGGACTAAAGGGGGGTTTTAAATGTCATCGCTGCCGGCGTCTCAGACTGGCTGGTCTGAAATGAGGACCTGTTTGAACACGCTCTTTGTTGAGCCATGTAGTTCTCTAGGATTCAGGCGTACGTGAACATGCATCCGCATACTTACACACACTTACATGCACACTGGACACACACACACACACACACGTTTTACAGTTGTTATTTAGTCATGTAATTATTATGTTTCCTGTCAGCTTGTGACCCTTCCTGCTCCTCCTGTTACCCTGACAACCCTGCATGCTTGAGCTGCCCGCCAAGCACTGCGCTGCATCATGGGAGATGTATCACACAGTGCCCTGACCACCATTACCTAGACAACAATGGAAGATGCAGAGGTATGACACACACTCACACACACACAAACATTCACACACACAAATGCACGCACGCACACACACACACACACACACACACACACACACACACACACACACACACACACACACACACACACACACACACACACACACACACACACACACACACACACACACACACACACACACACACACACACACACACACACACACACACACTGATGAAGAGAAACTTATTTTTAGGACACGTCAGCCAGAAAAATATTTGATTTAATATTAGAGCATGATCATGGGAAAGTACAGGCAGCAAAGTTACCATGGATACATTCAGGACGACAATGGGTGAACAAGATAGGGAAGGGTAGGGAATATACAGTTAACAAAGGTAAGTGCAATACACTATGGGGGAAGTGGACATGTCTGCAAGTCTGCAAGTCAGGGCTGCAATGCAGCTAAACAAATCTACACAACAAAGAAGTCAGTCGATAGGCCTGGCCTCAGTGGCTCCGGGGGGGAATTCCCATCTGAACTACCTTAACCTCTCTCAGTTAGAGGAAGAGTGGTATCTTAAGGTCCAAGGAGAATGAAAACAGTTCCTTTTAGATTGACTAGTAATTATATAAACAAGGTTAATGTAGGTAATGTTTATAATTGTGTATTATAGTTATGATTAATATTTTCATGACACACACACACACACACACACACACACACACACACACACACACACACACACACACACACACACACACACACACACACACACACACACACACACACACACACACACACACACACACACACACACATAATCATTTCTTCCTGTAACATCCATCAACATACATTTAGCTGCTAGCATTATAATAATAACTAGAAAATGCATTTCCTGCAGAAAATGGGGTGGAGTGCCGTCGTACAAAGTGAGGTTGAAAAATATTTTCCAATGAAGCCCATAGATTAAAAACATAAAGAAACGTTAAAATGACTTAAATCAAGTGAAGGGATTTGAACAAATGTAAAAAATTCTAAATGGAGTAAACAATGTAAACAATCACACCATTTAAGAAATGTAAATGGTTGGAAATAAATAAAGTGACAGCTGAATGAAAAGCGCAAGCAATGCTAAAAATGCAGAAATGTAAAATGAATTGAACTTAAGAATCTGAAAGGTCTGCACTGCTGGTGTGTGTGTGTGTGTGTGTGTGTGTGTGTGTGTGTGTGTGCAGGGCCGGCCCAAGCCTCCATGGGGCCCTAAGCGAAATTTGATTTTGGGGCCCTCTATTACTGCCAATAATAATGATTATTGATCCTTCACACACCTACTATATAAACGTATTCTACTTATTCTACTCCGTCATACGGATACACTGTTAAAACTAAATGTGAAACTTTTGTTGTAGTTAGATTTAATCAACAGTGATTAATGCAATGGGAGCAGACAAGATTGCAAAATTACAGAAAAACTTTCATTAATATTTGGCGAAAGTAGCAAATCTCCCTACTGGCCACAACAGAGAATCAGTACATAAAACTCAAGAGCAGCCCGGCATGATTTACCACAATCTATGTTTTAATCTGACAATGGTAGCAAATCAGCTACAAGAGCAGCTAGGGTTGAACTTATAACACTTAATATTGAAAGTGATATAGTACTAAGTGGAATACTGAATGTCATACTAGGTCAATTAAAAGTAACAAAATGACTAAATCAGTTACTGTAAAACACAATCTGCTTTATTATATTTATTTAAAATAAACTGCAACACCAAATATACACAAAAATATACAGTATTGAATAATGTGCACTTTTTTCTTTTTTCTGCCCCTAGAGGGTAAAGTCCCTTTTTTGCGGACATCTTCACCTGCTCATAGCTCCTAGATGCTGAGTGCGCACCGCACAGTGTGGGTGCACTGCACACAGTTACTACGGAGGTCAAATGTCAGCAGCAGAGGCAGTAGAAACTACACTGTGCTTGATATCATGTTAACAGAACTCTGTTAACATGATTACTGTTGTTGTTTTTTTTGTACAAGAATGGTCATTTGATAATATATATGAATCATCATCACGCACACGTGAAAAAAATAAAATAAAAAAATAGATAGAAATGATTTAAGTTAGTTGCTCTGGGGGCCACCAATGTAGTCACAGGGGCCCTAAGACATCTGCTTAGTCTGCACTATGCCTTGGGCCGGCCTGTGTGTGTGTGTGTGTGTGTGTGTGTGTGTGTGTGTGTGTGTGTGTGTGTGTGTTGTGTGTGTGTGTGTGTGTGTGTGTGTGTGTGTGTGTGTGTGTGTGTGTGTGTGTGTGTGTGTGTGTGTGTGTGTCTTTAAGAGAACAGCGAGCCGATTGATGATTAAAAGTAGCTCAATAGAGTGGGAAAAACCGCCCAATCTGGCAACACTGCCTGAACGACCTCCAAAAGTAGCCGAATCTGGCGGGGAAAACCGCCCAATCTGGCAACACTGCTGAAAGTAATCACGCTCCAGCATCAACATAAATCAATGAGACCAATTGAAAACGAAGCCGGTATGAAACTAAAACTGTGATTCTGAATAAAGTTTAAATGATATACAGTGTAGATTTGTTAAATGGTTTGGACGAAGGTAAACGGTTGAAAAATGATTGAGTTACGATGTCTGAAGAAGTAGGAGTGTCAGAATGGGCAGTCTTCAATGAAAACAGCTGAAAACGAAGCCGGTGTTACTTAACACCAAAAGCTAGAAAAGATGCAAAATTAAAATTTACAGCTCACATTGCTCTTGCGCGTATGTTTACTGGGACCCACACCGGCGAGAGAGATATACATTCCGATTGGCTGCCGGTCATTTACAGCCAAAATGCTACTAGCTCATTTGCATAGAGTTGAGCTGTTTTCAACTCTCATTTACAACTTTACAGATTTAAACACACACACACACACACACCAATAATTTCTTCCTGTAACATCAACATACATTTAGCTGCTCAAGCGTTTTATCGCTCCTATCGCCTTATCGCGCATGTCTAATAGAAAATTGAATGGGCGTTTATCGCTCAATACGCTTTATAGCTTTTGGTGTGAACGTACAGTATAAGAAAGCTGTATCGACCCACCGAAAAGTGTGGCCCCAGGGGGCGCTGTTGCACATTTACTGCAACATGCACGCAGCACGAGTTTGAAGTACCCCAAAAGAGTCACCTGTACCTGGTGGTTGCTATGGCGCCGGCTTTGAGCTCTCCTTTTCAGTGCTTTTTCTTAGTGTTTTTGTACATAAATTTGTTTTTCAATTGTAACGTCAGCTGGGCAAATCCTGTCTACATTCGTCAGGATCTAATCAGCATTGGATTTCGGGCCAAACAGGCCGTAAATAAGGACTTTATTCACTCCAACGGCATACCGGAATGTATCGCCAGGACGCCGGGCGCTCCGTGGATTGTTATCCCCGCAGGCAGGAAGCCGAGGTGGCGTAGAGAGAGGAAGGCAAAAAAGAGGCAGCTGGGCTGGCGTTCTCGTGCGGCTAAAACGACGACAACGCACACTGCCGCTTCCCAGCATCTTCCTCTCTAATGTCAGGTCAATCGCAAATAAAATGGACGAACAAACACTACAGATTGCAGCAAACAAAATCATTCAGGACTGTTGCATTCTGCTGATAACGGAGACCTGGCTTCACTCATCCATACCGGACACGGCTCAGCTGTACAACGCCATTAGCCTTCAGCAAAACACTCATCCAGAGGCAGGGCATCTCATAGCAGGCAACTTCAATCATGCTGATCTGAAAGTAGTGCTTCCCAAATTCCAGCAGCACATAAACTGTGCTACCAGGGGAGGAAACACAAAGCCTACTCAAACATCAAGCATGGTTACAAGACTAAACAGCTACCTCACCTGGGAACATCTGATCACATGTCCCTGCTTCTGATACCAGCGTACACCACAATTAGGAAAAAAGCCCCCCCAGTAACCAGGACTGTTAAAACCTGACCTGATGATGCCGCACAGCAGCTGCAGGACTGTTTTGGAAATACGAACTGGGACATTTTCAAAAATCAGGACTTGGAAAAGTACACCTCCACCGTACTCTGCTACATCAAGCATTGTGTTGACACTGTTACTGTGGACAGCCACATCCGGGTGTACCAAAAACCCTGGACGACAAAAGACGTCCAGACCCTGCTGAAGGAGAGGGACACCGCCTTCAGGTCTGGAGATGAGGCACACTACAGTGCTGCCAGAACCTGCCTGAAAAGAGGCATCAGGGAGGCCAAGACAGCATATATGAGGAAGATTGAGGACCACTTCAGCAGCAACAACTCACGGCAGGTGTGGCAGGGGGTCCAACACATCACAAACTACAAGTCCAGCAACCTCACAGTAACCAACGGTGATGCCTCGCTGTCTGAGGAACTAAACTGCTTTGCCCGCTTCGAGGCTGAGACACTGGAGGCGGCCCCATCACATCCACCAGCCCCCAGCAACGACATCTTCACAGTGCAGGCACATGAGGTGAGGCACACACTACGGGCAGTGAATCCTAGGAAAGCTGCTGGACCGGATGGTGTGACAAGGAGAGTGCTGAGAGACTGCACTGACCAACTGGCTGATGTCTTCACTGATATATTCAACCAGTCCCTGTCCCAGTGCATGATTCCACCCTGCCTGAAGTCCTCCACAATCATTCCTCTACCAAAATAGACTACTGTCAGCAGCCTCAAACGACTACCGGCCGGTGGCCCTTACACCAGTCATCATGAAGTGTTTCGAGAAACTGGTCCGAAGCCACATCACAGCAAGCCTGCCAACCACTTCTGACCCACACCAGTTCGCATACAGAGCAAACAGGACTACAGAGGAACCCATAGCCACGCGCTCCACACCACGCTGCAACACGTGGAACATCAGGGGAGCTACGCCAGGCTGCTCTTCATAGACTTCAGCTCTGCTTTCAATACCATCATACCCAACAGACTGCTCACCAAACTAATGGACTTAGGTCTTTCACAACCCATCTGTTATTGGATTAAAGACTTTCTTACAGAGCGCTCCCAGAGAGTTAAAGTAGGTGCCCATCTTTCTTCTGCACTGAGCAACAGCACCGGTTCCACACAGGGCTGCTTGCTGAGCCCCCTACTCTACACTCTCTACACCAATGACTGCGTCCCCAGCCACCCCAGCAATGCCATCATTAAGTTTGTGGATGATACAACAGTGGTGGGCGTGGGGCTCATCTCAGGTGGGGATGAGACTGCATATAGGGAGGAGGTCCAAAGACTGTCTACATGGTGTGCGGAGAACAACCTCATCCTCAACACCTCAGACAACACGAAGACCAGAGAATGGATCATTGATTATAGGAATAAGCTGGACATCAGCCCATCTATATGAACGGGGAGAGCGTGGAGAGAGTCTCGGACTTCAGGTTCCTGGACATACACATTCAGGAGGACCTGACCTGGACAATAAACACCAAGGCGCTTCTGAAAAATGTCTTAACAGAGACTGTATTTTCTAAGGATCCTCAGGAAGAGCCATCTTCAGGAAAATAGGCTGTTGACCTTTTATAGCGGCCCCATTAAGACTGTCCTAAGCTACGGCATCTCGCTGTGGTTTGCCAGTTGCACTGCAGCTGAAAGGAAAGCGCTCCAGAGGGTCATAAAAACGGCCCAAAAAGTCATTGGATGTCCTCTTCTCTCTCTTGAGGATGTCTACAATAGACACTGCCTCAGGAGAGCTCATAGCATCCTGAGAGACTCATCCCACCCAGGCAATAACCTGTTTGAACTGTTGCCCTCTGGGAGGCGCTCCAGGGCAATCAGATCAAACACAATCAGGCTAAAAAAAAGTTTCTACCCCAGAGCTTTTATTTCTCTAAATAATGCAGAATTATAAATTGTTGCATTATCATACCAATCTGACCTATATATATATTTATTTTTGAATTCTTTAACATTCTATATATTTTTTTTTTAAAAATAACCCCTTTCTCATTTTGTTTTTGTTTTATTTTTATTTATTTTTTTTAACTTATTTTGAGAGCCTCTACCCAATTTCGTTGCACTTCGTGCAATGACAATAAAGAGATTCTGATTCTGACCTGGTGGTAAAATATCACCGTTTTAAGAAAAGATAAAGAAAATCTCAAAGATATAAAACTATAAAGCTAATAAAGCTAAAGCTAAAGTTAAGTAGACAGGCATGAAGTCGAAAAGATGGTGTGCATTATAACAAAAACATAAATAAAAGATAAGATCTCCCCCAACCCCTCACCTTGTTATTAAATGTGCTTCATAAATAGATTTGATTAGCATTTAAAAGACCCATACAATAGATTAGGCGTTTAGTACGGTCCATCACCGTTGCTTCTTTCCCCATTAAAAGCTACAGCATTCAGTGTTTAATTAGTGAATTTATCTATTATATAACCATTTCCTAGTATAGGCTACTGTGTAAAATGCTGTTTAGAATTAATGGTTACATCAAGAAAGGAATGACCCGGCCCCTGGGGTCACACTTTTCGGTGGCTCGCCGAATTCGGTGTAACACCGGTATGAAACTAAAATTTTGATTCTGAAGACAGTATCAATGATAATGGTATTCCGTTTAGATATTATTGAAGATAAGTGTGTAGATTTTTTAAATGGTTTTTGAACGAAGATAAACGGTCAAAAATTGATTTAGTTACGTCTTCCCATGGACTCCCATGTTAAAAAAGATAGTATTTTAAAAGTAGAATATCTCAAAAAGTATACAATATTTAAAAAACTGAAAAGAAGTGAGCGATTCCAAGCTATTCTGAACATTTAAAAATTTGAATGGAGTCTCTAGGTGACTGTACTTTTATCTGAACTGTCACTGTACTTTAAATGAACTTCAACATTACGGTCACTGTACTCTCATCAGCACTGTCACTGTACTCTCATCAGCAAATCCCAAAAAAAGTACCTGTGATACCTAATCTGACACAGTTTCTATCTGATACACAAACAATCTGGACCTTGTTTTCACATGATCTCAGGTTTTACCTGGAAACCCTGCCTTTTAAACGAGTGAATCGATCTCATTGCATCATTAACTACGTAGTTCAGCTTCTATGCAGCGTCAAACTAGGTTCTAAAGTCTAACGATGTTGCTTTCTAATGGTCATTTCTTGAACATTATGCATTTTTACACTGCCAAGCCGGTTTGGTCGCAGCTTGGCCCTGCCCATTAATTTCGCCCCCTTGCCTGTGTAAAACTGAAGGGATAAAATCCCCCGTTCATCACAGTGCTAGCTTTCTTGGTTTACTGGAGAAGGTGGGGCTACGCACGGAGTCTAGACCTCTTTAGAATAATTTGCATTCTCCCAAAGGTTTTTTTTTTTAAAGAAAACAACCGCATGAGTTCACTTCTGAGTGTAGGCTACACCAATTAACTATTTACAAGTGCAAAAACGTCAACATATTCTTTATTTTGCTGACCACTTGTTTTTTATCCCAGGAAAAGCCTCGTAAGGAACGTTCCTCTGCGTCTTTCTCATAGATCGCACCATCTTTCAACGTCTACGTTAAATGCAACTGCATCACCTTCTCTTCCATGATGGTCAGCAGTTCCCCCATCTCTCCAGTTAGAACTACTCATGGTGATATCGCTGCGTTATCTCTGTTGTAGAGACAGCACAGAAACATCTCTACCCAAGCCTGCATAAGGCAGGCATATTTGGCAGTGTAAAAACAGATTGTTTGGTAGTTTTGCCTCGCTCCTCTTGAATCTAAATTGTTACCCCCCCCCATATATTCATCCCCATTGACGATTCAGTCCATGGTCTCATCTGTGAACATCGTAATACTGAGTTTATGGAAGCTACACAACTTGTGGTCCACTTTATTCATTTGTGGGATTTTATTTTCTTTGAAGAGATGCAAACTGACACAAGAGCTATTGGCCGTCATTGTGTTTCTCTTTTTTGCCAGCTTTCGTATGTCACTCGCTATTTTAAGCATTTGCTTCAGCCTCTAATTAAGAAAACAATCATGACCCATTCCTTTCAAATAACTACAGGCAAAATGTAGATAAAGGTGTTTATGAAACCTGAATGCCCTGGAGCTGCGAAATATACTTAATATCTTTCCGATTTTCAGTGTTTCACATGACATGATGCAGAAGAGGGTTGGACGCTCAGCTCTGATTTATGCTGTATCTAATCACAGCCTTCGATACCATGAATCACAACATCCCTTTTGATGGTTAATCAAACCCACCAATCCACCCTCCTCAACCCTGCAGCCTGGGTTGCTTCCCTGACTGACTCCCTAATAATAATAGTCATAATAATTGTTTCTTGAATTAAATACAATAATAAATGATGAAACAGCAGCTAGCATGGCATGATTCACGACCTCGTCCCAAACTGTTTCCTGTCTCCCAGGGTGTCACAGCTCCTGTGCTTCCTGTTGGGGCCCCTCTGGGGGCCAATGCAGTGTGTGCCTTGAGCCCCTGCTGCTCCACCAGGGCCACTGTGTGGACTCCTGTGGAGAAGGCCTCTACCACAAAGACAACACCTGCCACAGTAAGCCCTTAATACACAACCTCTGAGCAAGGCAGCAGAGACCTGCTGGGTGGAGTGTTACACACAGGTTAACAGGCAGGCAGGGGACAGGTGCGTTCTGTCTGCAGACAGACGAATAGACTTACAGGAAGACTGACGGGTTGACAGCTTTGTGTTGACAGAGAAGTAGACAGACAGACAAACGGACAGGTAGAGGTTTTTACATGTACGACAGGTAGGTAGGCAGAGAAGGAGACAGACATATAGACAGACAAACAGATAGGTAGACTTGTGTCAACGTTCCCAGCAGGTAGACGGATAGGGAGGCAAACAGGCAGGCAGACAAGTAGACAGACATGTAGACAGGCACAACAGGGAGTCTAGGTGTTCAGATAGGTTGATAGACAGGTAGGTACAGGTGTAGCCCTGTATGCAGACAGGTAGACAGACATGTTGTGGTGTATCCAGGTGTACAGACAGGTAGACAGACAGGAAGAGGTGTGTCCAGGTAGTCGGACAGGTAGAGGTGTGTCCAGGTGTTGAGTTGTGTTCTCTCCTCAGACTGCCACCCCTCCTGCCGGTCTTGCCAAGGTCCTCAGGGGTCCGACTGCCTGCGATGTCTCAGACCAGAAGACGTCCTCCTCCCTGTGGACCCCCAACTCCCTCACGGAACCTGCTCACATGGATGCCCAGCCCGCTTCTACCTGGACACGCTGCACACATGCAGAGGTAACACACGAACACAGGTGTACATAGGTGCATGTGTGTGTGTACGTCTGTGTGTGTGTGTGTGTGTGTGTGTGTGTGTGTGTGTGTGTGTGTGTGTGTGTGTGTGTGTGTGTGTGTGTGTGTGTGTGTGTGTGTGTTGTGTGTGTGTGTGTGTGTTGCGTGTGTGTGTGTGTGTTGTGTGTGTCTGTGTGTGTGTGTGTCTGTGTGTGTGTGTTGTGTGTTACATGAGTGTTTGTGTGTGTTTCTGTGTGTGTGTTTGTGCTTACATGAGTGTGTGTGTGCGTGTGTGTTAGTTTGCATCTTGGCTCTGCTCAGCTAACCCGCCACACTGGAGCCTAATGCTTTCAGTCTAGAAGGAGCAGGGAAAAAAATGAAATATATATATAAATATATATATATATTTATATAATAATATACATATAATAATATCATAATATACATATTTATATAATTAATTAATTAATTGGGTATCCCAGATCTCCTCAGAGAGCATTTTATGTTGCCCACCTGTTGATATTGTAGTGTGAAATATTATACTGCGCGTGTGTGTCTGTGTGTTTCTGTGATATTCACCCCTCTGCTCACATTACCAGGATGCCATGCAGCTTGCCTCCAGTGCACGACAGGAAGTGCAGACGACTGTACTTCCTGTCTCCCCCCGGCGCTCCTCCATTTGGGACACTGCGTCTCCACCTGCCCCCCTGGAGCCTTTCCCCTAGATAACACCTGTGCAGGTAACCCACCCACCAACACACCAGTACATTTAACCTCCACCACTAACTCAGCTGTGCAGGTAACCCACACACCAACACACCTGTACATGTAACCTCCACCACCAACTCACCTGTACCGGTAACCCACACACCAACACACCCGTAAAGGTAACCCACACACCAACACACCCGTAAAGGTAACCCACACACCAACACACCCGTAAAGGTAACCCACACACCTGTATTGGTAACCCACACACCAACACACCCGTAAAGGTAACCCACACACCTGTATTGGTAACCCACACACCAACACACCCGTAAAGGTAACCCACCACCACCTGTATTGGTAACCCACACACCAACACACCCGTAAAGGTAACCCACACACCTGTATTGGTAACCCACACACCAACACACCCGTAAAGGTAACCCACACACCTGTATTGGTAACCCACACACCAACACACCCGTACAGGTAACCTCCACACCAACACACTTGTACAGAAGGCTGTTGCAGTATCTATTTTTTCATTCACCTTCATATCCTCCTGACTTTTTACCGTGGTACGGTATATTGTGTAAAAATAAATCAATAATAATAATTAAAAAATGAAAGCTGTGCTGCAGGTCATTGCAGGCAATGTAGCGTGTTTGACTGTGTCTAGTCTACAGTGCTGTATGTATAATATTCAACTTGCCAACTTCGGGGCTTGCGCTGTTACTTATGGCCAATAGAATAATGAATAGATGGGACATAAGCGCTCTTCCATAGATTCAGTCAAAATCTCAATGAATAGGACCTTTTGAAGCAACTCCCCCCCAATCACCTGTTCAGGTAACTCCCCCCACTCACCAACATACCCGTAAAGGTAACCCAGCCACAAACTCATCTGTACAGTAACCTACCCATTCACTACACACCTTTTCAAGTATCCTCTCCGAGCAACACACCTGTAAAGGTATTCTAGCCACCAACTCATCTGTGCTGGTAACGTACACCTATATATATGTTATAATAAGAATGTGCGTCCTGTTATCCAGTGTGCCATGCGACGTGTGACGTGTGTTCTGGGGAGTCCCCGGCTGACTGCCTGTCGTGTCCACTGCTCGCCTCGCTGCAACAGGGCTCCTGCAGAACCAGCTGCCCCGACAGCACCTACCTGCACCGGTCCGGGGACTGTCGAAGTGAGTCTCTGTGTGTGTGTGTGTGTGTGTGTGTGTGTGTGTGTGTGTGTGTGTGTGTGTGTGTGTGTGTGTGTGTGTGTGTGTGTGTGTGTGTGTGTGTGTGTGTGTGTGTGTGTGTGTGTGTGTGTGTGTGTGTGTGTGTGTGTGTGTGTGTGTGTGTGTGTGTGTGTGTGTGTGTGTGTGTGTGTGTGTGTGTGTGTGTGTCTTAAGAGAATGGCGTAGCCATTACGTGTGTGTGTGTAAAAAGTATAAATGATATCAAATTTCTGTTTAAATATTATTGAAGATAAAAATGTGTAGATCTGTTTAATTGTTTGAATGATGGTAAACAGTTGAAATTTGTTCGAATGATGTTGTCTTAAGTAATTTAAGTGTTGAATAGGATGAAGGATGAATCAGTTTTTTGAATTTTCCAATGGGAATGAATGGGGGAATTTGGGGTGAATAACCTTGAATAACTCAGATAATAATAGCATAATGGTACTAACGGAGCTGAACGTTTTAATGTTTGAAGTAGTAGTAGTAGTAGCTGAAGTAGAAGTAGTAGCTGAAGTAGTTGAAGTAGTAGTAGTAGCTGAAGTAGTAGTAGTAGTAGCTGAAATAGTAGTAGAAGCTGAAGTAGTAGGTAGTAGCTGAATTTTAGTAGTAGTAGTAGTAGTAGTAGCTGAAGTAGTAGGTAGTAGCTGAAGTAGTAGTAATAGCTGAAGTAGTAGTAATAGCTGAAGTAGTAGTAGTAGCTGAAGTAGTAGTAGTAGTTTAAGTAGTAGTAGTAATTGAAGTAGTAGTATTGGTAGGAATAGTAGAAGTAGTAGTAATGGTAGTATTAGTGGTAGGAGTAGTAGTAGTAGTAGTAGTCAGGCAGTGGAAATGATGAATAGCTTTAATCAAGTGAGAGATTTGAACAGAGTTCAAAATGTTAAAATTGAATTGGGATAAAGCTGTGTGTGTGTGCGTGTGCGTGCGTGCGTGCGTGCGTGCGTGCGTGCGTGCGTGCGTGCGTGCGTGCGTGCGTGCGTGCGTGTGCCTGAACGTCCACACGTTTTGCAGCAACGGAAATCAATGAGAGCAACTGAAAACTATGCCGGTTTAAAACTGTGATTCTGAATAAAGTATAAATGCTATCAGTGTGTAGATTAAAATTGAAAATCGATTGAGTTACGTCTTAAACAGTTGAAGTACCAGAGGAAATGACATTGACTCCTATGTTAAAAATATGTGGAAAAAGCTGAATAATTTCAAAAAGTTGAAAGAAAAAAGCTGAATAATAGCCATCATGTCGTTAAAGAGCTGAACCTTTTAATAGTTGAATGGTTTCTGTAGCTGAAAGTATGGCAGAGGAGTTTTAGACCAAAAAATAGGCAGAATAAAGATTTCAATATCAAGAGTGTGAATGTACACCATTCACACTCATAAAGATTTCAATATCTACAGTGTGATTGCTACAGCGTCAGGCTCTCGGACGACTCTGGGTGACCCGCACAATTCTTACGAAACAGGGGAAAAATAATGTAGGTACTATGTCGGAGACGGGTGCTGGTTGGGTCGGACCCCTGAACATCGCGTGATTTGCGACTGCGTATGATACTTCTCCGGTGCTGGAGATGTTATTCAGGAGCAGAGTAGTAAACTAAAACCGTCCACAGTGGATGATGTGCTTTTTCTGCACAGCAATCTAAAGCATCACACCAAACATCAGATAGTGTAATTCCCGTTCCATTTAATGGCCATTGTGGAGAAGGTATTGGGGAAAGAAACGTTGACTTTGACTCTCTGAAGTCCAGATTGAACTGCAGCTTCAGATTGATGTGGAACTGAGACAAGGAGGAGAAAAGCATTGTTGCCCGCGATTGTCTCCCGCCGTAGCCCCGCTGTCCGCGAGGTAGGGCTGTGCGATATGGGAAAAAATGAATATCCCGATACATTTTCTCCATTTCACGATATACAATATACCGGTATATCTCGATATTTTGAAATCTCCTTTAAAGGACACTGTTTTCACTACAATCCCTGCAGACTATATACTGTACCATTCTTGGTTAACTTCCCAGGTGGTTTCTATCAAAACATTTTGTATTTTCATGTTAGTAATTAATCACAATTTAGTTGAAATAAGACAATTTTTTAAACCAAGGCAAGTCTCAGCTGCCGCTTGAAAAAACCCAGATGACCGTAAAATACTCTATGCTTATGAAATAATAATTGTATCTATCTCACACAGCTATTTCGGAGATATATCGAGTATATTCGATATATCGCACAGCGCTACCGCAAGGCTCCGACGGAAGACAATCGCGGTCAACAATCACGGGGAACAATCCCTTTCTCCTCCATGTCGCAGTTCAGTCTATTTCAGAGTGATGCTGTTGTTTGAGATGATATTATGAATAAACGACTGCGTCGGGTTCTCTGACGTCTCTGGTCCTTCCACATTCCACATCAATATGAAGTTGAGGTCCAATCTGGACTTCAGAAAGTCAAAGCCAACCTTTTTTTCCCCTAATTCCTTCTCCACCATGGCTGAGAATCAATTCACGGGTCTCCACTTCAGCTGTATCCCATTGCAAATTTGCTTCTGCCATGGTCGGAGGTTTGTGTCGGTCTAGTTCTCTAGCAAGTATTGAAGAAACATGGCATTGACATTGTGTTTACTTCTCGTACGCGAGCTCCCGCCCCCCCCCCCCCCCCCATTCCTTATTGGTGGGCTCACAAATTTGCGGAACCAGTGGTTTGTAGTCCTCAGCCCTTCTAGCAGGCAAGCAAAGTTACACTGACTGACATGACGTCAAACGTGTCATTTGAAGTCATCTCAGGAGAAAATTTGATTAGGAAAACTGGGCCAGGGGAAGACTGGGTTAAAACTGAGGGAAAAAAAACTTTTCATGTTACAATAGCGATTTTATAATGATTGATCGCCGGTTCTAAATGGGTGAAGTATCCCTCTAAGGGATGATTTTTTTGTGCCTAAAATGTTTTTCATTGCTCAGTGGTTACCTTTATGTAGTTTTATGTTTTATTATTTTTACGATGATCACAATTATTACGTTTCTTAGATGCCCTATTATATAATGTTTCAGGCCGACTCTTATGAGAACTAGAATCCTCCCTGCTTTGGTCATTGAAAACACAATAATCAGGAACGTCTTCGGTCTATTTTCTTGTTAGTGCTTAAAACAAGATTCAGGTGAACAATGACCAATGTGTTTTTAACATCGGAGGTATGCATTATTTTGTTGGTGGAGCGTATTATGTCTGTGGCCAAAGGGTGTTGCCTTATTGCCAACAGTATGCAGTATAGTCATTACATTATAAACCACTTTCCAAGGATACACACAAGATACACACACCTATATTCACAACTTCTTCAAGAGATGGGAGCGCTGCTTCCATGTTTGTGTCAGTGTGTTGTGTGTGTGTGTGTGTGTGTGTGTGTGTGTTTGTACATGTGTACATGTACAAACACACACACACACACACACACACACACACACACACACACACACACACACACACACACACACACACACACACACACACACACACACACACACACACACACACACACACACACACACACACACACACACATACACACACACACAAACTATAAGACTATAAGAGTGAGTGAAGCGTTTCTCTCTGAGAGCTCAATTCATAAGAACCTTAAGATCCTAAGATCAGAGGGATGGGCGTAATTCAAGATAAATGGATCTGAATGGCTTCTCTTACCACTGTATCTGAAGTGAAGTCGGTGGCCAAAGTGCGTTAACTGAAAACATAAAAAAATAAACAACTTCCAAAAGCGACACACAAAATACACATATCTAAATGAACAGCTTTCTCACTCTCCCTCTCGCCCTCCCATTTTTTCCAGGGTGTGGTGAAGGGTGTCAGCGGTGTGTGTGGGACCACCACAGCGGGGTGGGCAGTGTGTGTCTGCGGTGTGGGGCCCCTGACGACCTTCTGCTGGGGGACCATTGTGTTTCCCGCTGTCCCCAGGGCCGCCACCCCTGGCAGGGAGCCTGCAGGAGTAAGAGGAAAAAAAACATACAAAACATTACATAATAATAAATAACATGACATAGCATTACACAACATTACATAATAAATCTCATTACATAACATTGCATACTTAGACTTTACTTTACAATGTATTACATTACATAAATTTACTTTACATAACATTACATGATAACAAATAACATTGTATACAATTATATACAATCACTTTACTTAACAATATATTACATTACATAACCTTACCTTACCTTACATAACATTACATAATAATAAATCACGTTACATAACATTACATACTTTTACTTTACTTAACACTATATTACATAACTTGACTTAACTTTACTTCCATTACACAAGATAATAATACAATATATTATATATCTAAAAATGTAACATTACTTTCAAATACATTACATTACAATATATAGCGAAATATACATTACTTTACAATACATAAAATTACTTTACAATACATAACACAACACAACATTACTTTACACTTCCCCTGTAATGGAGCCTGCAGGGGTAAGCCAACTTAAAATAACAGTAACCTACCTCTCAATAGCATTACATTAGATCTTTTCCTGAATTATGTCTGGACAATTTATGAATATTAAAGCTACATAATGGGACCTTATTTAGATTTTTCAGTGTGATATCTATTTTCCAAGGATGCCATTCTTCTTGTGAGGGATGCAGAGGGCCGGACCCCAAGTCTTGTACTTCCTGTCCAGCTGGCCACTTCCTGATGACCTCAGGCGTCTGTGCCTCCGCCTGTCCTGTTGGTTACTATGACAACGGTCACAGGGTCTGTCAAGGTGGGTCGATTAGATTGGAGAATAATATAATACAAATGATAATGATTTAGATAATAGGTATATAGTAATAAGATTATATATAATAGATGCATAGATCCATCTGATTATAGTAATTTATAAATAAGATCAATTTATTAATCGTTGTATGACTTTGACCCTAGCTTCCTCTAGCGAACCCTATCCATCCCTACCTGCCTCTAGCGTACCCTAAATATCCTCAGTTACATCTAACACACCCTATCTATCCCTCAGTAACCTCTCACTCACCCTAACTACCCCTCAGCTACATCTGACATACCCTATCTATCCCTCAGTATCCTCTCACTGTATCCCTCAGTTGCGTGGGCCAAGCGCTCGACTTGTCCCTTTAGCATGTGACGAGCAGTGTGGGTTGGGTTCCAGCTAACTATAACCTACCTTAACTTGTCCTAACTAACTCCAACTAAGTCTGTGTACTTGTACCTGTCCCCTCAGCCTGTGACCATCAGTGTGGGTCGTGTTCTGGTCCGGGCGTCTGTCTGTCCTGTCGGGACCCAGCTAAGGTGCTACTGTTCGGGGAGTGTCAGTACGAGCGCTGTGCCCACCAGTACTACCTCAACACCACCACACGCACCTGCACAGGTACCCCTCGACACAACCAAACACACCTGGAGAGCTACACCGCAACACAACCACACACACCTGTACAGGTACCTCTCAACACCAACCCCCACACTCCTGTACAGGTACCGCTCAACACCACCACACACACCTGTAAAGGCACCTCTCAACACCACCACACACTCCTGCACAGGTTTGCCTCAACACAACCACACACACCTGGAGAGGTACACTTCAACACCACCACACACACCTACACCCGTTCGCCTTGAATCTACCACACACACAGATGCACGGATATGTCTCAATACCCAAACACACTTCATCCATACTCCAATAACATTCATGAAGTCTGGGGCATGTGTTTTAGGAATCATTTATAGCATCTTTATCATATTGAGGACTGACTGGTATGTGTATTAGTAACATTCATGCCTCATAAACATATTCATGATATGTATATTAGTAACATTCCATGTTTCTTATTTCACGTCCACTTATTTCATCTAAGGGTGAATAGTTGGAGGTGTTGTGGACAGCATTGGTAAATATGTAGATGCAAAAATATGACATTAATAATTCAGCTGAATATGTGGACCACTTCTGAAAAAGCATACAGCTGAGTGTGTTCTCTCAACCCAGGGCCTGCTTTTTACTCCTTTATTTTTTGAAAAAAAAACGATTTCATATTCACTGCAAATGCTTTTGGTTCACTGGCTCATATATACAGTATTCATATATACTGTATGTATATACTGTATGTATTATTCTCTACAAAATTGGGAACCTATCTCCTTCCTCAATTTTTCACCTAGACTCCATTCAAATTATCCCCTCCAGAAAGTGTGACTAGAAGTCATGTTATGTATGTTTTTTGTGGATTGAATGGATCTTCATGGTCTCCAGCTTTATGGTTGTCCATGGAGATTGGATGAGCTGTGGGTTACATGATGCTCTGGAGTGTGTCTGCTGAGAGGTTGTGATGCTGTGGGTTAGATGATGCTCTCTGGAGTGTGTCTGCTGAGAGGTTGTGATGCTGTGGGTTAGATGATGCTCTCTGTAGTGTGTCTGCTGAGAGGTTGTGATGCTGTGGGTTAGATGATGCTCTCTGGAGTGTGTCTGCTGAGAGGTTGTGATGCTGTGGGTTAGATGATGCTCTCTGGAGTGTGTCTGCTGAGAGGTTGTGATGCTGTGGGTTAGATGATGCTCTCTGTAGTGTCTCTGCTGAGAGGTTGTGATGTGTGCCGGGTTAGAATATCTGCAACCTATTGACTATATCACAGTATAGTGTCTCTTACTAAAGATTAGTTTGGCTTCATCTTCCTTAAGAGTTCAATCCTCTAATGGAAACTCTTGTTGTACCACTTTTGAATGTTGAGTGTGTGTTATTGATCGTGTCTTGTATTTGTTTGTTTCCTACAGAGTGTGAGTGGAGGTGCAACATGTGTGTGGGTCCTCAGCCCACTGACTGTCTCCAGTGCATGGAGGGCTTTGTCCTGCAGCACGACGTCTGCACACCCACATGCACCCCGGGGTCCTTCCAGAGAGGGGAGCGCTGCTTTGGTCAGTCCCCCCCCCCCCCAACACACACACAAAAACACTCACTCACTCACTCACTCACTCACTCACTCACTCACTCACTCACTCACTCACTCACTCACTCACTCACTCACTCACTCACTCACTCACTCACTCACTCACTCACTCACACACACACAATAGCTGCGTTTCCATCCCCCTGCTTTTATGCAAATTTTGAAGTATCGAATCAGTAAACGGTGATGGAAACACCAAAATTCGCAAAAAGCTTTTTACGCTCCCTTGAGGTGGTTTTTGACTTATGCGAAAGAGAGTAAATGCACAAAATGGGAGATGGAAACACACTTTTCAAAACAGCTGTGACGTAGCGAACAATGAACACACAGGACTGACAACGTCTTTCCGATTCCGCATAACGACCAGCCATAGCAACCCTGCCAACATCAACATCAGCGTCAATATACTGTATATATATTTTTGAGAGAGTTTGCATACATTGACATCCTATATCATATATATATATATATATATACTGTATATATATATATATATATATGATATAGGATGTCTATGTTTGTATATCCTTTAATTATACTGCATTAATCCCTGATATATGGACACCTACTAAGTAGTCTCCAGTCAAATTGTCGATTTAGCCTTCAAAACGAGAGCTGGTAAATTGTGAAAAATGCATTAAACTGTAATCATAAAACGCGGTTATATGCTATAGACCCTAAAGTATCTGTGGTATAAAGGCTGGGGAAAATTTCAAATTATAAATATTACACTTTGTGCTGAAATTTTAGACCGTCGCGATTCCCATTGAAACGAATGTCGCGGTGAATAGTCTTCAAAACGAGAGCTGGTAAATTTTAGAAAAACAAAAACAATGCGGTTATATGCTATAGTATAGACCCTAGAGTATCTGTGTGGTATAAAGACTGGGACAAACTTCAAATTATAAATATGTACACTGTATCCTTTAAATACGTCCATGGAACAGATGGCCAATGTGAATAAAAGATACGTGTGGACCGATGAAAAGGTAAAACTTTTCCTTGCTCTCATCGAAGAACAAAACATGACAGCCATTTCAGGTGGAAAACAATAACGCAATTCCACTATATATCAGGACCTAAGAGAGAGCATGTTATCAAAAGGATACGACAAGCCCTGTGTGTAGTTTTCCACTCCAACCACTTGATCGCCTAATTCTAATTTCTTTTTTGTGAACTTTCGAATGATTCGCTTCACCTTTTAGATGGAAAGGTGACTAGTGAGAGTGAGTATTTCGTCTCCAACTCTAAGAGCTGATGCAATGTAATTTAGATAATTCATAAGAACCTTAAGATCCTAAGATCTGAGGGATGAGCGGATATCAAGGTAAACAGATCTGAATGGCTTATCTGAAGTGAGACAGAGCTTCAAACGCGTTCCTCCCCCTCCTCTCCTTCGTCTTATACAGACACAGAGGAAGAACCATTCGATTTTTCTGCAATGCAGTTGTAGAACTGAAGCCTGAATCTACTGTTTTGAGCATCACATCATGTGTATTGAAGAGGGAGTCTGCAGAAGTTACACAGTCTGGGAGAATACCACGGGTCTGCCTAAGAGAAGGGAGCCCTCTAGTGGAGGATGAGGAGGTGTTAACAGCAGGTGTTAACTGTGTGTGTGTGTGTGTGTGTGTGTGTGTGTGTGTGTGTGTGTGTGTGTGTGTGTGTGTGTGTGTGTGTGTGTGTGTGTGTGTGTTGTGTGTGTGTGTGTGTGGTGTGTGTGTGTGTGTGTGTGTGTGTGCGTGCGTGCGTGTTTGTGCGGGGGTATCCTGTGTATGTCCAGGTTGTGATGCCCACTGTGCTGAGTGCCGGGGCCCGGCGGCTTGCCTGCGGTGCCAGCCCCCCTACGCTCTGCTGGCTGGTCAGTGTGTGCTGGACTGTGGGCGGGGTCACTTCCTGGACGCCTCTTCCCAAGTCTGCCGACGTAAGGACATTTTTTACGTGTTTAAGAATATATGCAATTGATGCAGCACATTTTAATCATACAAAATATACAAAATATATGAATTGAAGATGTTTAACCGGGTCCTTTCACGCTGGGAAATCAAGGCATTGATGTGTGTGTGTGTGTGTGTGTGTGTGTGTGTGTGTGTGTGTGTGTGTGTGTGTGTGTGTGTGTGTGTGTGTGTGTGTGTGTGTGTGTGTGTGTGTGTGTGTGTGTGTCTGTGTGTGTGTGTGTGTGTGTGTGTGCAGCGTGTTCCTCAGACTGTGTGGTTTGTGAAGACGTGGGCCACTGCAAGACTTGTGGCGACCCGACTTTCCTGATGGGAGGGTACTGCACTGCTGACTGTGGACACGGTTACTATGGCAACAAGAAAACCAGGAGCTGCCAGGGTGAGGATATAGCTCAGTGGTGAACTCTTCCGATTCATAGGCCTACTCATAGGGCTGTCTTCCCAATTCAATAAGATATGTCCTGGCCCCACCCACTACAGTCCCATGGATGCTAACACCAAATCCTATTGGCTATCCTACGACTAGGAAGTCCCCCGAAACAGTCTCAAAATAATCAATACATGGTATAAAAAAAGCAGTTTGCCCAATGCAGTTTGGATGCTGTTCTACATCCGGTTGTGTTTCGAAGTAAGCAAGCCAGCATACTTTTTTTGGCTATTCTTTCCCACAATCTTCTGCTCCGCAGCAAAAGATACGTCCCATCGACTGAGCCTGTGAAAGTGGATGGGTGGCACTAAAGGTGTGCTAATGAGTGAAATCACCTGCTGGGGCCGGTTGCACCAACTAGTCTTAACTAAGCCTGGTCGTAACTGCTAAGTAGGTCTTAGTTAAGACCTGGCGTTAGAATAGAACTAACGTCGGTTGCACCAACGGGACTTACGCTGGCCTTTACTACGCCTGGTCTTAGCCATGCGCGGCAACTGTGGCTACGTTGAATCGTAAATCCCCAAACGTTTGACTTTACACTCTACTAAAAAAATAGCAGTTGCACCAAGCAGATAGTTTCAACGTAACACTAAGTTATAACTTATCTTTTACACCTCCCCTCTAGCTGGTGTAAGTTCCATATAAAGACCGTTAAATACGTTAAAAGAGTTCAACACAAAAGATATTCGTTTTGAGCAATGGGAAGAGGAGTTTCAACGCGGTTTGCGCCGGGAACAGATTGTCCGTGACCGTATCGATCCATTTCTTCTTCTTGACAACGACCTGCAGCACAACACAAACCGAAATTCGGCTCTAAGTCCAGCGATACAAGTGTCCTTGGCTCAGAGATATTTTTATACAAAACCTAGTTGGTGACACTCAATCAAAATAAAAAAGGAGCTAATTGAGTAATGTTTTGAGACTGTAGGAAGAAGATACTGCATTAACATATCAGTATGTAGTATCGGTCGCTTTTAGACTGTAGGAGATATCTGTTTAATGTGTCGGCCTATTTAAAACATATAAACATAATTAAAACAATATTCACAACTGATTATAAGTTGAGAACGGACTAATCGGCCAGCGTTGTCTTCAATTGCTCTGGCTGGACGCACGTCTTCCTCGGGGACTGCCGGTGGCTGATGGTGTCTTTAGTGGGGAGAGGAACTCTCTTGGAGATGTAGAGCAGTGCACGCAGCTATTTCTGTGCAGACCCGTTCTGGGTGCATCCGCATCTCCCCATGAAGGCAGTGAAACCCTCCGGATAACCCGACAGGCGGTCGATCTGTGAACACTGCTCATATCGCCGGCTGTGTTTTGAAATGCGCCGTTTGCATAGAAGCGAAGCGCAATGAGCAGTTGCAAGGATGGTGGTTGCGGTGCATTAGATTGGATGTAATTTACATTTAGGGCATTTAGCAGACACTTTTATCCAAAGCGACTTACATCGGTTAATACACACATTGACACACCGACGGCAGAGTCAACCATGCAAGGCGACAGCCAGCTCGTCAGGAGCAGTTAGGGTTAAGTGTCTTGCTCAGGGACACATCAACACTCTAGCTAGGAGGAGCTGGGGATTGAACTAACAAACTTTCGGTTACAAGACAACTGCTCTACCTCCTGAGCAAGGCCGACCCCTAATTCGAACCCGTAATTGCTATAGAAACAGCGTGGAATTGCAACTCTACGCCTGCCCCTGACCAGGCGTAGGATTTACGCCTGGTCTTAGTGAAAAGAACGCTAAGCCCAGTTGGTGCAACCGGCGTAACGGTTAAGTCAGGACTTGAACGCCAAGTTACGACCAGGCTTAGTTAAGACCAGTTGGTGCAACCGGCCCCTGGAGTATGTCCCGATTGTATGCACACTGTGCAACAGTCTTACTTTGTATGGGTAGCTACAGTACGTACTACATGTAAAAGGAAAAGAATGCGATTTGGAACGCAGCCATTGTAGTTAAACTGGCCTTTATTAGCAGCATTCAATACTTCATAAATTACAATAACACAAATAATGATTCATACATTAAATATATAATAAATATATTAATTAATAGCAAGGGTAACATGGATTTATATATTCATTTTATGATAAGAGAGATGTGTTTCTCTCTCTCTCTCTCTCTCTCTCTCTCTCTCTCTCTCTCTCTCTCTCTCTCTCTCTCTCTCTCTCTCTCTCTCTCTCTTCTCTCTCTCTCTCTCTCTCTCTCTCTCTCTCTCTCTCTTCTCTCTCTCTCTCTCTCTCTCTCTCTCCCTCTAATGTATCCTCTCTGTCTCTTTCCCCAGGTGACCTTCACCCTCCCACCCTGAGTGTGAACGGTTCACTGCTGGTCCCGCTGGGTGGCTCTGCCCCCCTGGGGGTGGGCCTGCTGGTGGTCCGAGACCCCGACAGCCCTCCAGAGGCCCTGCTCCTCCAGCTGATCCTCGCCCCCACCGCCGGGCAACTCCTGCTGCTCGGGGGAGGGAGGGGAGGAGAGGGGAGGAGGGAGCTTCTCCAGGGAGACTCCTTCACCCTCAACCAGCTCCACAACGGACAGGTGGTGTACGAACACATCCAGGACCAACCGAGGTATGGAGGAGGAGATTGAGCCAGTGTGTGTGTGTGTGTGTGTGTGTGTGTGTGTGTGTGTGTGTGTGTGTGTGTGTGTGTGTGTGTGTGTGTGTGTGTGTGTGTGTGTGTGTGTGTGTGTGTGTGTGTGTGTGTGTTTGAGTGAGTATGAAATGTACACTCTTAATGCGCATGTGCAGATTTTAATTAAATTCTGCTGATTTTAAACCTGTGGGTGTGCTTGTGTTTGTATGTGTTTGTCTCTCTTTCGGTGTGTGTGTGTGTGTGTTTGTGTTTTTTGTGTGTGTGTGTGTGTATGTGTGCGCGCAGGAGAGACCAGTTCACTCTGCGTGTCGCTGACCCTCAGCTGCTGTCTCAGATGGAGACGGTTGCAGTCCAGGTTGTCTCTACACAGGTACACACACTGTTGACACAGACATACAAAACCTGAGTGCCTGAGGACTGAGTCTGACTTCAGCAGAAGTCCGATGATTGCAGACATCTGGGCGGAACTGCACTCAAATCTGCGGAATAAAGTCCCTAAAAACAACAATGCATATAAATTATTTTTAAAATAAACTGGAAGGGAAGGGATATTTTTGCATGCCATCAGCGGTTCACATCTCGTTCCAGTAATATGTATATATTGTGAAACATAACCAGACTAAATAATAATATAAACAAAATTATAACTTTTGTTTTTTGTGGGACTAGCCTCCAGACTATACTAGAGTGGTAAAAGCGTCCTTAGTTACTTGGTTCTCTACTTCGTTCATTATTACTCGCGTATTTAGTTCAAATATTGTTCTTCATAAGTTTTATTCTTTCTTTCTTTATTATTCTCTACAAACTTGGGAACCGATCTCCTTCCTCAATTTTTCACCTAGACTCCATTCAAATTTGAAAATATTCAGAATAGCTTGGAATCGCACACTTCTTTTCAGATTTTAAATTTTTCATACTTTTTAAGATATTCTGCTTTGAAAATAGTATATTTTTTCAACATGGGAGTCAATGGGAGGACGGCAGAGCCGTCCTCTAGTACTTCAACTGTTCAAGACATAACTAAATCAATTTTCAACCGTTTATCTTCGTTCAAACAATTTAACAAATCTACACACATGTATCTTCAATAATATCGAAATGGAATTTCGATATAATTTAAACCTTCTTCAGAATCACAGTTTTAGTTTCAAACTGTCATATTCTACAGTTGGTCCCATTGAAGCCGTCTGCCCATGCTGACACTTAAATTACTTAAGACATCGTAACTCGGTCAAACTTGAACTGTTTACTATTGTTCAAACCATTAAACAAATCTACACATTTGTATCTACAGTTTTAGTTCCATACCGGCTTCGTTGGTCTCATTGTTTTATGCTGGAGCTGTGAGGACGTTCAGCAGTGTTGCCAGATTGGGCGGTTTTTCCCGCTCTATTGGGCTACTTTTAATCACGCACCGGCTCGTTATTCTCTTAAAGTGCGTATTGGAAGTTAGATACTACAGTGAAGAATCATATAGGAAAAAAATTCGAATACACGATTTTTTAGTTTTTATTAATAAATCTACACTACAAGTGGCATCTTGAGCCGTTTTTGTGATACAATTTTACTTCTGCATCTCAAACGCTCGTTTTCAAGCGTGACGTAGGAATTGGTAGACGGACGTTCTAATCATCATAGACTACATAGGCAACATAACAATGGATAACAGTTTCGGACCACTTCCGTACAATTTTGAGCCAGCTAGCCGTGAGGGAGAACAGCAACCACCTAATAGGGGGAGACACCATGGCAATAGGAGGGAGATAGAGTTGTGGTGTCAGGAGAATCAGTGGAGAATTGGGCAGGTGTCTTGGTGAGTAACTGGCATTAGCTTGAGTTAATATTAGCTAATGACAGCAAATGATGGCCACGTTTCAATATTTAACAGGCATAACTTTGCTAGTACTTGATTATATATGAATCTACAGGATGTATAACTCCACACTATCTCTTACATAACTACCACTGGAGGGATGGAGGGAGGGCGGACGGACAGGTGGGCGAGCAAGAGAGTGCGCGATCAAACTGAAAGAAACGAGCGAAGTTAACCTCACATTTCATTTTGATAGGTGCTTGTGTGGGAAATGTGAAACGATATTGTTTCCCTATCCTGAAGGCAGTATCGTATAGTATAGTAAGTATATAGTATATAGTAGTAGTAGTATAGTAACGTTTCCGAATCGTTGAATCTCTGACCGGTCCGTGATCTTCACTGCCGCCGGTGGCTGAGCCCGAAGCTGCGGCTGGAGCGGCATGAATTGAGGGAATCACACCGGCTTTCAGCCTCACTCTTTTCTCGCTCCGAAAACCCATCTTGAACTCCATCATGTCCCCGGAAACATAGTCCTCAGGTCTAAAGTGAGCCGCGCAAATGAACGAGTATTTGGTGACAGAGGCGAAAAAAAAGTCCTTTCTCTTCACCTGAACAAAATGCACCCAGGCTCGAAAGCCTGCTCCATCCTTTCTCCGATCGGGGAAACTGTGAAATCGGTGATGGTCGGACAGGAGGTCGGAGTTGGAACAACCCCCACAGATACAAAACCTCATCTCGCCGATTAAAAAAAAAACAAAAAACCGAATATGGTGAATACAAGACCGCTCACCGCGGTAAAAAGGCTCCAGGGGGTCATAAAGGCAGCGCAGAAAATCGCCGGCTGCCCACTTTCCTCTCTAGATGAACTGCACAGCTCACGCTGCCTTAAAAAAGCTAAATCCGTCCTGCAGGACTCATCACACCCCGGCCACAAACTGTTTGAACTACTGCCATCAGGCAGGAGATACAGAACATGAAACATGAAAACCAGAACAAACAGACTACAAAATAGTTTTTATCCAACAGCCATAACCTCACTAAATGTTGCTACCAGAGCATAGTTGTGTTGTGTATCACATCTGTGTAGGCACATTTATAAATGTGAATGTTTGTGTGGGTGTGTCTTATGTGTTTTTTAGTGTACTTAGTTGATTAGCTTTTATAGTTTTTTATTGATTTATTTATTTATACGTACTACCTCAATGTGATGTTTTTTACTGAACAAGGACTGCACTTAATTTCGTTGTACTTGTACTGTTACAATGTTACAATGACAATAAAGATTCTATTCTATTCTAACTACTCACAACTACGCATAGAGCTGAGGCAGCAACAGCGACCGCGTCTACCAATTCCTACGTTAATATGACGCGTTTGACGTATCACATAAAAAAACAACGGTTTTTGAAGCCTTGCTCAAAATAGGCACTTTAAAACTGGAATTTTTGCCGATATAATATTTTTAACTGATAAAATCCTGCATTTCAATTTCAAAGGGCATTTTCAGAGAATGTTATGTATAAATATTTAAAAAAAAATTAACTTCCAATACGCACTTTAAACACACGCACGCACGCGCACACACACACACACACACACACACACACACACACACACACACACACACACACACACACACACACACACACACACACACACACACACACACACACACACACACACACACACACACACACACACCAGCAGCAGCGCTGGGCAATACATTTGACCTTTCAGATTCTTCGGTTCAATTCATTTTACATTTCTGCATTCTAAGCAATGCTTTGCGCCTTTCATTCAGCTGTCACTTTATTTGTTTCCAACTATTTACATTTTCTTAAATGGTTTGCATGTTTATATTGTTTTTCCATTTACTTTTGAACGTTTGTTTAAACCCCTTCACTTAATTTAAGCCATTTAACGTTACTTTAAGTCTTAATCTATGTGGCTTTATTATTAAATATTTTCAACCTTACTTTGCACTACAGCACTCACCGCATTTTCTGCAGGAAATGCATTTTCTAGTTACATAATGACATAGTTACTTGTGTAATTAGTTACTTAGTTAATTGGTTCATGTGTTACTTGCAAACTTGTGTATTTATGGTTCCTGTGTCCCAGCCCCCTAAGGTGCGGTTTCTGGCCCCTCTGCTGGTGGATGCTCCGGGTGCTATGGCAACAATCACTAAGGCGGTGCTCCACCTGGAGGACCCCGACAACGCAGCCGAGGTGCTACTGGTGGTGCTGGAGCCGCCCCAGCACGGCCGCATCGCCCGTCTCCATGGTAACAAGGAGCTGGGGAGGTTCGGTTTGGATCAGCTGAGCCGGGGACAGGTGGTGTACCTCCACGATGGCTCCCCCACCCACGAGGACCTCTTCATGCTGCAGGTCAACGATCAGCACCATTACCTGAACGTCCCCATTCAGGTCCTCATCTCACACAGGGTAGGCCTTGGTTCCTCTACCTGTCGCTCTTTCTATGTCCCTGTCTCTCTCTGTGTCTACCTACCTACCTGGACAAAGAAGACCTTATCAGCAGAGGCCGAACTCACTTTGGCCGTACACATGCATAACACACATGTGGACGCACACACACAGCAAAATACACCACACACAGGAACACACACACACACACAGGCATCTCTCACATGCTCACACACAGACATCTTATATAAGTACGTTTCAGCTTGTGTTTGTAGTTGTCAAGGTTCAATTTATTTTCCTAAATTCATTTTTGTGCCTTATTTTGTGGTTTCGCTGGCAAAGCTGGACTTGAATGATTTACTTCTTTTGCAAAGAATCATTGCAACTTTCAGGCTGTTAGGCTATTGCTAAGACGCTTGTCAGGCTGTTGCTACGCTGTCGCTAAGGCTGCCGCTAGGCTGTTGCAAGGCCATTGTTTGGCTGTTGCCCAGGCTGTTGCTAGGCTGTTGTTACGCTGTTGCTGGGCTGTTAGGACACCGTCAAGGCTGTGACTAGGATGTTGCTAAGACTGTTGTTAGGATGGTTGCAAGGCTGTTGCTGAGGCTGTTGTTGAGGCTGCTGTTAGGCTGGTGTTGAACTGTTTTTCAGGCTTAATCTAAACGAAACATTATTATTATCCTGCAATCTCTTCCAATGGCTGATATGCGTTCTGTATGGATTGCTTTCTAAATCCTATCTTTTATCTTCAGTCATGTAATCAAGAAAGCAGTCATTTACAAACAGACTACTGCCGGTGAATAATGCAAGCTACAGTTTTGTAAGCAAAGCCATATTCAAAACAGGGTGCTGTGCGCATATGTTTTGATTCAACACTAGTCTCATGCTGACATGTCTAGCATTATTCTAGGGTCTAGATTTATGCTAGACGCTGTAGAAATAATGGTGTTCACAGAAATTAGGTCATCGCCATCTTTCCCTTTTAATGCAGTATGTGTGTGTGGTCGATGTTTGGACAGACCTTATCTCCCAAGATTCGCTCCATCCCAGTGTCGTGGGTGAAGGAGGGAGGAATGGTCCAACTCAGCAGGAAGCACTTGAAAGCGGTGCTTCAGGGTACCGGCCCCGATGACATCATATACAGCATCATGCCACTCGACGGACAACCCCAACACGGTAACACCTCACCTGCTATTAACATGCTGATAACGTGTTAACAGAATTATATCGACAAATACATGCATAAACATATGGGGATGCATTTGGATGCAAACAGTTAGAGTGATGAAGAGTGTCATTAACCGTGCTCCTGACTCCTCCTACATGTCCAGGTGAGGTGGTTCTGATACCCATGCCAGCGGACGCCCCAGCGGACTCCTCCTCCTCCTCTTCCTCCTCCTCCTTCACCTCCACCTCCACCTTCACCCAGCAGGACGTCAATGACGGAGCTGTCTGGTACCGGCACTTTGGAGACGGCACCCAGCGAGATGCTCTTCCACTTCCAGGTCAGTGGAGGTGACTTCCTGGTCGCCCTGACAAAAAGAGAGGGAGCTCATCAACACATGGTGAGCTTTCAGTGTTGCCGATGTATTCCTACGGACTTAAGCGGTGAAGCCCAGCCTAAAGCCTACCTTTGAAGCTACCCGGGACGTAGCCGAAAGCTCAGAATCCTAACCTTGATATTGCCCTCAGAGTTCAAACAATCTTTCTCTTGCACCCCAGCTGAAGCTGAACCCTTGAACTATGTCTAATCAGATTACAGCTCTGTTTGACATTCTAAAACCAACAGAAGCAATAATACATGTTCTATGAGATCTGAACACCCAACCCATGAGGCGATCATGTTTTGACTGCTTAAAGATCCCACATCCTGTTTTTTTATGGCTAATAATTTAATTTGGGGATACTTCTAGAATAAAGTTACATGCCTGTATGTTAAAAGGTTAACACTGTTTATTTTATGCAAAATCAATTTCAGCATCTTTCAAAAACGGTCTGATTGGTATCATGTCGCTTTCCAGTCTGCTGTGATTGGTTGAACGCTTTGTGCGTGTGTAGCGCAGAATGAAAACCACAGGCGGGTGCTACACATTTATTGTTTGGTTCCAGCGAAATGCAAGAAGATGGATCGCAAGTCAACAATGGACACACAGCACTCTTCGGTTGTGATCCTGTACAGCGAATCTCACCGTCTGACGCCATCAAAATAATAACAAAATAACATAATGCCTAAGAAGAATCTCACCATCTCTGTAACGCTAATGTGTAATATGTTTACGAATAAGTATCTGCAATAATACATGGATACACTGCCTACTTATTAAATATAAACAAATGTCATAAAAAATAACTAAATAGTAATTTAAAGTGTTAAATGGGCTTAATTTATTATCAGACCTGAATTATAGCTAAGCTATCAACATACAGCGCAAACATTCTAGGCACGGAGCCAGGATTCCAGTTGTGGATGGGCCAGACCAACTGTGGGTGCATGGCCGCTGCTGGCCGTTTCGGTGCCCTACACGAGTGGGGGGGGGGGGGGGGGAGCCTCTTTTTTTATACAGTATTAGGTAAGAACATCTTATTTGCCGAAATTGAGTGATAGGATTTACAATTAAGAAAAAACAACGGTGGGCCTTTTCATAAATAATTTACTTATTTTTAAATTCAATAATGTAATCTTCATTTATTTATTATTTTTTTTTTTTTACAAACCTTAATTTTTTCGTGCCCCCCCAGGTACTTGGTGCCCTACGCACTCTGCGTACTCTGCGTATAGGGAGCGGCGGGCCTGTTTGGGTGGTCCTTAAATTAAAAACGTTATCAAATCCCTCTTTAACCTAATACAAATGACTAATCTACTGTTATATTATCTGTGCATAATAGAGATTTGAATAGCTTGATGCTCTTTAAATATTTTGTTGCATTGTAAGTTTCGGCGCATAGGACAGACCTATCTGCGATCGCTCCTTAGGCCTTTCTACACTGCCAAGCCGGTTCGTTCGCCTCAGTCCTAACGCAAATCGGATCAAGCATCAATATCAACAAAGTTTGCTGCATTGCAAAAATAAAGCATTTCAGAAGCCTTTAAAAATATACTGTATACAAAATTAAAATATCTAACGTTTTTTACATTTTTTTAAGAAATTATTTGGATGGGCCTGTTGAACAGTGGGTGGTCCTAGGTCCCATAAAGGCCCATTCACACCCTACGGTAAACACGGATACGGACCGTTTCGTCCGCCTCTGACTTTACGATCTGGAGTGCTCCAGGAGAAACGGAGCAATACCACCGGAAATCGAGGCGGCAGTATAGAGTCAGAAGTTAGACCATTAGCGAAAATAGATAGAATAGTAATATCTAATATGTATATATATTGTATTAACATTTTATACTTATATTATATTATATACCTGACCTTTTTATTTTATTGTTCCCCTGCTATGGCAATGAGTTGTAACTGGTAATTAAAAAATGGTGCAACATTTTGAGGAGATAATCTGCGGGTCGGTGAGGGGTGTCACATGCCACCGCCACCTAGGACTACACTTTTTGCACCTGTTTTTTTGCAGATTTCGCAAAAAAAAAAAAAAAAAGCAAAATTATCTCTTCTACAGATGCCATGTTTGCGATTGTCCATGCCGTTAATTTGTGACACGACAGTCACTGCCCTCTAGAGGATCGGATGTATGGCGTAACATCCATAACATTGCTGAAACCGGACGGAGGTATGAAGGGTAGTCCCGGAGACAACTTTTGTTACGGACGGACGAATTTCGTCTGGATCCGGAGGTGAATCGGCCTTTACGCCGTGCCTCACTCCCCGCTCCAACCCAATATCAACGGCTCACCTGCGAAATGCAAGAAAATGGACCGCAAGTCAACAATCGCCACACAGCACTCTTCGGGTTGCGATCCTATACAGGGAATTTCACCTGCTAATGTAGCGCACCTGCCACCTACTGGCACATGGGTGGTACATGGGTACCACACCTTCAAAACCACACTGACAAACTGTCAATACTGTACACTGTATTTGAACCATAAATAATAAATGAAACGCATATGAAACTTGTGGAAAACACATACACTGAAAAATGTATACAACTCTTACATTGAATCAAATAAATACTCAGTTCAATGAGCGTCAACAGCTCCCCTAAGTTGTAAACTTTGGGGAGGCGGGACTTCTGCACTTCATAACCGCCCACACTGTTACGGATGTAAATTTTGATAGCAAATGAGCTATCTCACTCACACACTTAGAGGGCCGTTCTTGGTGTGTGCGAATATGCCCTGTGGCTCGTACTTTGATTTTTCTAGCTTAGCAGACGTAAGACATGTACGTCAGTCTGTTTGAAGGGCAGGTGCGAAAAAATAAAAAGGGCACATTCTGCACAGCATGGGGCCCAACCAGCGTGTAAAAAGCTATGATGCATCATGTATAGCACTTTCTCGTATTCACCACTCCAGAGGGCACTTTTTCAACCATGGAGGCACTGTAAGGGCATTAAGAGGGCACTCATTGAGGCACGTTATCGAATTTTATTGTTCTAGAGGGCTCATCTTCATAATTTATTGTATGAAGGAGCACCAGAGGGCACCCAATAATTTTTTTCACATGTAAAGGGCAGCCAATGAGGCACTTTCTCTCGTATTCGCCACTCTTGAGGGCACTTTTTCAACCATGGAGGCACGGGGGGGGGGGGGGGGGGTCTGCCACTGTGTCAGATAACAGTCTAAGGCAAAGGGAAAAGTCAAAAGTGAGTTATCAACCCTTCAAGCTTCCTGCTATCTGTGTTAATCACAAAACGTCCTGTAAACTACGACTGCTCTGTTACTACATATTACGGTACTATAAATGTTTGGTGTGTGTGTGTGTGTGTGTGTGTGTGTGTGTGTGTGTGTGTGTGTGTGTGTGTGTGTGTGTGTGTGTGTGTGTGTGTGTGTGTGTGTGTGTGTGTGTGTGTGTGTGTGTGTGTGTGTGTTTTCAGGTGACTACGGAGGGCTCACCTGACCTCCAGGGTGACCCCCAG
>OLKM01000249.1:97500-205000 GCA_900291075.1 Melanogrammus aeglefinus
CCAGAGAAAGCCTTTTGAAAATGTATATATTTTGCAAAATCTGGGGATTTGAAACAACTATAGTAGCAAGAACAAGATCCTCATATTCCTGAAAGACTTCTTGAAGCAGAGTGGTTGGTCGGCAGAATGTAATGTAATGACCTTTACTGATGAAGAGACCATTATCTCTCTCATCGGGAGACTCCTGATGAGGTTTTCTCTGCTGAAGCGACCAGTTGAATGCCCACATCTCCAACACAAGACCAATATTAGTGATGCAGGATTGTAGAGCAGAGTAAAGGGATCAAAGCTATCAGCATTAGCATATTCTGATAATAGATGTGCAAGGACACTGGGGAGATCATATTAAATATAAATACTGGCATGCTAATGACCCTGTTCCTAGATGGATAATATCTGCAGTCTCCACGCTTCTCCACCAGTCATGGGTTGATGTTGCTATGGTCCTGCGGGCCAAATGCAGGAAATACAAACCAACCATTTTCTAATCGTGACGTTAAAGTGCTGTTCTCACAGCAAAGGGACACCGGTGGGGAGTTGTGTGTGGATGTGTGGAACTCCGTCTGGACAGATGTGGATGGCCACGTCCGTGAGGGGGGGTTAAGGCCTCTAGGACACTGTTTGCAATTTACATAATGAATACTGACATAGTAAGTTTTTTGAAATCCATTTTTTGTCACAATTACCAGTGACAAATCGATTTTTAAAGATTCTCCTGAGACCCCACAACATTTCGCTGTTGAGGCTTCAGTGGTTCTCAAGTGGGTCACTGGGTCTCAAGTGGGTCAAGGGGTCTCGGACCTCCCCAGACCCCTGTACTTCACACCCTGTTGAGAGATCTCCTTTAGAACTGTCTCACTTTTCATATATTAAGGATCTGGCCATGGTGGGTAGATGGATAGGTACTGTAGACATACTGACATGCTAGCTAGGTAGAAAGATAGATGGATAGATGAATAGATTGTTTTCATATACGTACTACTTCCTGCCTACAGGTACGTAACTTCCTTGGAGACGGGCAGCCAACCGGTTACTGACATCTTCCACTTTGTTGTTTACGACGGTGACAACAATCGCCTCGACAACCAGATGTGCACCATCACCATTACCTCCACCATAAGAACAACTCCAAAGGTTACAGTACGCGGCGGCATCAAGGTATACACCATACACGCACTCACAGTTATAATCTTACCCAGCACGGCCTAATCGTTGAATATGTTCAGTTGTAAATTCATGAGTTAATTATATGTTGGTTCATGTGTCTTTTCCTTCTCCATCCCAGGTTGAGGAAGGGGGGCGGGTCCAGCTCTCCACCAATCACATAATTGTATCAGATCTGAACACATCCAGGAAGGAGCTTCTGCTCTGGCTGGTGACCCCGCCCAAATATGGCTTCATCGAGAGGAAAAGTCAGACTGAGGGTGTGTTTGTGTGTATGTATGTGTGTGTGTATGCGTGTGTCTGTTCATCGTGGAAATGGATTGTTTTTTGTTGTTGTATCAACATGTTGGGGTAAGTAGTATACTGTATATCTATTACTATTGGCGATGCTTTTCGGAAACGTAGTTTATACTGCTATGACGTGTGGATGGTGAAGCTACGTCTGATCAGCAATTTATTTAATATCCGAATTTAAGGGTTAGGCTTCCCGGACACCTGTAGTACCATAGTATAATGGCTACGAGGTGTGGCGCATCTCATGTTCAACATTGCTATTACGCAGCAAAGTTACAAAAAAAGTTTCCCAAAGTTGCTGGGGGCCATAACCATGGCAACCATTTCATCTGAATCTGTGGGTTCACTGGCTCTTTAAATTGTACTGGTATTATTAAGTACTTGTATCTGTACTCTGTATCGGTTATTCGGGTAGTACCCAAATGTATGTTTTTGACCTAGTATGAATGTATATATTATAATTGTATGTGTATACTTATTAGGACCCCAGTAATGACCCTGTCTTATCATATTCAAATACAATACAATATAATGTGTGATTTAAAAGACAATATCCTATATATGACACGTGTAATATCCTCCTCCCTCCACCAGGAGGCGCAGAAGGCTCCAGGGTCATCACTCCTGACCAGCCCTTCTCCCTGGAGGACCTGGCCTCTGACCTCATCTTCTACGTCCAGGAGGCCGGGGGTGACTCCCGGCAGGACCTCTTCAGCCTCTACGTCAGCGACGGGCACCGCCAGACAGAGGCCTTCAACGTAGAGATCAATATCCAGGTATTAGGATTATCTCCTATATTAACAGTCTGTCAGGATTATCTCTGATTATAGCAGTCTGTCGGGATTATCTCTGATTATAGCAGTCTGTCAGGATTATCTCTGATTATAGCAGTCTGTCAGGATTATCTCTGATTATAACAGTCAGTAAATTGTAAGAGTAAAGGGTATCTCTCTCCCAGCAGAGTAGCCAGGCCATCGCCCCAGTGGTGTCAGTCAGCAGCGTGGTGGTGGAGGAGAACTCGGGCGTGGTGCTCACCAACACCTCCCTTAGTGTCCTCGACCTAGACACCCCCCTCAATGAGATCATGATCACCCTGGACACCAAGCCTGCTCATGGTGACACAGACATACGCACACACACACACACACATTCACACACACACACACACACACACACACACACACACACACACACACACACACACACACACACACACACACACACACACACACACACACACACACACACACACATACACATACACACTCACACACACACACACACGCTGATATGTGTGTTGTGATGTGATATCATATTCTATAATATATTAATAATCTATATATCCTTACAGGCAAACTGCGGAGGCGTCAGTTCTACTCGCAGCCCCTGAGCAGTGGGCGTGTCCTGTCCGTTGGCTCCTCCTTCTCCTACCAGGACGTACTGGACATGCTAGTGGTCTACACCCCCGACGGGGGCGGAGCTAGCGACCGGCTGGAGTTCACGCTCACCGACGGCGTGCACACGCACAGCGGCGCCCTGGACTTCACCGTGACGGCCCGGCCCCGCGAGGGCCCGCGCATGACCGTCAACAGAGGCCTTCAGCTTGCCGCAGGTGAGCAGACCCAGATACATGAACATAAACCCTACATGGACTGTGTTATACTATTCTTCTCTAGCATATCTCTAGCATCTAGCATATATTCTAGCGTGTTGCAGTGACTGCGACTGGATGCCTGGAGTCTCCTTATGGTTAACCGGCCAGCACCCTATGACCCATTTAAAGTCTTTTGTCTGTATAATGTATATGTATGTAATGTCAATTATGGCACCCATTGCACTCCTGATCAGCCCTGGAAGGGATGATCGAGAGTCAAGATTTCTTCGTTGCTAGTTAAGAGAGTTTTTTCTCGCCCTCTGAGTGGCTAGGGTCAGGAGGGGGTCATAAATATATGGCCTGTTAAGCCCTTTATTTTTATTTATTTTATTTTGTATCATCTCTTTTATGTATGTATTGTTGGGTACCTTATACACTTTATTTTATTTTTGCATATTTTATATTCCATGGGCTGTTAATTAATTTCCCATGTATAGATGAAATATGGTTCTTATCTAATCTTAAGGGGACCAGCAGCGAAGCTGCTTTGTCCCCTTTTGTTTCTGTAACGTTTTTTTTTTTCTCAAATTCTGTAAAAGTCATACTGCAGCCTATACCGTAAGTTGAAAACTCTTGAAATGTTCAGGTATGGTTACCAATAACCTAGCCTGGCTAACGCCAGACCTCATCTCAATCTACATTGAGAAGAGGTCTGGGAACCACACATTCATTTTCTCGTATTTGATGTGTGGTTTACGATTGCCTTGAGCCGTTCATTGGGTGCTACGAATGTCTATCATATGAGTCTGTACGTAGCTCATAGCCAATTGTATCAATTATACCAGATGACGTATGTAGAGCGACAGAAATTCGATGAGGAAGAAGACGATGGGTGTGTCGAATAGACGTCGTCATCATCTTGCCGTCCCTCCCCTTTCTGTGATTGGTTCCCTATCTCAGGCGAAAATCCGATCCATGGAATCCAGGCTGCCTAGCAGCCGAAATGAAATCGTGCGAAAGGCAGCATGGGTATACCCAGGCTACCAATAACCCCCACTACCCAAATTTGGTACTGCACCCAAAAGTGGCGCTATTGTAAATAATCATGAATTAGGCTTATTTGTCCTCACCAGATTGTCCTGGACTCAAAATTCTTTCATAATATTCATCTCTAAAATCAGATGCATTATAAAACCCTGGCCTTCTGCTCTAAAATGTTTACTTCTCCCACAATTTCATAGAAAAGCCAAACGTCCACAGTCTCAACCCATTTCGCCTATATTACTATTTTTCTATGGTATAACTACCATACGGCTATCAAAAATAATCAAAAATTCACCAACATCGGCACATGAATTCTTTAGACCAACCCTCACAAAAATCATCAAACAGAATTTGTTTTATTTAGTTGAATTTGAGAAATATTGGCCAATAAATTTGGAGCAGTTAGCCCATTTTACTTATATGACCATTTTGTTATTGTATAATAAATCATACGACTATTATTGGGTTAATACCAATACCCCCCACTACCCATAAACCTAAATTGAGGTACTGCACCCAAAGTTGGCGCTATTTTAAAAAATTCTGAACTAGCCTTATTTCTCCTTACCGGATTGACCTGGACTCAAAATTCTTTCATCATATTCATCTCTAAAATCAGATGCATCTTTTTCATCCTGGTCTTCTGCTCTAAAAATGTTTACTTTTCACACAATTTCATAGAAAAGCCAAACGTCCACAGTCTAAACCCAATTTGCCTATACGACTATTTTGTTATTGTATAACTACAATACGGCTATCATTAGGTGGATTCCATTAACAGTGCCAATTTTCAGATCTTTACTCTTTTAAGAAAGCCCTTAATTCTCTTGTGAAACGTGTGCTTGGAGTTTTCTTGATGTGTGCTTATCAAAAGACATTTTCACCATGTGAATGAGTTCAGGAATTTCAGTGGCTCAATGTGATAAGCCCTTGTACTGGTGATCCTTAGGTTGAGAGTTTGAATCCTGATCAGAGCATGCTGAACATGATATTCTGTCATTGCAACTCATTTAAGAAACACAATATTCAACCGCACCTGAAATTCATCAGGCAATCATCATTCCGGCTCATTAGTTTCCAAGAATCTGACTGCCAAGACACAGTATGGCATTCTTCGTTAACCATTTTACCTTCATAATTAACTGTCATATTTATATTTCTTCCGTTAGTGTTCTTGACTACAAATGTTTAATTTCCCCAGAATTTCAAAGATTTTTCAGGTATATGCTTTGAAGAAAGCCCTTAATTCACTTGAGAAATGTGTGCTTGGAGTTTTCTGGATGTTGTGTGCTTATCAATAGACATTTTGACCATGTGAATGAGGCTGCAGTTCAGGTTTATTAGTGGCTCAATGGGATAATGACTAGTACAGGTGATCCTTAGGTTGAGAGTTCGAATCTCGATTAGAGCGTGATGAACAAGCTATATGACATTCGGCCATTGCTCTGCAGCTCACCTGAAAGACGAGGCGCAGTATTGCATTAAGTGGAACATCTTTCCTTTATAATTATGTCATATTTATCTTCCATTGGTGTGTGCTTGACTTTTAATTTTGCTCGGACCCTGTTAATCACCGCTTGCAGTTATATTCTTATCTTTGAGACTGTACCGTAGATGAAGAGCTATACAAATACATTTGAATTGAATTGAATATATAGAGAGGATTCTGATAAGCTTTTTACTTCTTGAACAGCATGCAGTAGTTCTGTTACACTCTATGGTGATATATACACACATAGACTTGAACTTGGTTGTCCGTCGAGAATCAGATTTATTTTAAATGTACTCCTCTTATGGTTGAATTTACGTACCTGTAACTTCTTCAGTTGACCAAAACCCTGTGAACACTATAATGAGTAGGTTAAACCCTCAACTGGATAAGGAGCGTAACCTGCTTACCGTTTAACCCGTTCTCCCTGGTACTACTACGCTGCTTTCAGAGTGTGGTTTATTTCAGAGGGTATGATCTATCTATTATATATTTTAGGGTCTGCATCTAAGATCACTGAGCAGAACCTTAAGGGGTCTGACATTGACTCGGACCCCCTGAAGCTCTCCTACGTACTGACCTCCGAACCCTGCCGCTGGGACCCTCCTGCTCAACAAAAAGAAGCTTTCAGCTAAAGGCCCCGCTCAGAGCTTCACACAGGAAGACGTCAACAAAGGTGGGTTCAATACTTCCTGTTGGCTCATGTATCCATAACTTACATACATGGAGCTATCATCAAGTTTAGCTTTGTGGCTTAGCATATACTTAATTAATGTAGATCTAACTGTGAAGTATTGCTTTCTGTCTGGTAGTGCTGATAGACAAATTAGTTATAGATATGATAACAGATATCGATTTGTAGCTTTACATTAGCCACCATGGATATGGGTAGCCCAGAGAATTCTTGTACTTGTTTTTTGTAGTGTTCCACTGGGTTCTATGCAGTACTACTTGACGGGTATTTAAGTAGTGCTGGGTTCTATGCAGTACTACTGGATGGGTATTTAAGTAGTTCTGGGTTCTATGCAGTACTACTGGATGGGTATTTAAGTAGTGCTGGGTTCTATGTAGTACTACCGGACGGGTATTTAAGTAGTATTGGTTCTATGAAGTACTTCTGGATGTAGTCTCACAGGGTATGGTAGTTGTGTGTGTGTGTGTGTGTGTGTGTATGTGTGTACTAAGAGTTGTTTCCTCTCAGGGCGGCTGCAGTTCAGCCACAGCCGGGAGGAGAAGGGAGGAAGTCTGTCCTTTAAGTTCAACCTGGTGGATCCCGAGGGGAACAAACTGATCGACCAGTCATTCTTCATCAGTGTCCTGGGTATGTTGTTCTCACGGCACCTCTACCTCTATGGCTATGGTCATAGGGCCTCCATTATAGGCCTTCTATCATCCAACCATCTTGTATCCATCCATCATTTTGCCTCTCTCCTTCTTCCCATCTCTTTCTCCACATGAACGTCCCGATCTCATTGTTCTATCGCTCCATGCATTCTCTTTCTTCAGCGTTTGGTTATAACCTCAGGCTACCTTGTGGCCAATCGTTTTCTAGAAGCACGGAGGTTCTAGCAATTTATTACATTTCTGGAGGTCTTCATTTCCTTCTCTCTCCTCCCTCCTCTACATTATCTTCCCTTCTGCTCTGCCTTCTGGCCTCTCCTCGTCCCTCCCCTCCTCCCTCCGGCGATGTCCTTCTGAATGGTATTGTTGGGTGTTCTGACCTCTCTTCCCCAGTGGACCGACTACCCCCTGTGGTGGAGGTGAACAAGGGCCTGGTCTTGGACGAGAACAGCCAAAAGAAGCTGACCACCCTGCAGCTGTCTGCCAGCGACCAGGACAGCGAGCCGTCCGAGCTGCTGTTCACCGTCACCAAGCAGCTCGACCTGGGCCACCTGGAGCACGTCGCTAACCCAGGTAGCTACGATGCTAATGCTTATGTTAACCCAGCTACGCCTGCCAACAGTAGATAGTAGGCACACACATGCATTTGCTGACCACGGCACTTGGGATTGGAAAAATGTTTCCTGCAATTGTTTTAAAAGAATTTTCGGAGATTATGATTCCCTATCAGGTACCATGCTAACCCATGCTAACGCTAACCCAGGTTCCCATGCTAAAAGTAGCTAGGTACACATGCTAAGGCTAACCAAGGTACACGTTAGTTAGGTGCACATATAACTCTCTCTCTCTCTCTCTCTCTCTCTCTCTCTCTCTCTCTCTCTCTCTCTCTCTCTCTCTCTCTCTCTCTCTCTTCTCTCTCTCTCTTCTCTCTCTCTTCTCTCTCTCTCTCTCTCTCTCTCTCTCTCTCTCTCTCTCTCTCTCTCTCTCTCTCTCTCTCTCTCTCTCTCTCTCTCTCTCTCTCTCTCTCTCTCTCTACCACCTCCCCCCTCCCAACAGGGAGTAGTATCAGCAGTTTCTCCCAGGCTGACCTGGTGTCTCGGAATGTCCAGTATGTCCACACCAGTGAAGAAGAGAAACACTCCGACCAGTTCACCTTCAGCGTGTCGGATGGACAGAACGAGGTCACACATATATACAAACACAGATACACACAAACACACACACACAACACACACACACGCACTGTGGCAACCCCGACCGTCGGCGGCTGGAATTCCCGAAGGAGACGCACCAAACAGGGTTGTGGGCCAAACGTTTTTTTTGCGTTTTACAGCACGTGCAAAAACGGTAAAGAAAGAGCCAACTTAGGTTCTTCTTTGTATGGGGGAAAAAAGGGAACCGCTCGGGGTCTGGTCCGGCTGCGGGGTCGGCGTCTCTATCCCTCACGTCTTCGGCTGCTCAGTCCTGGGGAGAGGCGCGACAGCGTTAGCATGGGTCCGGGTAATCTCACCCTACCGCGTCTCTCCAACTCGGCCGCTTTCCACTCGGCTCCCTCCCGGCACGAGCCACATGGCTGAGAGAGCCCCGAATGAGTGGAGAAGCAGGCTGCTTCTCCACCGGTTCCTCAGGTGCTCTTCATCTCCTTAATTGGCAACGGCCGGGTTGCCACAACACACAAACACTCACACTCACACAAACACCAACATCGACACCAACACACACAAACACACACAAACACACATACACACACAAACAGATACACATATCTATGTGTGATTCTTAGTTGGTATGGGGTTTTGTTTCGGACCCCAGATTGCCCAGACGTTCTTCATCACCATCAGGCCGGTGGATGACTCGTTGCCATGGCTACAGGTCCCTGGCATGCGCGTCCAGGAAGGGGTCAGGAAAACCATCACTGAGTTTGAACTCAAGGCTACTGATGCTGACACTGAGGTAACGATGGTTAACTTCTCTCTCTCTCACTCACTCACTCACTCACTCACTCACTCACTCACTTGCACACTAACTCACTTTAACTCTCTCACTCACTTTCACTTTCTCCCTTACTTACACTCTATCGCTCTCTCTCTGTCCATAGTCCATAGTGTGTAAAGTCGCTCTCGCTCTCGCTCTATCTCTCTGTCCATAGTCTGTTGTGTGTAAAGTCTTTCTCTCTCTAGGCCGAGTCCATACTGTGTAAAGTCTCTCTCTCTCTCTCTCTAGGCTGAGTCCGTACTGTGTAAAGTCTCTCTATCTCTCTCTCTAGGCTGAGTCCGTACTGTGTAAAGTCTCTCTCTCTCTCTCTCCAGGCAGAGTCCATAGTGTTCACGGTGGTCCAGCCGCCCCGCCACGGCTCCATCGAGCGGACGGCGAGCGGCCAGGTGTACCGGCGGACCAGCAGCTTCAGCATGGAGGACGTGTTCCAGAACCGGATCAGCTACAACCACGACGGCTCCAACTCACTGAAGGACCGGTTCTCCTTCACCGTGTCCGACGGGACCAACCTGCTCTTCATGGTGGAGGAGGGGGGCAAGGAGGTAGGGCTGTGTGCCTACTGCAGGGCCATCAGTCCATTCTTTACAGAGAACCCTGGTGGGTCATGTGATGGATGACATGTGATCGTATGTCTTTTGATCTTGTCATGCCGTCTATACAGGTGGTGACTGCCGCTCCCCAGAAGTTCAAGGTGGACATTCTCCCAGTGGACGACGGGACGCCGCGCATCGTCACCAACCTGGGCCTGCAGTGGCTCGAATACATGGACAACAAGGTAGGGCCCTGCTGGTCTCTAGGGGCCCATACTGGCCCTTTACTAGCACACTACTAGCCCTCTACTAGTCCTATACCGGTCCCCTGCTAGCCTTTAGTCAATGGACAAGAAGGTAGGGCCCTATTGGCCCCTAGTGGCCCATACCGGCCCTCTACTAGCACACTACAAGCCCTCTACTAATCCTCTACCAGTCCTCTACTAGCTGGAGTATATGGACAACAAGGTAGGACCCTACTGGCCCCTAGTGGCTCATACCGGCCCTCTGATAGCACAATACTTGCCGTCTACTAGCCGTCTACAAACCCTCTGTTAACCCTCTTCTAGCTCCCTACAAGCCCAATTCTAGCCTTCTACTAGCCCTCTAATAACCCTCTGTTTTCCCACTACTAGTCCTCTACTTGCCCTCTAACAGCCCTATACCACTGTGACTAAGATGTTATTTTTATACAAGACGGGACATTAGTTGACGGGTGACTGCTGGCCTCCCCTGTGGCTGGGGAAGGAAGAGTGAAGGCAGAGCCACACAGACTTTACATCAGATATCATTTATTGGTCGTTGTTCTTTTGCCACCTTAGTTTTTACATCTGCCCATAGTGGCTGGAGAACCTCAGTATAGCCTCTTTGCCATGTTTAACAGCCTTGTTGTTGAGTTGCACCTTGAAGACAAACAACAACACCCTCCCCCCCCTCCCCGCCAGGCCACCAACCTGATCACCAAGAAGACCCTACTGACCCTTGACCCCGACACAGAGGATGGTCAGCTGGTCTACGAGGTCACCACCGGGCCCAAACACGGATTCCTGGAGAACAAACTAAAACCTGGCAACCCGATCACCAGCTTCACTCAAGGTACCCAATCACCACCCCCAAATCAGCACCCTAGTGTTGGACTCCCAGCCAAAAGCTTGGGTTCAAACCCCAACATCTGCAGTCTACATGTAGGGAGCCTTGAATCAGACATCGTAACCCCTCCCCACCCACTCTTTATTGGCGTGCACCTAGATTCACTTTGTATCAAAGGAGTTGCTTGATTACACCTTTTTTAGAGAAATGTAAATATAATTACATTGGTAAAAGGAAAACCGCATTGAAATGTAGCGACCCAAAAGTGTAGTTGCAAGTTCTTTCAATGCAACTGTGTAAATCGAAAATAATACTGTACTGTAATTATAATCAGCGAGGACTCCCTGTATATATGACAGTCCTCCTATAACCTTCGACACCCATTCACCCCATAGAGCCTAACAGTGACCGCCCCCTTTTTAGAACTGCTCTGGTTCGGGAAGTAGATTTCCCATTAATTTTCCCATTTCATTGACTTCTCGTAAAATCGTTATATAAACTGTTTTAAGCTTGTAAACAAGCCAGGCGTCCATCAAGGTAGTTGTGGCCATAAAACATTTGGTTCGGGCCAAACAATTATTTGGAAAACGGAAGAAAAGGCCATGGTACAAGACTATGTACATTATTTTTGTGAACTAAGGAAGGAACTACTCAGCCCATAAACCATTGCTGTGTTGTGTTACACTTTAGGGATTATGGGTAGTGTATTGATTTCAAATGACATCGCGAAGGAACTACTCAGCCCATAAACCATTGCTGTGTTGTGTTACACTTTAGGGATTATGGGTAGTGTATTGATTTCAAATGACATCGCGAATAAAACGTGTTTTTCCAAAAACATGAGGATCCCACTTTAACTTGTGGCTTCTGCAGGAGCATATACCATCCATTCACAATGTAACGGCGTGTGGTAAGTATACTTTGGATGGTTACGACATTATGGCTTTTGATCAAAACCTCTATGGAGAAAATGAATGTTTTTTTACATCCACAACCACACTAATGCGCACTATTGACTCAATCTGTAAGAACCCTATTGTAATCGTTAGTATTATTATTATTATTAGGGGTCCTACGAAAACCGTAGGAACCCTATTGTAATCGTTAGTATTATCATTAAGGGCCCGAGCAGTGAAGCTGCTTGGTAGTACTCGTGAAATGAGTGAGGGATAACAAGGATGGGCCAGAATGAACTATAGGTGGCGCTATAACAAGCTTTTGAAATGCAACATATTCAACAGGCTGCAATTTCCACTAGGAAAGTGCAATATGTAAGAAACTTGTTATACATCACCATTCATCATGATGATCAACTTTCAGAATCTGACCCATATGGTCAGAACATTATAATGCAATGGCTACAACTCGACCAACACCCACCACATGAACTGCTTTGGTGCGGAAAGTGGTAAAAGCTGCAAACTCGGCACACATGTACTAGGTGACTATGGGACTATGTGGTGTGAAATTCATAGCAATAAGGCATGCGTCAAGACACGCAATGCCATTGTGTCAAAAACACATAGGTTCGGCTGTCAAATATGGCTACAAAAGGTAGATTCAACAGTATACCCATGCCAAATTTCAAGTCGATATCTGAAAATAAAAATTGGATGCATTTGTTTGAAGTTGCCTTTCTGAACCCCGGCCTCTCTACAATGCAGGCTTGGCCTTAAAGTGGCACACGCGTAATTTTGGAAACATCCGTTTGACAGTGGATTTGACACAGTATGCTTTAGAAACATTGTTGGTGATTCTTTTGATATGTTAACTTCCGGTAAATTAGTTTTTAAGGCATACCAATGCCATATTACCATACCGACCAAGCTCACCATACCTCCACGTACGGAAGACTTCTATTTCTTAAAATATACTTTAATCTGCCCTTGGCAGTCTACGGTCATACTGTCGGTCATACAGACATGCTGTCGGTCATACGGTCATACTGTCATACTGTCGGTCCTACTGTCTGTCATATGGTCCTACTGTCTGTCATATGGTCCTACTGTCTGTCATATGGTCATACTGTCGGTCACACAGGCATTCAGATTCAGATTCAGCTTTATTGGCCAGGTTTGCGCAACAAACAAGGAATTTGACTTTAGTTAACCCTTTGCTCTCAAAGTACAGCACTCGACACTTAACCTATTGTTAATATATTTTCAAAAAATCACAAAAAGATCACAAAAAAATCACAACCATAGTTACATACGTAACTATCGTTCTATTTCATTCCTACTTTAGCACTAGATGACATACCAAAAAGGTCACGAAGAGTACTCACCAATTAAGGGCTTGAAGCCGTAGACAAGACAGCCGTCGCCACAGGATGAGGAGAAGCGACATTAACCCTGTAGAATCGGGCAAACAAACATGATGAAGACCATGTAGCCGCGGAGCAAATGTCCTGAGGTTGAACCCCCTTCAAGGCAGCCCATGATGTAGTGGCACTTAACGGCCATGGGCACAGGGAGCCCCTGTGCTCTATATGCATTCAAGACCACATCCACAATCCAGTGGGAGAGTCTGGACAGGGCAGCCCCCTTCCTGCAGCCCCCGTAACAGAAAAAGAGGTTATCCGACTTACGCATGCTGGTTGCGTAAGACTGCCGGTTGCGTATGCCCTAAGCGCCCGCACCGGGCACAACAGGTTTGACACTCTTTCTGCACCGCCTGGAGAGCCTGGGGGATTGAAATCAGCCAACTCGATTGATTGGTTTACATCAGTCTTTTTCAAAGTGTGGTCCGCGGACCACTGGTGGTCCGTGAGCGACCGCTAGTGGTCCGCGAGGTGACATAAAATAAAAAAAATTTTTAGTAAAAAAAAATTTAGAAAAGAAAATATATATATATATTTTTTTTTTAAATGTCAGTGTTTTAATTTCAGTGTTTCTCAAACTGTCTGTGACATATGTGTTAACAAAATCAAATAAACTAGCATATAAAATCACAAAAAAAAAACGGTTTTTGGACCAGTTTGCGACACCGCAACCAGTTTACGTCAAATGAAGTGTGATCCTGCTGCTGTAACTGTGGGAATGTGACGAATGTGACGCAAAGTGGTGTAAATCTTGGATGTATGGTGTGAACAAGTTACAAATCGATCAGTGGATTAGGACCGGGTCATGTAAAAGAAAAGCAGATGAAAATTCTGACTCAACAGGAAATGTTGTTGAGTCCCAGGATGTTGGTCCAACGCCTGCGACGTCGTCAAAGCAGACCCCGCCGCCAGCTCGTCATGAACGTGAAAAATCCACTGCTAAGGTGAAACAGAGGTACCACAGCGACTACATACAGTTTGGGTTTTTTTGGACTGGGGACGAGGAGGATCCTCAAACCACACTGTGTGTTGTGCTATGAAACGTTAGCTAACGAGGGAATGAAACCTGCAAAGTTGAAGCGACACATGGAAACTAAACACAAGGAGTACATGGGGAAACCTACTGGATTTTTTGAACGGAAACGCAACGAACTCATGCAGCATATGATGAAAGAGGCTGCACAGTTTTTTGCACCCGGAGAAAATGCTAAGGCTACTGAGGCTTCATACAAGGTGTCACTCTTGATCGCTAAAGCTGGAAAACCTCATTCAATAGGTGAAAATTTAGTTAAACCAGCTGCAAACATATTTTTTTGGGGAAAAGCCAGTGACGAAATTAACAGGATTCCTCTTTCCAATGACACCGTCCAGCGGCGCATCAAATCTATGGCTGAAAACGTGGAAGATCAGCTGGTGACACGTTGGCGCCAAAGCCAGTTCTTCTCACTACAGCTGGATGAATCCACTGACATTGAGAATGAGGCAAATCTGCTGTGTTTTGTGAGATACATTTATGCCGGTGAAGTGCATGATGACTTTCTCTTCTGCCGTTCCCTGCCGACCCACACCACAGGTGAAGCAGTTTTTCACTCACTCAATGATTTTATTATGACGAATAATCTGGACTGGTCAAGATGTGTCGGCATTTGCACCGACGGTGCAACTGCAATAAATGTCTCTCTGGGAGGTACCAAGGCTCTCCGTTGAGGAGTTTTAACAGTGGGAACCATGACCTTCCTAGCCAATGTGTAGCCACCAGAAGTAGGCTGTGACTGCCATGCTGGATCCTGACCAGCGTTGCCAGTAAAATTAGAATTGGAGGAAATGCATAAAGCAGGCTGTCTGGCCAAGCATGAGCCAGAGCATCCTGTTCTAGGGGACTGGTCCTCTCCATCAAGGAGAACCAAAGGGAACAGTGGGACGTCTCTTCGGAGGCAAAGAGATCTGCCACTGCCCTGTCCTACCTGTCCAAAATCATGCCCACCACTTCCAGATGGAGTCTCCACTCTCCGGGGGGTGGCCCTTGACGAGAGAGAAGGTCTGCCTCTGTGTTCCGGACACCTGGAACATGGACAGCCCTCAGGCTTAGAAAATGGGGGAACGCCCACGTAAGGAGCCTTTGTGTGACCCGCAGGCTCTTCCTCGATCTGGTGCCCCCCTGACGGTTGACGTGGTAGACTGTGGAGGTGTTGTCTATCCGGACAAGAACAACATCGGTTCCTCAGAACTGGAAGGAAGTGCCTGATAGCTAAGAACAGTGCAAGGAGTTCCAGCACATTTATATGCTCCAGTCTCTGCTGGGCATCCCACTGGCCTCTGATAGTCCTGCAATGCCATACTCCACCCCAGCCGGAAAGGGAGGCATCTGTCTCTACAACCTTCCGCCGGGAAGCTATCCTCCCGAAGGCACTGCCCAGCACCCTGACCATCTAGGGTCTCGGCCACTTGGGGTCCAAGTGGAGACCATTCACCCAGATCTGAAAAGGACGCAACTTCAGAAGGCCTAGTGAATATACGCGGGGCCAGAGACAGCCCGAATGGAAGAACCCTGAACTGTTACACCTTGCCCGGAAAAGCAAATCGGAGGAACCGCCTGTGAGGTTGGAAAATAGGGACGTGAAAGTAAGCGTCTTTCATGTCTATTGACACGAACCAGTCCCCCTGAGCGAAAGCCTGGAGGACATCTGCAACACACAGCATGTTGAAGGGAAGAACCTTGAGGAACTGATTCAGCCCTCTCAAGTCCAGAATGGGGCGAAACTCGCTATCCTTCTTCGGTAACAGAAAGTAGGTTGAGTAGAACCCATTGAGCTGTTCTTGTGGTTCCACTACTTCGATGGCATCCTCCTCAAGGAGTGTGGCTACTTCCTGCCACAGGACCAGGGATCTGTCGGGATTGTTGAGCACAGTAACTTTGATCCCACTGAACGTTGGTGGCCGGCGTCGGAACACTATCCAAGGGTCTGTGGTCTGCTCTTCCCAGTAGCTCAAGTGCTGCTGAGAAAAGCGTCCGACGACCGGTTCTTGAACTTCAGTAGCTAACTCCCCTGCCGCTAGGGGCCCTGGGGGGGGGGGGGGAGTGCTACGGCGCTGGTCAACCTGTGGTGAATTTTTCTGGCCCCTCGATTGTCCACCTGAACGTGGTTGAGAGCTATTAGCAAGGAGTACCCCAGAGGCCCCCGGCCTGGAATGAAGCAGAGGTGTATGTCGTAAGCTAGCAAACTGCTGGCTAGCCTGGCCAACCTGTACACTTCGCTCCAGGGCTTGAAGAGCAGATGGCCCAAACGTCTGACCTGGGACCACTGGAAGAGAACGGAGCGTCCGTTGACACACCTCTGAGGGGCGACTGCGCCAGCCAAACCTGGCGGCACGCCAACGTAACAGTTGACATCAATCAGCTCCCTAGTCATATATGCAAATGTCTGTAGTGAAGCATCACTGAGGGTGTGCTGAAGGATCAGCACCTGACCCCCGTATAGTTTGAGACGGAGCCAAAACGATGTGAGAAAGCAAATTCCCAAGACGGCCCACATGGGCAGCAATGTTGTAACTCCTGGTAAGGAGGTCATCTGTAATCCGGCACTGGGGCCGAGGGCAGCGCGCATCGGCTCTCAGAGCCTCGTCTGGGGAGACAACCGTGGATGCAATAGCAGGCTCGATCAGAGCTAACCGGTCCAAGCCATAAGCATCAGCGTTGTCCATAGTTGCCAGAACTCTGCTATCACTAGTGTGATGGGAGAGGCCCTTGATTCTGGCCAGCATCTATGAAGCTCTGGGATGTATGGCTCAGAGGGGGGCAGAGAGAAAACGGAAGGTTGAGCGGCCTGCGGAAATAAGGCATTTGCAGGTGCAGATGAAACAGGAGCTTCATCTAACCCCAGTCTTGCCAGGGCGATACGCACGGCTGGTTTAACAGTGATGCGGCCGGACACTGACCCTCTAGCCGAGGCGCCCAGAGGCCCTTGAGAAAAAGCCTGAGAGGCAAAGGACGCTTCCTCGTCGACCCCTTTTTCCTCCTCTGTAAAGAGACTACAGGAAACAGCTGTGTACAGCATGTCATCCACTGGGTAATTAGGTTGTGCAGCCACAGGGGCCATGGCTGGTACAGCCTGAGCTGGTTGTAGGTTTTGCAGGAGAGCTTTAATCTGAACAACCTCATCTGAAAGTGTATCCACTTGGTTTGCCAAGTAGTCGACCCTACGGAACTTCCCGGGGGGTCCCCCAGCTGCCGAGGCACGGCGCCTCGTGCCACTAGGACCAACACCTGAAGCGGGCAACCCTAGTCTGCCCTCCACCTCAGCAAACCTAGCTAGCCTCAGTGCATGAGGCATGAAACTACAGTTGATGCATGGATTATCTGACACTGCTTCCCTCAGGTGCTCAACCCCGAGACATGCAGGGCAATGCTCATGGACATCCTCCGCCTGCAGAGAGGACATGCAGGCGACACAATTATGGGCGCTTAACATGTCGGCAACACATGAATTACAATTAAATGAATTAATAGGCTAGGCAATAGGGCTTTAGGCGAGAGCACCCAAGCAAAGACGCAAGGAAACTAAAATAGAATAGGCAATCGGGCTTTAGGAGAAAGTACTCGAGCAACGACGCGACAGCCCTACAATAACACAGTGACAGCGAGCCTTGGAAACCCAAGCAACCGCCCGGAGCAATTAAGCGCAGGCTAGGCAATAAGGCTTTAGGCGAGAGCACCCAAGCAACAATGCGCCCGAAAAACAGTGCGCTAGGAAAATACAGTGATGGCGACTTTTGGAACCAAGCCACTCACTGACGATCAAATCAACGTACGCAACCGGCTAAATAAATACAGTGATGGTGGCTTGGACCCCAAGCCGCGCACTGGCGAGCATACAAATTAGCAACCGGACTTAGGCGTGAAACGGTGCGAGACCTAAAGAATAACACAGCGACTGAAAAACTAGACGCTGACTGATGCTCTAAGCAAATTAAAGTAAAGGTGGAAAGGTGATATCAGCTGCCACGCTAGCTGATGGCTACGTGTAGCCTACACACTTTACTCACCCCTGCCGCAGCGGAAATCAAACTAATTGCAAGTCGCAGTGTTTGATGGACGTAGTCAAATCAAGGCACAAACCCTTGGGTTACAAGGCTACTTGCAACAAGCTAATATGGTATTTTTACAACAAACAATGTTTGTGTGTCCTGCTAGTCCGCTACCGCGAGAAGATGGAAGGAACAGATCCTCGGGTGACTTCCGGAATATATAGACATTCTCGGGTCCCCGAGGTGTCACAGGTGACTTTGTTGGTATAATTACCCTACCTGCGCATGCACGAGATGGAACATCCAGTGCTAAAGCACCGGCCAGTTGGAATGAAATGGAACAACACTTTTCCTGGGATTTGGGGTGTTGTTTTTGTTCTCTGGTGCTCCCACACGAATACAAACTTTGAAAAAAGTTTGTATTTTTTTGTGTGAGATATGCATTTCTGAAAGTACCCCGCCTACGGTTAGGTCCGGTGGGGGTACATCTCGGCGGCAGTCCGGCAGCTCCGGCGCGGGGAGCACGGCGGCAAGACCGGCAGCTCAGCTCCCGGAGTACAATCCTTTTCTCCTCCATTTCGCAGTTCATGGACTTCAGAGAGTCAAGGCCAAAGTTATTTTCCCTCAATTCCTCTCAACCATGGCCGAGATATCCCCCACTACGAGTTTTTACTTGTTGTGGAAGTGCCAGAGACGTCAGACGCAGTCGTTATGATTTAAAATATCATCCGAGGCGCACATAGCTTCTGGCCGTGAGATTAGATATAATATTATACAAATACCCATATATAATAATATCATTATATTATATGATATAGATATAGAGCTCCATGGGTCCGCAAACGGCAACTATCCCTTCTCCTCCATGCAGTGGTTCAGTCTGACAGCTCATTGGTCAATGGGCAGCAGCTCATTTGCATTAAAGCTACTGACACCAGAACCAGCGCATTCTGAAGGGACTGAAACAGAGGGGAATAGCTGTATTTTTTTTTCTAAAAGCTATTTCCAGCAAACAGCTTCAAAAACATGTTTTCTGGATCTCAAATAATGTGTTTACTTGTTGAGACAACACCATAATATGTCTCCTTTAAAAGTGTTATTCTACATATGTTAAGTATTCTCTTCTTGACTTATTCGTGTGATGCTCTGTTGTTCCCTAGCCGACGTGAACCTCGGTCTGATCCGCTACGTTATGCACCACGAGAACGTCCAGGAGACCTCAGACAACTTCAAGTTCCTTGTGAAGGACAGCAAGCCCAACGAGGTCCGGGACAACGTCTTCCACATCCAGTGGTCTCTCATCAGCTTCCAACATAAGAGGTGCGTCAGGCTGTTCTGCTGGTGAATAAAAAGATGAATGTGTGAAAGTGTTGATGAATGGCTGAATGCGCTGCTGATGTGATGGGGCAGGTCATCAGGCCGGTGGACGGGTTGCCGGTCTGATTCTTTGTTGCGGTTTCTCGAAGGGTCATGGTGTATTTGAGGCAGCAACTGTTGCTGACCAGCTAGTCGTTGCCTTACCAACTTGTGAATGAATGAATGGCTGAATAAGGAGGTAGACGTGAATGTGTGAATAGTTGTATGCGTGGCAGAGTTGAGAATGGTCTGGTGACCCCCCGCCAGACACCCTTGACAGGATGGGTGGGTCAGAAATACATATGGTACCATGGAACAAACGCCTTGGAGAGGCTTCCTAGTTAAACCAACAGAGGATGATCCTCCACAGCTACAATGTCAGCGAGAAGGCGAGCACGGTGTCTGTGACGGTGAAGCGGAGCGGGAACCTTAACCAGTACGCCATTGTGCTGTGTCGCACGGAGCCCGGCAGCGCCACCTCCAGCTCCTCCCTGGGGCAGCGGCCCGGTCAGCTGGACTATGTGGAGTATGCTGGACAGGTAACCATGGCAACGACCACCGCTTTGTGACGCATCTCGCTAGCATACATTCTGAAAATGAGCCTTTAGGTTTTAGGTGAGCCTTTAGGTGAGGCGGCCCGCTAACGGGCCGCCTCACTTGAATATGGATAACCAGTGTTGACCGTGCCTACTCCAGGTGCAGTTTGATGAGCGCGAGGACACAAAGGTGTGCACCATCATCATCAATGACGACCAGGTGTTCGAGGGTGTGGAGAGCTTCCATGTGGAGCTGAGCATGCCCGTCTACGCCCTCCTGGGGGCCGACATGCGCGCCGTGGTTAACATCAATGACACGGAGGACGAGCCCATGCTGCAGTTCGACAAGAAGACCTACCACGTCAACGAGAGCGCCGGCCTGGTCCACATTCCCGTGGAGAGGAAAGGTACCCACAACCTCATCCACTTCCTTGCTCCTGGTTCGCCTCTCCCCCTTAATCCTGTTAATCCTCCTCCCCCTGCTCCTATCTCTGCTTCTACTCCATTTAATCTTCCTATACCCCTAACCCTGTTGAAATGTGAAGGATTATTCCACTAGGTGAACAAGGCCCATGACTCTGCTCTACTTCCTGTGTCCCCTCCTGGCAGGCGACCTGTCCAGCACGGTGTCAGCGTTGTGCCACACGGTCTCCCGCACGGCGCAAGGCAGCAGCCTGCACTCGCTGAGTTCCGGGTCGGACTACAAGAGCCGGGGGAAGGGCGGGGACCAGCGCGTGGTGCTTGGCCCCGGGGTCTCCATGACCTCCTGCGACTTGCAGCTGGTGGACGACTCAGAGTACGAGCTGTCTGAGGAATTCCAGCTGGTGCTGTCAGACCCCTCGGATAACGCCCGTATGGGGGACATCACGGTGGCCAAGGTGGTCATCGACGGGCCAAACGACGCCTCCACCGTCACCCTGGGCAACGCCACCTTCACCTTCAGTGAAGACATCGGTAGGAACGCCTGTACACCGACTTGGTTTGGTTTTGGTTTAATTTAGTTTTGTTTGGTTTAGTTTAGTTGCTTAGTTTACTTTTGTATAGTTGGTCATAATGTTGTTGTTTTTTCACTTTAGTTTAGTTAGGTGTAGTTTAGTTGAATTACAGTGTGGTTATTTAGTTACAGTTTGAACATTTTAAAATATATACAGCTATCACTGTAGCTAAAACTCAAGCCACTAGGGGCCGTCAGTTATATTCGAGTGAGACTAGTTAAGCCCTGAATCGCGAAGTGAACCTCCAGGACAGCAGGTCTTTAAAGGGGCGATATCATGCTTTTTCGACTTCGCCCTTTTCCCTTCACATCTGCTAAACTAGAATAATCCAAGTCGGAGCCAGGAGGAATATACGCGCCCACCGAGAACGCCCCTCAATAAGTGTGTACAACAGATTGTTTGCACTCAAACTTTACTTCCGTAACATTGTGACGTCAGACAGTGGGCGGTGCTGAAGTGCATAAGTCCCGCCTCCCGGCTACTCGCAGTGTTTACCACTTCTTGGGGGTGTGAATTTGCCGACAGACGCTCAAAGCGTTTGACCAATCACAGCAGACTGGGCTACTCGGGAGGTGGGCCTTATAGCGACATGATAGCAACGCTGACATTTGTTTTGCAGAAATAAACCCTGTGAGAATAATGAGGGGTATTTCTAACATACCAGCATGTAACCCCACTCTAGTAGTACCTTCAAATACAATTATTAACCCTAAAAAAGCACGATATGGGGTCTTTAAATCTCAGAGCCTGATCTTGCCTTCCAACAGGTACCATCGAGATCCCGGTGATCCGGCACGGCAGTGACCTGACGACCGTGACGTCTGTGTGGTGCGCAACCCGCCTTACCGACCCCCCCTCCGCCACCCCTGGGCTCGACTACATCCCCAGCTCCAAGAAGGTGGAGTTCAAACCTGGCACAACACAAGAGGTACGACCTTCTAGCTAAGTCATCAACACCATCAACCAGTCATATTTTGGGATATCTATACAAATATATAAGCAAGGCACTTCTTGGAATCCCTTTGTCGCCTTAATGCACCTCACTGAGCACAGCAGCCCTCATCCTGCCTGCTCTGAATGAGGAGCTAACTGAATGTACTGTGTGGATTTGAGCAATCAGCTGTTGCTGACAGGCTAGTTGTTGTTGGGTGAATAAGGAGGTAGATTTGAATGTGTGAATGGTTGTATGCGTGGCAAAGTTGACAACGGTTGGATGACTCCCTGCTAGTTGTCTCAATCTGCCGGACCACCTTGACAGGGTGCGGTGAGCTGAGCTCACGAGGACCTGAAGGGGGCCATGTAGTGCCTGTACTCATCCTGCTTCTGTCCCCAGACGTGCAGTCTGACTATCATGGACGACCTGCAGAGCCCCACCATAGAGGGCCCCGAGTCCTTCGTGGTGTTCCTCAGCTCCCCCCAGGGGGCCGTTCTGCTGGAGCCCTATGAGGCCGACGTCGTCAATCACCGACACCTTCCAGGACAGTGTGTACCGCACACACACACACACACACACACACACACACACACACACACACACACACACACACACACACACACACACACACACACACACACACACACACACACACACACACACACACACACCTTCCTGGACAGTCTGTACCACAACACACACACGCATGCACGCACACATACACACACACCGTCCAGGACAGTGTGTACCACGCACGCACGCACGCACATGCACGCACGCATACACACACACACCGTCCAGGACAGTGTGTACCTCACACACACTCTCACACACACACACATACACTCACACACACACACACACACACCTTCCAGCACAGCGTGTACCACACACACACATAAACACACCGCAAAGACAGTATGTACCACTACACACATAAACATACCTTCTGGGACAGTATGTATTAAACTTGATAAGCTACCATGACCTCTCTGGTGACTCCCTGGTTGTTGCGTGGCTGACACTGGTGCAATGTGATTTGCCTCCAGTTCCCAGCATGCAGTTTGAGAAGAGTGCGTACAAGGTGAAGGAGAAGGAGGGCGTTCTCCACGTCCCTGTGCTGCGGACGGGCGACCTGTCCTCCGTCTCCTCGGTCCGCTGCTTCACCCGCATGCTCAGCGCTCTGGTCATGGACGACTTCACCGAGAGGAGGAACGCAGACGAGTCTCGCATCACCTTCCTCAAAGGAGAGAAGGTAGGATCCTCCTCGCGGCCTGCCTGAGAGGAAGGCTGTTGAAGGGCGCCAAGAAGGTTCAAAACAAACATTTGACACAGAATTACAACAGCAACAACATCAAGTTAATGTAATATCAATTAACTAAAATCTATTTTTTTATCATGAACTTTAAATCTTTCCCAAAAAAAGGAAAAGATGTCCAGGTACCTCACTCTAACCCTAACTCTGAGACTGGTAATGGAGCTTGGACATCAGAATGCATCATGTAACTTTTTGTGGTCACATCATAGCCACAAATAATTTCCAGATGAATTACTAAACAATGACCAAAACACCATCACCACCAATAACAATCTTATTCTCCTTTACTTCCAACATGCTGGTGGTCGTTGAGATGAGCCGTCACTATGTACAAGCCCTACATCATATGTTTAGATGTTAGCCATGGTTTAATCAGACCTATCTCCTCCCCCAGGTCAAGAACTGCACGGTGCGTGTCAGCGATGACTCTGTGTTCGAGCCTGAAGAGGACTTCCAGCTGCACCTGGGCTCTCCGCTCAGCGAGCACTGGAGCACAGCCATGGTGGGGGCCAGGGACCTGGCCACCGTCACCATCACCAACGAGGAAGACGGTCAGTCTCAGGCTCCGCCCCTCCTGTCTGGTGATGCTCCTCTGACCTGCGATGACCTCTGACCTTTGACCCTGTCTCCTCCTCAGCTCCCACCATTGAGTTCCAGCAGGTGTCCTATCAGGTCCGGGAGCCGCCCGGCCCAGACGGTGTCGAGGTGCTCAGCGTCAAGGTGCATCGTCATGGCGACCTGGACCGTACCTCCAAGATCCGCTGCAGCACACGGGACGGCTCGGCCCAGTCCGGCCTGGACTACAACCCCAAGAGCCGCGTGCTCAAGTTCACCCCCGGTGCGTTCATCACTCACTCCTAATAATGTGTTCATAATAACAAGGTCACCTGTCCTCCTCCTTCATCACTCACTCATAATAATGTGTTCATAATAACAAGGTCACCTGTCCTCCTCCTTCATCACTCACTCATAATAATGTGTTCATAATAACAAGGTCACCTCTGTCCTCCTCCTTCATCACTCACTCATAATAATGTGTTCATAATAACAAGGTCACCTCTGTCCTCCTCCTTCATCACTCACTCATAATAATGTGTTCATAATAAAAAGGTCACCTCTAGTCTGTCCTCCTTCATCACTCACTCATAATAATGTGTTCATAATAACAAGGTCACCTCTGTCCTCCTCCTTCATCACTCACTCATAATAAATGTGTTTATAATGAAAAGGTCACCACTCTAGTCTGTCCTCCTCCATCACTCAATCATAATAATGTGTTCATAATAACAAGGTCACCTCTGTCCTCCTCCTTCATCACTCACTCATAATAATGTGTTCATCACAGTAACTGCTTGAGTCACCAGCTCAGTGATCCGTCCCCCCGGTTTGTTTAGGGCCTACTTTGATCTTCCTCCTCTTTGTTTAGGGATGGACCACATCTTGTTCAAAGTGGAAATTCTGTCCAACGAGGACAGGGAATGGCATGAGTCATTCTCATTGGTCCTGGGTCCTGACGACCCCGTGGAGGCAGTGCTTGGGGAAATCACCACGGCAACCGTCACCATTCTGGACCAGGAGGCAGCAGGCAGCCTCATCCTCCCAGCCCCGCCTCTCGTAAGATGACCTTTTAGGAACAAACATTCTATATTTATTGATCTATAGTAATCAATAAATAGCAATTAACCAACCGTTAGTTCCACCCAAAGGTTTTTGATTGGACAGGAGGCACCCTGGAGTGCTGATAGAGAGTATAACAGCACTTGAACTTTTAAGTATGCATGTATCACTCTGCTTTACAGGTAAATATCCGTTAACATTAACCATCGTAAGCTCTTACCTGATCAGAGTCCCACATGCCACCAAACATCTGTTAAAGTATCTGTGCCGAGTGGCACAACTCAGCATTCGGCCTCCAACCTCACACCTGCAACCCAATACCAGCGGTGCTGGTTTTCAGCTTTAACTTGTGATATGTATTCATATTGCTGTGATGATGTGTTGATGTCTAATCACTAAACCTCCACCCTACAGGTGGTGTCTTTGTTGGACTACAACCAGGTGGAGGAGGTGACCGTGGAGGGCAGTAAGAAGGCTCCATCGGCGGGGTACCCCCTGGTGTGCGTGACCCCCTGCGACCCCCACTACCCAAAGTACTCTGTGACCCGGGGGCGGTGTGAGGAGGCGGGCATCAACCAGACCCAGGTGCACTTCTCCTGGGAGGTGGCCACGCCCACCCACAGCAGTGGGGCCCGCTCCCCCTTCGAGACCGTCACCGACAGCACGCCCTACACCGGTGTCAACCACAAGGTACATCACCATAACAACACGTCACCATGACAACACGCCTTATATTAGCATCAACAACCCCAAGGTACATCCCCAGGGAAAAACGCCTAACATTAAGCATCCACCACAAGGAACAACACCATGACGACACGTAACCATGACGAAACGCCTTACATGAGCATCAACCACAAGGTGCATCACCATGATAACACGTCTTCATGAAAAAAACTCCTAAAGTAGTTTCAACTACAAGGTAAATCGCAGTGACAACCCCCAGTGCACATCCCCATGTGCATATTTCTTCAGATCTGATGAAATATTTTGTAGAATCGGATCCGAAAAATTTGACTTGGTGCAAAAGGTCTTAACTATGGCAGTTTAACTTAAAATAGATTATCAATAGTCTGTTTAATCTTCTTCCCTCTGGAAAGCGGTACAGGGCTATTATGTCCAAAACATCACGTCACCTCCACAGTTTTCTCCCCCAAGCAATAGCCCTCCTAAATAACTCTTAAACTTGGACACCATTGCACTTTAATTTTATTTATTTTATCTCCATTCCTGTTAATTTATTGCTCATAATGGTACTGTTTGTCCTTGTATTGTGTTTTTGTCTCTCTGTTTTACTGTGTGTTGCCTGCATGGAGAAGACCAAATGAAATTCCTAGTATCTGTATACATGGCGAAATAAAGTTGAATTGAAAATCAAGAAGGGAAACCATGACCTTGGAGTATTGCCCGATAAGTTATTATTTATACTCTCTCCATACTGATCTGTAGAGGCTGGGTGTATCCTGGAAACGCCCGCTACACTATGTACTATTTATCTGTAGGGATTTAGACACTTTTATCCAAAGTGGCCTTCAGTCAATTCAGTTCCATGTCTTTAAGCAGCAGATAGTTGATCGTCTTGCTTGAGGTTGTCTACCAGGTAGACTGGTTCCTGGGGATCAATCCCAGTCAACCACAAAACACGACCACATCCACAAAACCCAATGTCCCGTCTCCCCTTTCCCCTTTCTCACCCCGCCCTCCCTCTCTCTGCCTCCCCCCCATCAGGTGCTGGACAGTATCTACTTCAGCAGGCGGTTTCACGTGCGCTGTGTGGCCCAGGCCCGTGACAAGGCGGGTCACCTGGGCACGCCACTCCGCAGCAACATCGCAACCATCGGCACCGAGGGCGCCATCTGCCACACCCCTGTTACCACGGGAACCGCTCGAGGCTTTCAGGCCCAGTCCTTCATCGCCTCCCTGAAGTACCTGGACGTCAAACACAAGGAGCACCCCAACCGGTGAGCAGGGAGTGGGGAGGAGGAGGAGCTGGAGGAGCTCACATCTCACAGCCACATGGATACTTTAAAAGTTGTCTTACAGTCTAAAAGTATAGTCAAAGAAAGTGTTTATACTTTCAAACAAATTTTAAAGCAGCAATACAAAGTGATTCACATGGAAACGACAGTAAGTACAGTAAAACAATCTGAGATATATTTGAGTGGAAGAATGAAACGTAGCCAATAGTGAACCCTAGTTGATAAGAAGAAGCTAAAAAGATAATATATGCTCAGTTTGTAACAGATTAATGACAAATTGTGATGCCCAGATCTCCTCAATCCCCTTTGTTGTGTGGTTGTGTGTGTCCCTCCTCAGCATCCATATCTCGGTCCAGATCCCCCACCAGGATGGCATGCTGCCCCTGATCTCCACCCTCCCGCTCCACAACCTCCACCTCCTTCTGTCCGAGTCCATCTATCGCCAGCAGCACGTCTGCTCCAACCTGCTCACTCTTACAGAGCTGCAGGGACTGTCTGGTAACTACACACTATCAGACACTTTAGTGTGCAAGAAACTGATGATGTTTTGTTTTTCATTATCTAATTAACAATATTTTGGGAAACTTCAAAAATCAAGAGAAAAACCTGTAGGCATTAAAACGCCTTGGCCTCAGCCTACCCCATTTTCGACACTTTAACATTGAGGACACACACCTTCTTGCGGAGCCTCAACATGTCAGGTGTTCTCAAATATCTTGATCTGTCTATGCTTCGTTTGTATAAAGTGTGCTGCTGGGCTTTAGGAAACACCGCACTACAAATGGTGAATGGACTGCATTGATAGAGCACTATTTTATCCAGTGCCCACTCAAAGCACTTTACAATATTGCCTAACATTCACCCAGCAGTGGTGAGGTGTTTTGCTCAAGGACACCTGGACACTCAGCTAGGAGGAGCCAGGGATCGAACCAGCAACCTTCCGGTTACCAGGCAACCCGCTCTACCTCCTGAGCCGAATGTCGCCCTCACAGTGTGAATGTCGTGTACAGTGAGGCTACACGGGGAAGCCCGATTAATGGGGTGGCAGAGGAGATCCTGAGTTCACCCTGTTGTGGTGTTTCTGTATCCTAGAGGCGAGCTTCCTTGAGGATGTGTCCTATGACAGTATCTCCCTGGGCCCGGGATACGACCGGCCATACCAGTTCAACCCCCAGGTCAGAGAGCCACGCACCATTCAGCTGTACCGACACCTCAACCTGAAGAGCTGTATCTGGAACTTCGACGCCTTCTATGACATGACTGCCCTCATCGACGTCTGCGGGGGTTCGGTCACCGCCGACTTCCAGGTCAGTCTCCTCCTTAACCACATCATGAAGGATCAGGATGTATTGTACACACCTTTCCACTGGGTCTCTAGCAGAACCCTGTAGAACCAAGTAGCACCTTTTCAGAGCCCAGTAGAACCCCTAGAACCATGTAGAACCAATTAGAACGTTGAAGAACCTTTAGGTGCAAGAAACGCCAACACCCAACATTTACCATATAGACTGAAGTCAGGCAACGACGATCAGAAAAGTTTCCCAACCATAAACTTAATCTGACAGCCTGCAGCCTCCGACTGTTGTTGGAGCAGTGTGCAAGCACCTGGAAAACCTTGTTTAACTCTGCAGACGCATTTGGAACTCTCTAGAATCCTGTAGAGGCTTTAAAAACCCCTTACTAACTTTAAGGAGCCTGTGAGATAAAAACACATTTGGGTTTGATATCCTCATGGTTACGTCCCACGCCAACTTTATGATACTTTTATAGTTTGGTTGTTGTGTATGAGCGTTATAATGAGTGATGTTTATGAAATAAGCCACACAGGTGTCTGGGAAGCCTTACCCCCGCTTAGAAGTGGAAAAAAACTAAATCGCTGCTCAGATAGAGCTTTACCATCCATCCATCCATCCACACACATCGTAGCGTTATACTTTAAGTGCCCGAAAAGCTCACCTTTCTCTTGGACGCCGCAGTCCACTGCTGCCCAGTCAGAGCCCCACCGTCAACAAACACCACGCCACTGGTGGTTCTGATGCTGTGTAGTGCTTTCAAATAAGTCACACACACGTGTTGGCGTGGGTATGTTCTCCACTCCCATCTCCACACTCCACACTCTCCACTCCCCTCTCCACTCCCCTCTCCACACTCTCCACTCACCTCTCCACACTCTCCACTCTCCACTTCCCAGTCCACACTCAACACTACACACTGCCCACTACCCACTCCCAGTAGAGTGGAACGTATACAAAAATATAGGACTCAACACGATTTTTCTCTAAAGTAAGAGCCTAATTCAGTATCAGTTATAAAATAGATTAGTATGTTGAAAATGATATTAGAGAAATCACCACGTTTAAAACACGTAAATAACGGTTTTGGGTTCAACCCTTTAGAGGCGGTTAGATCCTTCTAGAACCCTTTAGAAGCCTTTAGAACCTCGTTCTCCCCCCAGGTACGAGACTCTGCCCAGTCGTTCCTGACGGTGCAGGTCCCGCTCTACGTGTCCTACATCTACGTCACGGCTCCGCGTGGCTGGGCCTCGCTGGAGCACCACACAGAGATGGAGTTCTCCTTCTTCTACGACACCATCCTCTGGAGAACAGGTCTGCTTCACCTTCCACACCACCTGCCATCCAGCACCACCTTTTACAGCGCAACACTTTCTACACCCCTCATCAGCCCATCCATCCCATGTTCTACACACACACCTAACCCACCTTCTGCACCACCGTCCACCTCCACCTTCCACACTACCAACCAGCCCATCCCATCTCATTCACCACCCACACATTCTACATCACCCGCCTACAACACAAAACCAAACACACCAACCTTCTACATCAGCCCCTCCCCCTCAGCTCACGTTATCTCACTAGTTTGACCTCTGACCCCAAGGTATCCAGACGGACAGCGTTCTATCGGCGCGTCTCCAGATCATCCGGATCTTCATCAGGGAGGACGGGCGGCTCGTCATCGAGTTCAAAACACACGCCAAGTTCAGAGGTCAGGCGTCTCCACAGGAATAATGTATATAATACTAACTTCTGACTTTTCTCACAATTCTCACTCCAAATGCTCTAGTGTAAGGCCTGGTGTACCCCAGGGTTCTGTCCTTGGCCCTCTTTTGTTCTGTATTTACCTGCTTCCTTTAGGAAGGATAATTTCAGAATGCGGCATTAAATATCAATGTTACGCAGATGATATTCAGCTGTACATGCCTTTACGGCCCAATGACACCTCCCAGTCCCGTAATTTTGAGGCTTGTATTGGCAAAATTAAAACATGGATGAGTCAAAACCTCCTCATGTTAAACACTGCCAAGACCGATTTAGTTGTGCTCAAATCATGTAATAATAAGCAGATGTCTCCATCCTTCTGTTGTACTGTCGATGGTTGCATGATTACGGAAAGTCCACATGTTAAAAATCTAGGAGTCACGTTGGACCCCTCCCTATCATTTCAGCCTCATATCAGGGAAATCACCAAATCAGCTTTCTTTCACCTTCGTAACATCACCCAAAATCCCGCCCCGTTTCTGTCCCGTCACAACGCTGAAATTGTCCTTTCATGCTCTCGTATCCTCCAGATTAGATTACTGTAACGTTCTCCTCTCCGGTCTTCCCGCCTCTACAACTCATAGCCTTCAACTGGTACAGAACTCAGCTGTTAGAATACTGACCAAAACCCATAGATACAGCCATATAACTCCTGTCCTGAAATCTCTCCACTGGTTACCGGTCCAGGCCAGAGCTGATTTCAAGGTCCTTCTCCTTACATATAAGGCATTAAATGGCCTGGCTCCATCATACCTGTCTGAACTACTCATACCCTATATTCCACCCCGCCCTCTCCGCTCTGTAAATTCTCATCTTCTGGTTGTTCCCACAGTCAATAAAAAATCATTTGGTTATAGGGCCTTCTCCTACCGTGCACCCTGCTTATGGAATAGTCTCCCACTACATGTCAAACAATCCACTTCCCACCGTAACTTTTAAAACACCTTCTTAAGAAGCACCTTCTTTACACAATGTTTTGGCAAAATTTGAGGTGTCCTATTTAATCTCCCTGTACGTTCTTTTGCTTGTCCTCCACAGTAGGCTATGTTCGCCTATTTGGCCTGTATTTTTTCTGATCATTTATTGTAAACTGTTGTGTAAAGTGACTTGCTATTTGATTAATTATTGTAATTAATTTTGTAAAGTGTACCGAGACCATGTTGCACCATGGTGATTCTACACTTTAAATAAACTAAACTAAACTAAACTAAACTAAACTAAACTAAACTAACTAATAACTAATGATGTAAGCTTGGTTAAGGGACTGGATGGGACCAACCAGTTGTTATCTTACCCCCCCCCCCCCCCTCACCCCCACCAGGTCAGTTCGTCCCTGACCACCACACCCTTCCTGGTCACAAGTCCCAGCTGGTGGCCCCAGACCACCTAGGAGGAATCAAGTTTGACCTGCAGCTGGTGTGGAGCGGCCAGACCTTCGACTCTCCGTACCAGCTATGGAGAGCCACCAGCTCCTACAGCAGGTCTGATCCTCCTACAGTTAGGATGAAGTGTTAGTTTAGACCAGGTTAGTCAAAGTGTAAGGTAAGAGCTGCTTAGTCAAACTGAAAGGTTAGAGATGGTTAGTTTTGGAATTCGGTTAGAGGAGCTTTGTTTAGGTATTAGGCTAGAGGTGGTTAAGATGAGGTATTAGGCTAGAGATGGTTAGCTTATATAAACTTAGCACTAAAAGTAAGGACATTTGTGTTTGGTTGATTATTTCTCTGTGGTAACAATGTTTTTTGGCAATAAATCTTATACCGTTGGAAAGCCTGTGTAGTTCCCTTTTAAATGGTGCCCCATTTGTAAGGAACATGCACTTATGGGATGAGCAGCAGAGCTGAGTATGTGGGTTGCGCCCATGAAAAATTTGCCAAATCTTCTCTGCCATTGCCCAACAGCTTATTCTACCATTGACTCGTTTGTTGTTTGGTGGATTGGATGATTGAAGTTTGAAGAAACAAGACATATTGGCAATTGAGCAATTCATTCATTTTACAAACAGGAGCCTCAGTAGCGTGTGGAAGAACCATACACAGCCACAACAGCCTGGCACCTCATCCTCATGCTGGTCACCAGCCTGGTCACACACTGCTGTAGGATGGCATCCCATTCTTCAACCAGCATTTGTCGCAAGTCAGCAAACGTGGTTGTGTTGATCACTCTGGCATGAACAGCACGCCCAAGCTGATCCCACAAGTTTCCAATGGGGTTGAGGTCTGGACTGCTAGCAGGCCATTCCATCCTCTCCACTCCCACATTCTGTAGGTAGTCTCTGATAAACCCTGCCCTGTGGGGGCAGGGTTTATCAGGTGCCAATCAGTTGCCAATCAGTTGCCCAATCAGGTGCCAATCAGGCACCTGATTGGCAGCACCTGGGGGTACCAGATGCTCAAAACAAGTGTCAATAGCAACAGCAAATTAACCTGTTGGGCAATGGCAGAAAAGATTTGGCATGGGCGCAACCCACATACTCAGCACTGCTGCTCATCCTACAAAATGCATGTTCTTTACCAATGGGGCACCATTTGAAAGGGAACTAAACAGGCTTTCCAACGGTATAAGATTTATTGCCAAAAAGCATTGTTACCACAGAGAAATAATTACCGAACACAAATTTCCTTAGTTTTTGTGCTAAATTTACAAGTTTAGAGATGGTGAACTTGAGGTATTCAGTGAGGGCTGGCTATGTTTTAGGTTGGAGGTGGTTAAGTTAAGCTAATAGGTTAGAGATGGAACTGTTGAGGATATGGTTTAGAGATGGTTAGTTTAGGTATTAGGTTAGAGGAGGTTAAGTTTAGATATTAGGTAACAGATGGTTAAGTGTAACAATAGGCTAGGGATGGTTAAGTTTATGTATTGGGTTAGAGAGGGTTATTTTAAATATTAGATTAAGATGGTCAAGTTTAGATATTAGGTTTGAGGTGACAGACTAGATACGTTATATTTTGGTCAGAAATACTTAAGGTTAGGTATTAGGGTTGGGTTTACATGTTGTATTCCTTGTGAGTACCTTTAATGAGACTGTTGTGTTGTGTAGCAGTTTAACCCCCTCTCCTCTGTGTGTTTCCTGTCGGGACAGGAAGGACTACTCTGGAGAGTACACAGTGTTACTGGTCCCGTGCACGGTGCAGCCCACCCAGCCCTGGATCGACCTGGCAGACAAACCCCTGTCCTGCACTGCGCACGCCCCCGAGAAGTAGGCCCCTCCCCTCGGACCGCCTACCTCTCTGACCTCTCACCACTAAACCCTGAACTTTCTGACCTCTCTAAACTTTCACCCCTCTGACCTCTAACCTCTCATCTTTTCACGCTTAACCTCAATAGAAAGCAAAGTAAACATCCCTAAAACATTAAGATTATTTAAAATAAAGACATTACTAAATGGCACACAAGGCTCCTAATTTGAACGTGTTCCCAAATTGTGTGTCTCATTGAAATGGGTCCCCTGTTGTCCTTCTGAAGGTTCCTGGTTCCGATCTCCTTCCAGCAGACCAACCGGCCGGTCCCGCTGGTCTACTCCCTGAACACAGAGTTCCAGCTGTGTAACAATGACAAGCTCTTCCTCCTGGACCCAGCCGCCGCAGACATCTCCCTGGCTGAGATGGACTACAAGGGGGCCTTCTCCATGGGTACTTCAATACCCAAAATCCTCTTCTAATAGCCGCTCTCCTCCTCCAGGAGAGCTGAACATGAGATTTTATTGTATATTTGGATCTATATATATCATTTAATTTTAATAATAAAATACAACATCTCAGAGCAACAGAGAGATTGAGAGTGAGGTTAATCCTAAACTCTTCCCCTCATTCGCACGGCCCATGGTTGGTCATGCTTGCCTGTCATCAAGACCTTGTCCTAACAAGTAGGCGGTTCCTGACACAGTTAACAAACACTGAGTCCTAGATTTTGGTATGGAAAGGCTGGCTCTGTGAGACTAAGGTTAGGGTGCACGTTCTTACTGCTGTCCTGTGTGCTGTGCTCCCCCTGCAGGTCAGACACTGTATGGCAGGGTGCTGTGGAACCCGGAGCAGAGTCTGAACGCGGCCTACCGGCTGCAGCTGGAGAAGGTGTACCTGTGCACCGGTAGAGACGGATATGTCCCCTTCTTTGACCCCACAGGAACGCTGTACAACGAGGGCCCGCAGTACGGCTGCTTACAACCCTCCAAGAGCCTCAAACACCGCTTCCTCCTGCTGGTACAATACTACAACACAATGCTAATACCTGAATATAACTGAAGATACTGAGGGAGTATCTTCAGTACCATAGTGTCATAATACCACTTACTTACTCAGTAGCATCATATCATGTCATGTCATACTTACTCAGTTGTTACATATAATAACCTATTACTCACGCAATACAATAGGTTTAGGATCACAGTTGCAGTGTGTGTGTGTATTTTCCAGGATCGTAAGCAGCCCGATGTGTGTGACAGCTACTTCCACGATGTTCCCTTCGAGGCTAACTTCGCCTCGGACCTCCCAGAATTGCATCCCATGGCGGCTATGCCTGGTGTGGATGGATTCACCATGAAGGTGGACGCGCTCTACAAGGTCTGTGATCTCCCCGTATCAGCAGCCCATAGCTTTGTCTCTATGGTAACCCAAGCAGCTCTCACGGCCCTGGGTTCAAATTAAGGTAACGCTGATTGTGCTGTTGTTTGACAGGTGGAGGCGGGTCACCAGTGGTACCTGCAGGTCATCTACGTCATCTCGCCGGAGTCGCGGTCCGGCGTGCGGCTCCAACGCTCCCTGCTGGGCGTTGCCCTGCCCGCCCTGCCCGCCGCACGCCACCGCCGCGACCTGGTGGACAGCAGCGGGCGCCTGACGCTGGATGAGTCTCTGATCTACGACAATGAGGGTGACCAGGTGAAGAACGGAACCAACATGAAGTCTCTGCGGCTGCAGGCAACGCCGGCCCCCGCCTACAACGCCCACCTTGGGAGCTCGGTGGGGGGCGGGGTGGCCGCGATCTCCCTTCTGGTCCTCATCCTGCTGGCCTCCTGCCTGCTGGTGCAGCGCTGCCGGGCGAGTGGGGGGAAGGGTTCTCATGAGGAGTACCCCCTGAACACCAAGGTAGAGGTGTGTCTGGACAAGCGCCTGGAGAAGAACTTCAGCAGCAGACACTGCACAGTACGCAACTTCAACGATCTCCACGGCAACCATGACACGCGCACCGCCAAGGTCAACAACAAGACGAAGCAGATCAACCTTGGGGTAAAGCTCCACAACAACCTGGGCGATGGGACGGAGGTGTAGCCGCGCTGTCGGCTTCACTTCCTGTTGGTATGGGCGCGGCAGGAAGCACGTCAGAGGAGGAGGAAACGAACAGCGGGCGTTCAAGTCTATTGAACTGGTATTTTCTAAGTTTTGAGTTTGTACTTCAAGGAATTAAATGTTGTATGTATTTTTATATCAGGTGAGAAAGGGGAACGGGTGACAACAACATGACATCATGATTTCACAACCAAGCTAACACGCACGTTTCATCACGGAATTCCAAGAGTATTATGGGTGGCTCAGCTCGGAATCAGGATGGTATCCATGGTAACCATGTCTCCAGTCTGTTTGTTTCTTAGCCAATCAGTTTCCAGGCTGGCAGTTGCTGTGCCATGTTAGCCCCCCTGTGGTGTGAAGCAGCCTGGAGTGTAAATAAAGGAGGATATAATGGATGCGAGCGGTTCAAGTGCAATTAAATCTTCCTTCACAAGCAGATATAGATTGGTAGCATCACTGTTATGAATATGTATAAAACCTTCATTCACCTGTAGATATAGTTTGGTAGCATCACTGTTAGGATTATGCATTTACATGGGAAAGTTTCACTGGATGAATATTTTATTTTGCAAATACTGTCGATGTTTCATATTAAACATTTACATTTCTTACAGTTGCACTGGAACAGATACTGTTGATATTTTATCGATACATTTCAAACAGTTCCTCTGTGAAATGGTTTGTTTAACACTGCGTTACTAAGTGCCCTGCAGTATTTCGAATCATCCAAAGTGATTTATAGAAAATTTCTACTTTGGCCTTCCTTTCGCTGCATAACGACTGAGTTTGAATCCTGGCCCAGTATTTTATTATATTGTGTGTTACTGATGTTGGGTTGGGTCCACACTACGACCGAATCAATCAAATATTTTTTGTGTCAAAGGTTTCATATTGTGGACGGAATGGCGTAGTGTGGACAATAGTTTCAGAGACTAAATATCCCTCTTGGACTACTTATATATATATATATATATATATATTTTAAATATATATATATTTTAAACACAATGACGTATTACTTTCCTAATTAGTCATACATTGTTTAATCTTCCTGGTTGCCAACGCTGCCTCAATCAATCTAGCTGTCTGTCTGCGTGTCTGTCTGTCTATTTATCTCTAAATCTCTATCAGTCTGTTTCTCTCTTCCTTCACCTTTGTGCCTAACAATAATCACTGATTGGGAAGTTAGGGAAATCCTCATATATTGTTGGTGCTATTGTGTATTAATAATATGTAATTAATGTCATGCCTATCCTCTGGTGCCTTTTTGAATAAAATCCTGAAATCCACACGTTGCATTCTGTGTCTGGAATACCACATGAGAGGAAGCGAGAGTATAGGTCACGTGATCGACTCTTGACTGATTATGTGATATGTGGCCATCATGTGCTTCTTGTAGTACATGAGGTTGAAAGAATTGTAAAATTGAAAAAGTGGATAAAAGAATAGAGACTAGTGTATATAAGAACAAACTTTGACAAGGCCCTTAAACAATGCCCTTAGTTGAACTAAGTTGCTTTAGTCTGTCTTACTTTGCCTCGAGACCGTCTGTATATCAGTTTATTTTCTGCAGATGCTCAACTAAAAAGTGAATGCAGACGGAAGTAAATACTAAAAGAATACTATTATGTCGTTGTACATAATATATAGCAATTTGGAAATAATCAATATAACTATATTGTTTTACACAGAATGTATACGAATCTATAATATAGCAAAGGCCAATTTTATAAAGTTATCAAAGAGAAACTGTGTGACCAATTTACACACTTTCAGGATCTTCCTCAACCACGCATCCCTGACTGTCATCCTCACCCTCCAATCAGACCACAACTCGGCGGGCGTTTTCCTGTCCTCCACCAACCAACTCACAATAGGAGGGCGGGGCAGAGATGGGTCAAAACAGACCGCTGGGAGTCTGAAGTTTAGCGACACGCTCCAGAAGATGACCCGGAGAAAGGCGCCTAGAGACGGGGGATACAAACACCGCTAGCAGAGTACGAGATCAAATGTGTTTTTAATTGACTTACTTACACATATGCATGCTAGGTGTGTGGCTAGCTAATCACAACCGCTAGTCTATCATAAGGAGACAGCGAGGGAGCGTCAGCTAGCCTAGCATAGGAGGCTACCCCGAAGTGGAGGGCTTCCGGCTGGACTCTGAACTAGTTTGACCTGGGGTGGATCGATAAAGAGTTATGTGTGTTTAATAATAATAAGGGTCTTAAAGGTGATAACCCCTGGTCATATAGAGGTGATAGATATAGGTACAGCTGTAAGGGGATTTAGTTTGGATAGATATAGAGGGATAAACAAAGCTATCTGGTTAGGTAGATAGATATTGTTATATATATCAAACTATATCTAAATACTAAATTTATATACAATATCTATGTATAGGGAGCTCCTCAGTGATATCACGGGGGGGGGCGGGTATACATTGTTGTTATTCTTCCCCAGCCAGTCGGGGGGGGACTGGTTGGTGTCGGGCGGTATGTCTATAGAGGTGTGGGACCACAGGGTTGGTGTTGTTTCTACATTAACATGTTGGTGATTGGTGGTTTCTAGGACTTTAACTGGACTGCCCCCTGAGTCGACGTTGTCCGAGTCTTCCCGACGAGACATCCAGCTTGTTGTCATGACCTCCGGGTTAAATGAGTAGGTCCTCCGAGGCATGAAAACACTCTCCCAAAGGACCTGCTAGACTGGGAGAACATTTGTACTATAGGGAACAGGGGCAGACGGCTTGGTTGTATTCAGAGGAAGGATGAAGAAGTTCTCCAGGATGCCGAGGTCGGAGAGCGGGGGACTCGGAGGGTCCGGGACCAGCAGCAGCTACTCCGGGAAAGTGTTCGCCGTGGGCCGCTATCAGGTCACGGTGGAAGAGCTCATCGCGGAGGGTATGTCCATTTTCTACTACCTTATCTGTTCGCTGTATCACATCTAGAACTTTTTGTTCAATATCTCACACCATCTGTTCAGTATCTTATATCTAAACGAAACTATGTTAGATTGCTGAACGTATAGGTCGTGTAGACTTGACAACATGACCAGATTTGGCTTTTAGAGAAATACTTTTACCTATTGTTATGTACTTCTTACATTCTTTTGTGTTTGCCTTGTTTTCTGTAAGTTCAACTACATTGTCATTTGAGCATCATTAAACATTTATCTGTCACTAATGGGATTTTAATCAATTGCAGGCTATACCTTAACTTTACAAACGAGTAACACAGTACAAATAAGTAAATGCAGAATAATATGGATTTTCGGAGAGATTTACATTTCAGTCTAGTTGCTGAATGTAGGAGGAGTTGAAGGGATGACTTCTACATAAACCAGCTGATGTTTCTATCTCGACTATTGCAACATATTTAAATGCAAAGCTATGCACACACTGCAGAACTATGAAAATGTGTGTGCTAACCAGACATAACCATGAATCACAAAAGTTAGTTGTGTATCTCTATTTACTTTATAAGATTAGATATTATAGACTACAGATGGCCTATCTTGTAATGGACAGAAAATAACGCATTAAAACAGCACATATCAAACAAAGAATTGGCACAATTGAAGTACTAGTAGGAGTAGATCATTAATCTGTCTTTCTGGAAACACGCATAGCTTTAGACATTCATTTTCTGTTTCAGATCATTTTGAAATTGATACTTTATTTCTCAACGGCTTGTCAGTAATGCTTGAAAATGTAAGACTTCAGCTGGTGTGAATTGTCATGTCCATCTATCATTGTTTCAGACTGTTAGTGAAGAGTTAGCTGTTAGAATAGGGCCCAACCAGCAATCTTGCAATTGACACACACAACTGGTGGCCGGGGGTTTCGTTGTCACACACACACTAGTGGTGCAACGGTTCACGGGGTACCCGTGATCCGTACGGATCAACCCTCACGGTTCGGGACGGAAGTGATCGGCTGATAAAAAATAATAATAAAGTTGTGCGTTCACGTGAACAGCGCATGTTTTTAAAGGACAATTCCGGTATTTAGCACATTAAGCCCCCTTTCTGGTTTGTCTAGGATGAAATATAGTGGTTTGCACGGAAATGTTGACTTTTGGTCCTGTCTCAGGTATTTGGCTCATTTCGATTCACCCCTGCCTGCTTCAGTATGGCTGGCTTTGGGCATTCAAAAACCTGTCCTTAAAACAACCCTAAACGTTTGTTTTCAGGAATGTGTAACTAACCAAGTGGTTAGTGGTGTTCGTTGATGTTTCTAATGAAGTATCGTAGCGAAATACAGTTTCTGTCTTTTATTTGGCGTTTCGTAAATCCCATTGAAACGGAAACCGGACCGGAAGCGGAAATGTTTGTGTTTGGTTGTATTCTTTTCAGAGTTTTTATTTTATTTTATTTACTATCCATGTCCAAAAGAAGAAGGAATAATGCCTCAGATTGCACTTTATTTTGTTTAAATTATTTTTTATAATATATTATTATATTATTATTTTGTGGACACAAGCAATTTTTTTTAGAATATTTACTATGCTTAAAGAAAGCCGGATTATTACCTAATTTTCCACTTTATTTGGTTTTTACACATTTGAAGATTTTATTTAAAGTCACATTTATCTTGTTATCTTTTTTGTTATTGTTGATCTGAAAATGATCCGACTCGTGACTCAAAAACCGTGACGCGATCTGAACCGTGAGTTTTGTGATCCATTGCACCACACACACACACACACACACACACACACACACACACACACACACACACACACACACACACACACACACACACACACACACACACACACACACACACACACACACACACACACGTTAATGAATGTGTAGTATAAATGGTTGAAAAACTCCACTTCATGAATTGTTCTCCAATCTAAAAGGTCAGACGTGGACACTTTCTTTCCACACAGCAGATTTCCTAAACTGTCTGCTAGCAGGAAGCTAGCCAAGCTACTCACTTCCCTTCCATTTTCTCTCTATCTGCTGCAGAGATATACTTGTGCATTTTTGTGTGCATGTGCGCGTGCGTGTGCAGATGAACACTCTGCTCCTAAATGACCTGTATCTGTACGCAGCACTGCAAGTGGTTTTGGACAAAAGTGTCTGCTAAATGACTTGCTAGTTATCGTAACCATTGAACCTTGGGTCCCAGTACAAACCCAACAACAGCAATGCAAACACAGTTTCCATGATAACAGCTCACATGATTTCATGCAGCTTGTGTACTATTGAACGTCCCTGACGTCCCTTACTGACACTCGGCTGATGTAAATACCCTTACATCAAGTCCAATATGTTTCATATCTCCATGAATTACAGAATAGAATGCCTCAGTAACTAGAACTACCCTGGTGGGTTTATAGCTTGATCCCCAACACGTTGGAGTTTGCTTTCAATAAGACACCCTTCCTACTAGCGGTGAGTGGTGAGCATCTCTCCATTGTGCAGGTGTGTGTGCTAGGTTGACGGCCGATGGCAGGACAAGAGGGCTGTTTCCATTAGGTGGATGGGTAGCAGTAGGACTAGAAAGATGTGTGTGAAGGGTGGGTGACGGGGGTCGTTCCTGATTTCCTGGAGATGAACTGAAGCAGGTTAGATTTGTCCACCCTGACAGAATGCTGATTAGCAGCCCGTCCACATTATTAGCATGATTAGCATACTGTACTGGCCATCAATAGGCTGATTGTGTTGTTGTAGCAGCAGGGAGGAATGCTGGTGCGACACAGTGCTCGCTCTATGACAGGGACCGGGTCTTTGTGCTCAATAAGGCCTCTTCCATCCACCTCCCCCCATTGTATTCCTCCAAGCCATCTCATTATTGGCCAATCACAGAAGGGCGTTAGGCCAAGTAGGAATGGCTTGAGGTTGACAGGTTGAGTCAGTTCAACACTGAACTCAAGCACATTAGTCAAAAGCCGCTTTATTCGTATATATTGTGGTATATTATCATCTTTATTATATAATACATTCTGGTATTCAGCGTTTTCGGTATTTTGTGCAGCAGAATAAAGTATGCATGAGGAGTAGCCATGTACTGCCCTGGTATCTTTATTTTTATTCAAAGTCGAAAAGCTGAAGCACAGTTGCCAATCAGGCTTACAACTTTAATTCCTAAGGACCGTGGATTTACAAGGGTTTTAAGATAATAGCATGGATGGTTGGTTTGAAGAGCACCTTAAACGAAACCATGGTTGGTTGGTTGGTTTGAGTAGCCTTTCATGGTTGGTTGGGTTGAAGAGCCTATCATGGTTGGTTGCCTGGTTTAAGGAGCCTATCATGGTTGCAAGGCTGTGTAATATAGACAAAATTAGGGCTGCAACTAACGATTATTTTAATAATCGATTAATCGGCCGATTGTTTTTTCGATTACGGTAATCGATGAATCTTAAAAAAAGAAACATTTGTAATTGCCGCATCTTTATTCAAAAACTGAACATAACTTCAAATTCACAGTGCAGGCTGAAGTGTCAAAACACCAGGTTATTGTTCCAATGTCCCGGAACTATTAAAAGTAATATTAAATGATTAAAAAAATTAAAAAACATAAATGGTATAGCACAAAAAACCATACAATGTATGATGTACATTTATAAATATACAGTATAAGGGTCTTATCGGTTAACCAATAAGATCTTTAACCGGTAAATACTAACGGTTAAAAATAAATTAAATCATCTTAATTTCTCTCAGATGACGGATCGTTTTTCGCCAAAATCTCAATTCTTTTTTTGTGTTGTATTTGAACACATCAATCATATTACTGAGCCGACCTGAACACATCACATTTAACACTGTTTGCGACTTTTTTTTAAGCTAACTAGCTCTATATTCTGCCGATTTTACAATGGATTTAAAAACTGGATTACTATTTTTAACTGACGACACTTTCTACACCGTCTTGTTGAGTGATTTCTACCGCTGCTTTGAAAGACCCTTGATGCAAGCGGTGCCGACTCCGAGCCCGTCTGCAAACCGTCTGCAGCACCAGCAGCAGCTGACAGTTTTCGGTTGGACTAGACGGATACTGAGTTGAGGGAGTTTTTTTAACCCAAAGACAGGTACAACACTTTATAGGCCTACAGTCTAGTCTAGATATGACCAAAATACAAGCTGTGGTCACTCACACTCAAAGCTCGCTGTGGGCGTGCATGAACCATGAACCAACCTGTCGGCGGCTGGCTGTAAAAGTGCCGCGCATTCGAGTGAAGTATTAATCGCGCAACTTAACGAATTGATGACCAAATTCGTTGCCAACGCTTTTAGTAATACCGTAGATTTTTATCGATTTTATCGATTCGTTGTTGCAGCCCTAGACAAAATCTTCTATCACGATATGGGACATTTAATATACGGTGGGGTAAAAAAGTATTTAGTCAGCCACCAATTGTGAAAGTTCTCCCACTTAAGAAGATGAGAGAGGCCTGTAATATTCATCATGTGTATACCTCAGCTATGAGAGAAAAAATGAAAAAAAAATCTAGAAAAACACATTGTCTGATTTTTAAAGAATTTATTTGCAAATTATGGTGGAAAATAAGTATTTGGTCAATAACAAAAGGTCATCTCAATACTTTGTTACATGCCCTTTGTTGGCAATGACAGAGGTCAAACATTTTCTGTAAGTCTTTACAAGGTTTTCACACACTGCTGCTGGTATTTTGGCCCATTCCTCCATGCAGATCTCCTCTAGAGCAGTGATGTTTTTGGACCTTCACTGCGCAACACAGACTTTCAACTCCCTCCAAAGATTTTCTATGGGGTTGAGATCTGGAGACTGGCTAGGCCACTCCAGGACCTTGAAATGCTTCGTTGCGTTTGGGGTCATTGTCATGCTGAAAGACCCAGCCACGTTTCATCTTCAGTGCCCTTGCTGATGGAAGGAGGTTTTCATTCAAAATCTCACGATACATGGCCCCATTCATTCTTTCCGTCACACGGATCAGACGTCCTGGTCCCTTGGCAGAAAAACAGCCCCAAAGAATGATGTTTCCACCCCCATGCTTCACTGTAGGTATGGTGTTCTTTGGATGCAACTCAGCATTCTTTCTCCTCCAAACACGACGAGTTGAGTTTTTACCAAAAAGTTCTATTTTGGTTTCATCTGACCATATGACATTCTCCCAATCCTGTTCTGGATCATCCAAATGCTCTCTAGCAAACTTCAAACGGGCCCGGACATGCACTGGCTTTAGCAGGTGGACACGTCTGGCACTGCAGGATTTGAGTCCCTGGCGGCGTAGTGTGTTAGTGATTGTAGCCTTGGTTACTTTGGTCCCAGCTCTCTGGAGGTCATTCACTAGGTCCCCCCGTGTGGTTCTGGGATTTTTGTTCACCGTTCTTGTGATCATTTTGACCCCACAGGGTGAGATCTTGCGTGGAGCCCCAGATCGAGGGAGATTATCAGTGGCCTTGTACGTCTTCCATTCCATTTCCTAATAATTGCTCCCACAGTTGATTTCTTCACACCAAGCTGCTTACCTATTGCAGATTCAGACTTCCCAGCCTGGTGTGTTTCTGGTGTCCTTTGACAGCTCTTTGGTCTTGGCCATAGTGGAGTTTGGAGAATGACTGTTTGAGGTTGTGGACAGGTGTCTTTTATACTGATAAGGAGTTAAAACAGGTGCCATTAATACAGGTAACGAGTGGAGGACAGAGGAGCCTCTTAAAGAAGAAGTTGCAGGTCTGTGACAGCCAGAAATCTTGCTGGTTTGTAGGTAACCAAATACTTATTTTCCACTATAATTTGCAAATAAATTCTTAAAAAATCAGACAATGTGATTTTCTGGATTTTTTTTTTCATTTTGTCTCTCATAGCTGAGGTTTACCTATGATGAAAATGACAGGCCTCTCTCGTCTTTTTAAGTTGGGCGAACTTGCACAATTGGTGGCTGACTAAATACTTTTTTGCCCCACTGTATATCACGATATAGTATGTGAAGTGCCTGTCATGGTTGGGGGGTTTGAAGAACCTATCATGGTTTGTTTCTTTGAGAGCCTAGCAAAGTTTGTGTGTTTAAAGAGTCTAGCATGGTTGGTTTTTGGAGAGCCTATCATGGTTGGTTGGTTTTTTTGAGAGCCTAGCATGGTTGGTTGGTTTTTGGAGAGCATGGTTGGTTGGTTTTTGGAGAGCCTAGCATGGTTTGACTTGGTCATCAGGTGGTTTGAGGACATGATTGCATCCAGACAGGTAACGGAAGGCCGTGACAAGTAGGAATAAGAGTGTTGTGGTGGTTATGACTCATCTTCACAATATCTTTTTAGTTGAAATCCAGCTCCTAGCTTAGTCCAAGGCTCAATATGTTGATTTATATCTCAAGCACTAATTTGTTAGATTTCCAAAAAAAAAAATCTTATAAGAGAATTTGCATGCTTAATGGTAAAAAAAAGATTTTTTTTTTAGGGCTGTAACTTTAAATTAAAAAATGACTTTATTTAAACAACACTTATATAACAATTAACTTAATGCAACATTTAATAACAAATAATTTGTAACACTGAACAGTTTTGAACAGAAAGACTTTTAAAGTATAGCAAAATGAATAAATAAATAACTAAAGATTGCAGTTGTAGGATGCTTGCAGGTAGGCAAAAAAATTCTCAACTAGTTTTGTGGTTTAGGCTTACGTGTTTTAAAATATTAATGTCAAATAAATAATAGTAATATGAATAGTTTGATAGCATTCCCACTAGACAAAAAACGGTGCCGGTCCCAGTGACCTGCATAGGTTTCGTTTTCCGGACATTTTGATGATATGCCGGTCAGATATCCTATTATCGCTTCTTATTAGGCTATGTAGCTTAAATAATGACTTAATCAGGCCGTATAGAATGCACCATGTTTAATAGCCTAACTTTCAAATAGATGGGGAAAAACATGAACGTCTGATCGCAGTAACAAGGGAAAGTGTTACGAGTAGCGTATGTGTGTGCGCGCAAGAATGGCAGCGTGACTTCAGTGTGTGTGTGTGTGTGTGTGTGTGTGTGTGTGTGTGTGTGTGTGTGTGTGTGTGTGTGTGTGTGTGTGTGTGTGTGTGTGTGTGTGTGTGTGTGTGTGTGTGTGTGTGTCAGTCTGGTGAAGAAACAAACAAGTATGGTTGTGTGTAAGAATAAAGTACCCAGCCGATCAAGAATTGGTGGCCGATTCATTCCGACCTATAAGCAGACCAACTGCCGGTCAAAGCACACAACACTAGAGACAGAATAGGGCTGGGCGATTCATCCAAATTTTTATTTTTAAAATATTTTGTATAGAAACGGCACAACAGCTGGATACATATCTGTATATTGTTTTAGATTGGAACATTTTCTTTTTGATTTTCTTTTTTGAGAGAGACATGCTGAACAAATACAAGTTTTCAAACTCAAAAATAATCGTTTGAATAATCATGATTTCGTTTTTTCCCACAATCGAGCAGCCCTAGACAGGGATCACACAGGCTATTTTTGCGCGCTTGGCCCTTTCTGGATAAATGTCGTTCATATTGCATACAAGGACTTCGTAGGCTGTGGAGAAATGCAATCCTCCATAGCCACAGAGCACTGTCATCACAGCGAGGGCATCTCGTCGCAGACTTACGGCATCGATGAGAGGAGTGGTGTCAGCAGACTAATATTTAAACAGATTATTAGCAAATTCCAATCGGACAATTTGACCGGAGTGATACAATTTTGTCTGACACTTAATCTTTCTATTACCGGACAACGGAAACCCTGGCAATAACAGCTCATATAATGTGGCTGGATCTGGACTGGAAGGATAATGGGAGTTAGAAAGGGCTTCTGCCTTCTCACACCAGGAGACAGGTTCTCTCTTCACATGAGTATATTTCAAACAAATTTCCAATGTCTGGTGATACTATCAGACTGCCCAATGTAGCTAATAAAGTATTTCCAATGGCAACATCAGAATTTGGCCGCCACGTTGAAAGTTGTCAAAATCAATAGTACATATCCACAGGACACAAATTATGTCCAATCAATCATCATAAAACTTACCATATATGATCTTCAGACCAAGCTGAACAAATGTACCAAACAGCTTTTATAGATTCAAAACCGTTTGGCCGTGACAGCCAATCAAACTTGATGGCAAAGCCGCCAAACAGGAAATAAACCTGTTCTCAGAATCTCTTTAACATATAATAGCCAAACTTGGTACATCTCATTTCTCTGCAAGGCCTTCATGCATCCAAACGAAACTTGGCTCATAGTCTTATGACCCTATCCTGATGATGCCCAAATAATTGGGCATCATCAACGCCTAGGGGGGTTGTTGTTAGCAGCAAGTCTATTCCGGCCCTCACAAAGCAACTTCAATATATTTTCATTGTGATAATCATTTGCCAATATCATCATGTAGCCATCTAACCGATTCCGTCTGTCCTGCAAAATTAGTTTGAGTCCCATTCTGCTTGACCCCCACATTGCTGCTCGCAGCTATATTTTGTGTTATAATTGGTATATTCATCAATAAAGTTGCGGTGAAGTTGTGGTTATGGTGAACGTAAGCCAATATAAGGAATCCCTGAAAGGCACATGGATAATATTTCCAATATGTATGCATGCAGCTAAAGCATCCCCTGGCTACCTCTTCCAGCCATTTGTTGGTTTATTCAAGCCTGTTGAGTTGAACCTCCTTATCTGCTGAGAGAAAGATAAGGCTGCTTGAGTAATGGCAGAAACAAAGAGGATCAACAAGTCAACTATTAATCTGACTAAGCAGATAACAGGCTAAGATCCAAGTCCTACCTTCACAACAAGGAGTCCACTTTGAGTTTTCCTCTTGTAATGATATAAAACATTTAGGTTTAATTCTCAGGAAGCAGGTACCAAAGGCTCTTCCACTAGGCAAAGAAACTAGATTGTGCCTCAAGTGCTCGAAGTAACCTGAGATGCCACACAGTGTAGGAATCTGCAGAGTGCAGCAGTCTTCATTCACAATAAAACTTCTGAAGGATGCCATGAAAGGAGAGGATGATAAAGACAGCAATGGGCCTCTTCATTAGTGAAAGGCTCTAAGAATATTAAACCCTGCAGATGATGCATGGATCATCTCGTCTGAAAGGTCATACAAACAATCCCTTAACATGGATGTTAAATGTCTCTCTATAAACATATCCATAACTGTATCTATACACATCAAAGGTGGATGTGTTCTGGTGTAAAACAGGTTATGGTGTGGGAGGGGGTGAGGCAGAGAGTATGGATTGATCATTCAGTGTCTGATTTGAGATAGCATGTGGACTGACGCCAAAAAGTTGTCAAAAGGTTGGGCATTTGGAACCTGCCTTTTCTGAGAAGGAGGCCAAAATTTCTCCTTATTGACTGTCCGGCATCCACTCTATTCAACTGTTTGTTGAGCTGGTGGAACTTCTTGATAGAACTTTCTTAGGTGCCGTAGAGGCAGTCTTAGAGAGGCTAGCTAGCCTGCTTGTCTGCCAGCTGTGGTCTGGAGTGAGGGTCAACAATGGTGTATATGGGGTTAAAAGTGGGTGAACAGAAACCGCTCGGGGAGGAAATCCTTGTGTTTGGTAAGGAGTTTAGATACGTGGTTTTTTGCCCAGGTGTCTAAACCCTACACGGATTATGTCCTGTTTCAGACCTGGACAGAACATGACATGTTCCTCCACACTTCTATCATTCACTATCTATCTTTTAATCAGATTCACTGACATTCTGACAATTCATGTTCAAGTTGTACATTGTGCTTATGAGTAACTGCTCCCTGTGTGCAGAGCCATACAAGCAGCCAGACAGGACTAGTGGAAGCAGAGCACGATGAGCAGCCAGACAGGACTAGTGGAAGCAGATGAAGATGAGCAGCCAGACGGGACTAGTGGAAATGCTGCCAGATGAGCAGCCAGTAAGGACTATTGGAAATGGAGCAGTGTCGTACTGTATTGTCCCCGCTACTGGTCATGTGATAATAATTGTTATATAGTGTAGTAAACCCTCTCCCCGGGAGACACACTGGATCTTTTTTAAGAGATATTGAGTTACATATTTCTCAAAGTTGTATGTTTTAAGGTGTGTATAATGCATTTCCAGGGGTAACATGACATTCATATCATTATTTATCTTAAATTCTTTTTTTTAAATTCAAGTGCTTCTGACGCACACACACGCGTATGAAGCCATGGGTCAAAGAGTATGAAGACCAATACAGAAAACAACTGCATGGAGAATTGGTTGTTGAAGAAATAAATGTTTTTTGTGGACCTGGAGAGAGGAAGTGGATGGATGAGTTTGTCCACTAACAAGCAGCCATTGTGGACGGTTTGTTGGAGCCTTGGTTTTCTTTGTCTGCACATGACTCAGCCATCTATCCCTCTAATGAGAGCTCCCACTAGTTCTCCTGGTTGTTCATCCATAAAAACACAGTATGCTGCCATGGCAACTACCAACGTCGTAATACAGCACCGTGACAACACAGTACACTCTCCTGATCTTTACAAGGGCGGATCTTTACTCTGGTTCCTGCCTCAGGTGGTAGAGAGGGTTAACTAGTAACTGGAAGGTTGCTGGTTCGATCCCCGGCTCCTCCAAGAGTGTCGAGGTGTCCCTGAGCAAGGCACCTCACCCTAACTGCTCCAGACGAGCTGGCTGTCGCTGTCCATGGTTGACTCAGCCGTCTGTGTGCAAATTAATGGTTGGAAGGCGCTTTGGATAAAAGCATCAGAAAATTCCCCCAAATGTCAAATGCTACTTCTGAAATGCTATGTTGTACTTCCTGTGAGCTTTATGCATCAGCTTACTAAAGCTAGCTAAATAACATAAAATCTTTTGACAAATGAGTCCTCATTGGTCTATGCTGACCCCTTGTGTCTCTGTGTGTTTCAGGAGGTTTCTCTGTGGTGTTTCTGGCTCGGACGCACAGTGGCGTCCGCTGTGCTCTCAAGAGGATGTATGTCAACAATGTGCCCGACCTCAACATCTACAAGAGGGAGATCACTATCATGGTGCGAAACTCCTAATTGGCTTTTGTCATTTTTCACTTTAAAATTTTCACAACAAGCTCCCAATGTTGGCAAAACAGAAAACATAGGCTGTGATGCAGTGTGAAGTGTATGGCATTTGTTAGGGCTGCTCGATTATGGGAAAAATCATAATCACGATTAATTTGGTCAATATTGAAATCATGATTATTCAAACGATTATTTTTGAGTTTGAAAACATGTATGTATTCAGCATGTCTCTCCCAAAAAAAACATTGTAACTGAGAACTTTGAAATTTCACAAAATGGTCAAAAGGAAAATGTTCCTATCTAAAATGATATACAGATATGTATCAAGCTGTTCTGCCCTTTCAATTAATCGCCCAGCCCTAGTATTTGTTATAAGTAACTGGAAGTTGTGGTTTGTTGTCATATGTGTGTGTATTGTGAAACTATGTTGCAATACTCAAGAGTTGTCAGACCATAAGAACATTGTGTTGTCGTATATTGTGTAACAGTGAGTACTTTGTTTGTGTGCGTGTGTAATTAGAAGGAGCTGTCGGGTCATAAGAACATTGTCCGCTATCTGGACTCCTCCATCAACTCCGTTTCAGATACCGTTTGGGAGCTTCTCATCCTCATGGAGTACTGCAAAGGTACCGTACAGAACCTCCCCACTACTCCTCCTCCCGCATTCCTCCTCTCTACTGTCAATCTATCCTCTTCCTCTTCTGGTCACCATCGACCTTCGCTTCACTCTCATCCTCGCTTCCTCCTCCTCTCCTCTTCATCTGTTCCCCTCTTACTTTCTCCTCTTCACCTCAGCTCATCTCCCTCCTCCTACTCTCTTCTCTCTCGTCCTCTCTTCCCATCCTCTCGTCCCCTCCTATCTGTACACCCTCCCCTCCTCTTCGCCTCCCCTTTTCACCGACGTTCCCTCCTCTAGTCACCACCTCCTCCTCTTCTCAATCACCATCCTCCTCCTCCTCTCCTCCATCACCACCACCTCCTCCATCACCACTCCTCCCTCACCACCACGTCCACTCCTCCTTCACCACCTCCTCCCTCACCATCACCTCCCCTCCTCCCTCACCACCTCCTCCTCTCCTCCATCACCACCTCCTCCTCTCCTATCTCACAACTCCTCCTCTCCTCCTCCACTCCTCCTTCACCACCTCCTCCTCTCTTCCTTCACCACCACCTCCACTCCTCCTTCACCACCTCCTCCACTCCTCCTTCACCACCTCCTCCCCTCCTCCCTCACCAGCTCCTTCTCCCCCCCAGCTGGTCAGGTGGTGAAGCAGATGAACCAGAGGTTGACTGCAGGGTTCTCCGAGGTGGAGGTTCTCCACATGTTCGGTGACACCTGTGAGGCTGTGGCCCGCCTGCACCAGTGCAAGACGCCCATCATCCACCGGGACCTCAAGGTGACCTCTATAATAAACCTTACAGCAGGGGTCGGCAACTAAGTTTGTCCTCGGGACAATTTTTTTTCCAGCCAGTAGGTGGCTGGCCAGAACATTATCAAAGGCTAGTTCAAGGAATTGATTAATGAAAGTGCATCTGGAACTGCGACGTCAGCTGGCTTAGTCATATGCCTACCAAGCACAAGATGACTCGTCAAGACGTACATATAAACAAGTGTATGCCATAATCACGTAAATGTCATGCCTGATCACTTTGGGTAGAGGTGTTGCTGCATTGTCTCCATAGAGACAACGCAGCGATATCATCATGAGCAGTTTTAACTGGAGAGAAAGTGAAATCCACGAGCTGCTGATCATGTGAGAGAAGGTGATGCAGTCATGTTAAACAAAGACGTTTAAAGATGGTGCGATCTACGAGGGAGACACAGAGGAATTGTCCTAATCCGTCCCTAACCCAAAAGTGGTCAGCAAAATAAAGAATATGTTGGTGTTTTTGCATTTGTAAATAGTTACGTTAATCGTGTTTGTAGCCTACACTCTGAACTCATTCTTGCATGCGGGTGTCTTCATTCATAAAAAAGTAAAAACATGCAAATTATTCTAAAGAGCTCTAGACTCCTTGCACAGTCCCGCCTTCTCCAGTGAACCAAGAAAGCTGTGACGAACGGGGGATTTTATCCCCTCGGTTTTACACAGGAAACTTGAAATAAGACGGTGAAATCGCTGGCCGTGCCAAGCCTCGACCGAACCAGCTTGGTGCGCACCTAAAAAAGCAGCCATCCACTCTTAAAACACTTTACGCAACACAACACAACACACACACCACAGCGGGTGCTGACTGACTGCACACACACACACACACACACCACGGCCGGTGCTGACTGTACACACACACACCACGGTGGGTGCTGACTGCACACACACACACACAACACGGCGGGTGCTGATTGACTGCGCACACGCTCATATACAAACACCATGGCGGCAGCTGACTGACTGCGTGCACACACACGCACATGCACATATAGACACACCATGGCGGGTGCTGACTGAACGCGCACACACACACACAAACCTCCGTTCCTAGCCTACTCACCGTTAGAAGAGCTATAGGCGAAGTAGACCTCATCAGAGACTCTACTGCGTTAAACAGCGAAAGTCTGAGCTTGGCGTCTTAAATCTTTTTTGGACTTTTGTCAACACCTCCTGCCTTTCCCTACGTGCAGTATAAAATATGCGATGGTTGTTGTATGTAGGCCTTTAGAGGGGGGTTCCATTTAATTAAATTTTGCATAGTTTCTGATAACTCCCGCTCAGCCCCTCGCAGCTTACGCATGCCCGTGACGAGTGTGTCTCTAACCTTCCGGGAGTAGTATCAGGATTTAATACAATTAAATTAAAAACGGTTTTGAAAGAACAAAAAATTCACTGTATCCGGCCCTTTACATCTAAGCTAACAGACATACATATTTGGTATTATAAAAAATAAATTAAAAAATCATATAACTTCAAAATAATCTGGCGGGCCAGATATTATGTCTGGCGGGCCAGATATTATGTCTGGCGGGCCAGATATTATGTCTGGCGGGCCAGATATTATGTCTGGCGGGCCAGATATTATGTCTGGCGGTTGCTGACCCCTGCCTTACAGGTTTGTGCCTGGAATGGGGTGCTCCAAATTTGCTTGATTGGCCCATTTGGAGAGAGGCAGGACTTCCAGCATGCTTAAGCGAGAGCACTTTTTCGTTTCAGTTACATGGCTGTGGAGGCGGGACGTAGAGGGAATGTTCTGCATATTCACATTTGCTATATATTACTTTGTCAAATCTTTGTAACAGAAATCCATTCATTTTCAATTTATCCATTTATTAATTTATTTTCTTAGTCTTTGTTGTTTTCTTTTTGACATTATCTTATCCTTCTTGGGGGGGGGGGGGGGGTGGTTACTGTCATACACATAGCTGTTAGGAAGTAAGAGCAGGGCTCTACGCTGACATTTTTCCCAACGAGCACATGTGCTCCTAAATTAAAATATCTGGGAGCACAAAGATATATATATGGGGGCACAAAATATTTAAATAGTTTAAATAGTTTAAATAGGCAGCACAAACAACATTTTGATTTAATTATTTTTTTCATGTGTACTTAACACAAAGGATGTCAGTTGTCCAAGTGCTTCTGTATGTTGGCCGCCTTGGATGTTTAGAATTCAGCCAGCTTTCCACTGCAGGAGTAGGATCAAACTCCTCAATGGAGGGACCCTCCAGGCTGATCCTTATCAAGTCTTCTGTAGTGGAGACTCCGAGGGAACTTCTTGTGGAGTTTTTTATCCGGTTCTGGGCAGAGAACCCCCTTTCACACTGGGCAGCTGAGATGGTCAGCACCAGCATCATCTGCACCAACTCCAGGATGTTCTATGGAAAAACATCATCTTTCAATTTCATTTAAACTCTCACCACCAACATACTAAAACCAAACAGAGGATACTAAACATAATCACTTGGTGCTAATGGCCTACCTTGTAGTCATCCTTGTAGGGATCCTTTGTCAACATAGTCTCCCACAGGCCACTGTAGGTCTTATCCTTGAAATTGTGGCTGACCAGGATTTTCAGGCCCTGCCACTCATCTTCGATCGCAGCCATGTTGCATCCCGATCTGTAGGATTTAACAGAGAAAAATAGTTTCTAAGTAACATAACAGTTTCATGGGGCCATGCAGTGTGAAATAAATTTTTACCTCTCCAGAGACTCCTTGAAGTGCCTCACCAGTTGTTTCACATCATCAGTACCAAAGGTGAGAAGGCTGGCCTGGTCTTCTGGCCACGTGTCAGCATTTAGCACTCTAAAAGAGTCCAGTGGGGTCTCAGTGCTTTCGTCCTTCAGCAAACCACCAAACCTGGCTTTCAGTTCTCTCACTCCAATGTTGATGGCTGCCTCCATGTGCTGCTTCAGCTGGGGATGGGTGAGGTCTGTGAAGCCCTGTAAATTCCCCTTCAGTGTTATTCCCTGTGAAAGAGAGAGAGCGAAAGAGCGAGGAAGAGAGAGAGAGGGAGAAATGTAATTTCTGGCCATTTGTTTCTCACAGTTTTTAGACTTATCTACACTGCATTTTCCTCCTTAACATCATTCTGTTGTTCAATACATCAGCAAATTTCATCCTAACAAAGCCTCATCCTAACACACCTGGAATTTCCTCTCATCACCCTGCTGCTGAGTAAACATGGTCTGAAACCTCTCCAGCATGCCTCCTGCCTTCGCCCTAAACTTTAGTGCCTCCAGTCTGGTCACTGTCTTCCTCAACTCTGTTGTGGCTTGGGGGAGGATCAACTCATTCTTTTGCAGGTTGAGGCTAAGTGAGGATAGCTCCTCAAACATGTCGGAGAGAAAATGGCAAAATGCACAAAAGAGTGCATTCTCCATTTCCCGCTTCACCTGTTGAATTGTGAGTAAATAAATACACAATAGAAGTGTTATTTTTCTGTTTTACTCCTTTGTCTCTTGATCATGAAATTTAATTTCTGTCCCCTTTATAAACTTTTAAACACATTAAATTAACTGTTAAACTGACCATCTTTGCCCGCCCTTGCCAGGTGTTCCATTTGCTGCAGAACGACAGAGTACTGCCCGTCGTCAGTCACAAGATCCTTCTCTAGTCCATGCCGCAGCAGTACTTTGAGGGCTCTATGGACATGGGGAATCCAGCGAGTTCCCTTGACACTACTTGGTTTGCAGATATCAACACCAAGCTCTTGCCCGAGCGCATACAGCTCTCTTTTGGATTTCGGACTGTAGTGGTATGTCTTCCATATTAGATGGAGAAGATCATACACAACAGAGACTTTTGGCTCTTTCTTTTGAATGGTCAGGATTGCCAGCTCTAGTCTGTGCAAGAAACCGAAAACATTTCAATGGTAAGTATCTACCAAACAATTCACATCTCTCTTGTGCCAACATAATTTTGCGGTAAGTAAACACACACACACACACACACACACACACACACACACACACACACACACACACACACACACACACACACACACACACACACACACACACACACACACACACACACAACACACACCACACACACACACACACACACACACACAGTTGTGCTTAACATTCTCTATAAGCAAATAAAGGCAGAGAAAGAGTTTTATAGTATTAACAAACCTGTGTGGCATGCAGTGAATAGGGATTATATGCCTCCCCGCCTCTCTCTGCAAATGGGCAATCACCCCCTCACGGTGGCCCATGTTCACAGAAGCACCATCTGCCCCGAAGGAGATGCACTTCTTCATCCATGACCCTCCATCCTCCTCAGGGCAAACAGCGCAAAATGCAGCCTTGGTAGCACCCAAAACACCTTAAATGACAACAAACACTATATGAAATTATGTCTACCAAACCAAATTCCATCCTTCAAATTGAATAATGATGAAAAATGATAACATTTTATCTAAGCAGTCATTTCGTTGTTTTGATGCTCTACTTGTTGATTTTACATTTGTTTAGTTTAGGTGGTACCCAAAATGGCTTGGGTGGTGCACATAAACCTTAACCATAAACTCTGCGTGTCACTGACTACTACAACGTGACTGCGTTAATCTGTTGTTGTTGTTGTTTTTGATTGGTTGAAGATCGCTGAGGCTCATGGGTATTGTAGTAGGTGTCATGGAAACGAGAGAACACAAAACGTTTACAATAGCAGCAGCAAGAGAATAAAATATTCTATACTCTCACAACTATGACGCAACTTTACATTCTTTTTAAAGAAGAATTATGAATTGCATAATAAAATATAAAATATAGAAAAAACTTACCAATGGCATGGGAGTGCTTCAGAGGCGGTTGTCCGACCAGGAGAGTGACTGGCTTCCCATTCTCCAACAGACGCACGTAAACAATTTCACACTCGGTGTTGGATATGTAGGTGTCTCCATCAATCAGCACGGCCAAATAGTTTGCTACCTTCAGCTTCAACGACAGGCTGTGTTTCATGAGGTCGGAGATCTCACCGATCATTTCTGCACATCTCACGTCGTTGTCATACGTCGGATTGATATCGACTCCTTCACAAAAGGCTCCTCTTCCTTCGCGATGAAGTAAGCAATGTTCATCTTTATCTTTAACGGTCTCCTTTTTTCCTCCTCTCCCAGAAAGACCTGCCTCCTCAAGGCTGCCGACACCGTCCCCGCTGGCTTCTCAGTATTTAACACAAAAATGTCTCTACACTGAATGTGCCGCGACGATTTGTTGTGTTTTGTGAGGCTGTCCTTCATGTGCGGGTTTCCCGACACAAACAATGAGTTGCCCACCAGCTTCTGGCCCCTGCAGTATTTGCAGAACATCACTTGGTTCTCGTATTGAAGCCACGGGAAAGTTTGGAGCCAGTTTATGTTGAATTTGTAAATTCTTCCTCCATCCGGTGGGGCAGCGGGGACAGGGTCCCCTGTAGCCGCCGTGGCGTTAACATCGAGGCTAGCGCTAGTGCTAGCGCTGTCGCTAGCGCTAGTGCTAGCGCTAGCCTCCACAACTTCCGCCGCATCACTTACTTTGAACTTTTTCGGTTCCTCGTCCTTCTCACTGCTCCTCTCGCCTCTGTCTAAAAAAATATTCAATTGATTTCATCCTCTCGCACTCTTTCTTCTTCTATTTCTTCTTCCAGTTTCCAGTACTTCGCTCTCTTTTTTTCCCTCCGTTGACCTGTCACCTCTCGCGTGACACTGGTTGCGTGATTACAGAAAACTACTGTGATTGGTGCGTTGCAGAGGATTGTAGTTTTTGAACGATCGCAGATAAAAATAGGTTGTGATGGTAACTTGTGACCTGCTCGCACACTGTGCGCCGAAATCATTTTCTCGGTTCGCACATACATTTTTTTAGGGGCAAATGCGAGTGAAATGCTCGCACCGTAGAGCCCTGAGTAAGAGACCAGTGTATATGTGTACACTGTATAAGTGGTGTACACAGCTCATAGGAAGTAAGAGACGGGGGACTGTTAACCGGTAAAAACAACTCATAGGTAGTAAGAGACCGGGGACTGTTAACTGGTGATCGCAGCTCATAGGAAGTAAGAGAAGGGGAATTGCATTGCATTACACCAGGATAACAACAATTCATCAACCTCTCTCACCCTACCTGTGGCGTGTTCAAAGATATGTTGCCGATATATATTGGTTTGTAGATATCAAATAGTGTACAGCACTACGGGTGATAGTTTGTAATGGGGTATTGTCGACCAACATTGTAGCTTACTCCTAGATGATAATGCCCTTCCTTCCTTCACCTCCTTCTTTCCTTGCCCCTATGCCTGATGACCATCAAGGGCATCTCCAGAGCATCTGCTGGCTGTGCCTCCTTCCTGTTTGTCCTGTTCTGTTGCATAATTTCCTGTTCCTCACCCAGCGTGAAGTTTCTAGGTAGATATAGACTTCTAGATGGATATATTTATCTATCCATCCAGTGATGTATCTACAGATAAATTTAGATCTATATAAACACAGGTGTGTGTGTGTGTGTGTGTGAGACTCGTGAGACAATTCAGGAAATAATTGGATACCAAACTACTCCAAGAAAGAGCTTGCTTTGCCTGCTCCGCAATCCAGCGAAGTGGATTAAAGTGGCACCCATCCTAACTGGAGTATTCTTCCAAAATAGAATATTCGTCACAAGAAATAAAAACGGGAAAGAGTTTGGATTACCACTCCTGAAATACGTGACACAAATTCTATAAAGGTTTCCATTGAGCGATAAACATCCAACAGAGTTTACACCGGCTTCCATTACCTCATGGATTGAGAAACGACTGATCTTTGTGAGAGACGTCATCCAACTATTGCTCAGCAAATGGGAACCAGACGAACGCCACAAACGCCAAAGGACAGTAAGCAGAGACAGACTGTCATACCTATGGCAGTACCGCAGGTCAAAAACTATTGACATAATTCTCAATTATAGTATGTTCCCCCCCCCCCCCCTATAAGTGCTATATGGCCAAATATCAATCACCCCCGACCCAAACGCTGACCTCGCCCCCTTGATCCACAAGCATAGAGACAGTTATCCCAGATTATTATCCATCCACTGCTAAATTCACTTTTGAAGAAGTAGTTATTTCCCACCTGCCAAATAACAGTGCCAGTGGATACGATGGGTTGAAATATAGGACCATCAAAGCCAGAAAACCCCAGTCTACCCAAATACTAACATATTTATTTAACACCTGTCTGATTAATGGAAATGTGCCAGAATCATGGAAGGGGGCCCTCATCCATAGAGTACCTAAGAAAGACAACATTCCAAGCGACCCATCCACATGGAGAGACATCTCTCTCCTTCCCACTGTCTACAAAATTTTTATGAAATGTCTGCTTGGCCTCATCCTCCCATGGCTTGTAGACACAGGCATCCCCTCACCCAAACAATAAGCTTTCATAGCCAGACAGGGTATGAAAGAGCATGTGTTCTGCCTTAAAACTGGAGTTGATGATTTTAAACATGAATCATGTAAACTTTATAGTGTATTCCTGGATTCTAAAGATGCTTTTGGAACAATATCGCACTAGAGGAGATCCATCTACCTCAGCGCTTTGTAGACATAACGGATGTATATAAGGGTTCTTTTCTGCAGGTGATCTGTGGACACCAACTCACAGAGCCCATTCCGCTCCAGGTTTGGATTAAAACAGGCTGTCCCTGGAGTGCAGTGAACTTTATCCTTGCCATTAACCAGTGGCTTAAGTCGGTGTACACCCCCTGATATCAGATCCCCAAACCCTGTTCAGGGTTATGCTGACGATGCTGAGGTGTCCTCCAGAGGCGAGATAGTCATACACAACATGCTGGCCTGAACAGATGAATTTCTTCACTGGTCAAAGCTGGAGGTGAAGCACACCAAGTGCGCAGCTCTTTATGAGCGATGCAGCGGTGGCAACCACTGGTATTGAGCCATATCTGACAAACCACCCTCCTTCAGAATAATGGGACAGCCTATCAGGGTCTACTCACGCCAAGAGTCATACACCGATCTTGGCCATAACATCAACATTGCAGGTGAGTGGGGGGAGCAGGCACAGGAGCTATGTTGTGCCTATAAGAACAGAATCGATCTAATTGATTCCTCCCCACTCCCTGTAGTCATGAAACTGGACACTATCAGAGAGGTGGCCCTGGCGAAGGTACAACACCTCTTTGCAAATGTCCACATCCTGCAAAATGTCTTCCGGATGAACTAGCACTCTACCCGGGATCTCATCTTCCTCTCACATAAAGAGGGGGTGCTGGGCGTCCCAACCGTGGAATGGGTATTCACTGCTACCAGGCTGACACACCTCATCAGCATGCTCAACAATGATGATGCCACTGTCAGAGCTTGCCAGAGATTCCCTCCTGCTGGACCTCAGGAAGAGGAAGGTCCCTTTGGCCAAAGCAGGCCATTACAGCTTCCTAGGCTTTAGGAGGAAAAGCAGCGGGTAAACTGGACACACAAGCTGCAGGCTTTGGAGTTCGGTCAGACTGGCTGAACCTAAATGATCTGTGCAACAGAATGACAGTCAAACTGGAATGGACACAACACAGCTCGTACACAGCACCACAGGCATCTGATGCAGTTGTCAGCAACCCATCTGTAACCGCAGAGACTACTGTATACCACAACAAGGCACAACACACACTACAGAACACAACAGCAAGGAGATTCCTTCTTTCACAAACAGACCAAACAACACTGGACTGAACTTAGAATGCAGGGAAAGCTAGCATGTCTAGACTTTGCCAACCACTCTGCTTCTCACATGCACAGAAATGCTGCTGTTGGGGAGGAAATCCTCTGTTTCACTGGCAAAGCTAGACTGCAGGTGCTACCTACCAAATACAATCTGCCATTATGGTACCCTGCACACCACCTTCCACACTGTATAATGCACTCTGGCCATCAACTTGAATCAGTTGCACATATTGTGAATGGCTGTACTATGTACAAAGGACTTTATATTGCACGCCATGACCGACTTGTCGATCTGATTTCCAGTAATGTTAAAGTGGAAAGGAAGCAATCAAATAAACAGATGTCTATAGCACTAGTCAAATATTTAAATATACCATAAATACAAATAAAGTCAGAAATATGACCCATTATTCAGAATAAAGTACAAACAAGTTGCATTAATTATAATGTTTTCTGTGCGCCGCCATCTGTTTTCAGAATACGATGACGTCACGAGAATGGTTGGTGACATTCTATGTTGTTTTCATAGCGGTTCATAGCCTCACAGGTAGCTTACTGCCTCAACAAAATTGATATGGACGAATGGGATAGACCCACCAATGAGGGCAGGCATCCAATTGCCTATGCTTTTGAGCCAGTAAGAGCAGTGGGAGTTTAGTTCCCCCAACAGAGCCTGACTATGGTGCAGAAATAGATGAAGGAGAGAGAGATGTATCTGAGCGCACAGGAAACAATCGGTGGTGCTTATGTAGGGTTTGTGTCCCTCTGTCCACTGACATGGAGAGTGTCTGCTGCCATGAAATTAACATGGGACATCTCATAAAAAATACCAGATGTATCACGTCCAATCCGACGTGCCAAATGCTGTCATTAGAGTGAGACGTGTGTATACAGTGGGGCCAAAAAGTATTTAGTCAGCCACCAATTGTGCAAGTTCTCCCACTTAAAAAGATGAGAGGCCTGTAATTTTCATCATAGGTATACCTCAGCTATGAGAGACAAAATGAAAAAAAAAATCTAGAAAATCACATTGTCTGATTTTTCAAAAATTATTTGCAAATTATGGTGGAAAATAAGTATTTGGTCAATAACAAAAGGTCATCTAAATACTTTGTTACATGCCCTTTGTTGGCAATGACAGAGGTCAAACGTTTTCTGTAAGTCTTTACAAGGTTTTCATACACTGCTTCTGGTGTTTTGGCCCATTTCCTCCATGCAGATCTCCTCTAGAGCAGTGATGTTTTTGGGCCTTCGCTGGGCAACACAGACTTTCAACTCCCTCCAAAGATTTTCTATGGGGTTGAGATCTGGAGACTGGCTAGGCCACTCCAGGACCTTGAAATGCTTCTTACAAAGCCACTCCTTCGTTGCCCGGGCGGTGTGTTTGGGGTCATTGTCATGCTGAAAGACCCAGCCACGTTTCATCTTCAGTGCCCTTGCTGATGAAGGAGGTTTTCACTCAAAATCTCACGATACATGGCCCCAACAGCCCCAAAGCATGATGTTTCCACCCCCACTGTAGGTATGGTGTTCTTTGGATGCAACTCAGCATTCTTTCTCCTCCAAACACGGTGAGTTGAGTTTTTACCAAAAAGTTATATTTTGGTTTCATCTGACCATATGACATTCTCCCAATCCTGTTCTGGATCATCCAAATGCTCTCTAGCAAACTTCAAACGGGCCCGGAAGTGCACTGGCTTTAGCAGGGGGACACGTCTGGCACTACAGGATTTGAGTCCCTGGCGGCGTAGTGTGTTAGTGATGGTAGCCTTTGTTACTTTGGTCCAAGCTCTCTGGAGGTCATTCACTAGGTCCCCCCGTGTGGTTCTGGGATTTTTGTTCACCCTTCTTGTGATCATTTTGACCCCACAGGGTGAGATCTTGCGTGGAGCCCCAGATCGAGGGAGATTATCAGTGGTCTTGTATGTCTTCCATTTCCTAATAATTGCTCCCACAGTTGATTTTTTCACACCAAGCTGCTTACCTATTGCAGATTCAGACTTCCCACGGATTATGAGGCGCATAGAAATGAAGATACTGCAGTCAAACATTTGACTGGGGTTGCATTATGCATCGACTAGATGGAGCTGTGCTAAAGGGAATGTCAACAAAACAGTCAGATAAAGACGTCAAACTTCATTAAGCGTTCTGACAACTCCGTTCACTCCCATGGTAGCGATGTTCAAACGTTAATGTGCATATTAACAATATCTCCCAGCCTTGTTCAGTTGTAAACACGTAAAAGAAACAGTCTGATACCGCTAATTCAAACGTTAGTGCATAATAACTCAACATTGTTCAGTTACGTATAACACGTAAAGCTCACTTTTTCAGTTCATTCCCCATCCACGAAACCCTCGAAATCTTCTTTTTCAGTGTCCGAATTGAACAGTTAGGCGAGTACGGCCTCCAACATGCCCGGTTCCCTCTCGTCCTTATCCGAGTAAGTGTCGCTGCTGCTGCCTGGCAGTTCAGTGATTATTCCTGCCTTCGTGAAAGCTCGGACCACAGTTGAGACTGATATATCAGCCCAGGCATCCACGATCCATTGTCAAATAGTTGCGTAAGTTGCCCGGCGCTGTCTCTCCGTCTTGGTGAACGTGTGTTCGCCTTCTAAGGCCCCGTCCACATGAAAGCGCAAGTCTTGTGCGTTTTGGCCGACCGTCCAGACGGAGCAGGCGAATCTGGTGCCCGAAACCGCACATTTCTGAAACCACCCTCGGAGGTGATTTCAAATCTATCCGGACCTATGCGGTTTCGTGTTAGGATTCGTGGGTACGCCTGAAACGCAAACGATTATGCCATTAGCCCCCCACCAGCTGGGGGACGCCAGAGTTGCGTAGCTTTAAATAAAGCCCCTTGATAAATGTAATTACTAACTGTACATTAAAAAGTATTTCTGCTCAATTTAAAAGGTTGAATCTCCTCGTGACTGAATGTTTGTATACAGCGCGCAGTTCTTCTTCCAAGATTTGACATGTGTATTTGAAAGCGCTAACCATTCTGATGACGTAGCGCCTGCATTTTTAAAACACGGCCGCGCCCTAGTGACGAAAGTCGTCATTTTCCAGTGAAACTACTTGAATTTCAGGTTTAATGAAAATCCATGTATTTTCAAAAATGAAAAAGCAACCAAAAAATGGTCACAGTTCTCATTGCTTCATTTCCACTTTAAAGAAGTATTTCTAGAAAATATGACCACGTATAAACATTCACGTATTATGCCAGAATGGTGTAACAGCTCTATTGATGTGTTTTGTAACATCCCAAATACCCCTGATGTTGTGTTTTCAAACGGAGACAGATGGGAAGTGCTGCTACTTGAGATAGGCTGTGTGTTTGATCTATACATGGAAATTGAATGAAAACGATAAAATCGTTTAGTACCAGTGTAGTGGCTGCTTTCCAGCGGCCACTACACTACGTATTTGTAAACCATAATTCACCATACTATTTAATGGGGATTGGCGTGAGGAATCGATTACTCGAGTACTCCTCGTGCACTCGGTTGGTGGATAGGCAAACTCGAGTTTGCATACACACACAAGACAAGTTTTCTGAAGCAAATGTATCAATTTTGCTGTGTGCCGCCACTGGCGCGTGCCGTGTGCACAAAGCAAATGAAATGTATCAAATGTCTGTGCGACGCGTGCCGTGCCGTGTGCACAACGCCAGAATTCAAAAAGTTCAGAGATGGCAGTTAGAGCAAAGCACAGCGAAGTATTGAAATACCTTCTTAGAGAAATATGAGATCATAAGGTAAAATGTAAAATATGCCAAGCGAAATTGAGCTACCAGAGTACTACAAGTACTGAGGTTTTTTTTTAGTTCATTTGTTGCCGTTTTATTTGTAGCTTTAAATTATTTGCAATGGTTAGGCTACTTTTTTTTTTAACCGTTACCGTTATCAGTTCGACGTGATTTCAATTGTGAGACGCATATTTATTTTTGGAAGGAAAATGTCGTTTGAACGTTTGCAAAAAAATAAAATAATGCTCTGATAACTGACTGTTTTGATTGAGAATAAGCTTTACATGTTTGGTTGGTAATATTGCCTGCCGTTCATCATTAGGCCAATTCCGGCTGCAGATGCATTGCATTCTAAAAATAGATTTGTTTTAAACGAGTACTGGATTCATCCTCGACGAATTTATTCGATCACTCGAGGTTGGAATTTACTACTTGTGCCCATCCCTACTATTAAACCATATTTCATAAACATAAATATTATAATTAATCAATAGTGTTGTCAGCCTTAATCACTCAAATTTATTTGCAAACATAAATATCAAAATGGCTCCAGCACTCCGGCCCCTAATTGGCCCTAATAAGGCAATTCATAACATAAATATTAACAGTTTAAAAGTTGTAACATTATTCACGTTTCATATTTCTTTATTTTTTTCTTTTTCATTCACATTTTTTTCAATAGTTCATGAAAAGCCCATCAAAAAAAGGATTTATTTTTCTTTCAAAAATATTACTCCTTGTAAAAGTCAAAGGGAATTCAGTCTTTTCTCAAAAAATAATCCAATAGTCCTTTTCAATCATATAATTTCACATTAATACACTTCATTAAATTCTTCTTTTTTTTTTAAACATCCACAGCTAAATATCCAACAGATTCATATGTATTCTTTACTCATTCAAAAGGGAAATATACTCTTGAGTTTAGAAAAGGATTTCAGTAGGTTTCAGGATTTTATCGAATCTTATGTTTGTTAGCAGTGTGGTCTTTGTCAGTGTGTAAGTCAGTCGGGTCAGTAAGATGGTCGGTCAGCTTCGCGTTTGACCAGAAAGCCAACATCTTTCTTTCAGACAAGCATCAGCTCGCATTCCCCTAGACGCATTGTCTGCTGGGTTGAGATAAGCCTTAATGTGACGCCACTGAGATTTCTGTGTCAGGTCACGGATCACAGATACTCGGTTAGCCACAAAAGTCTTGAATCTCCGAGTGTCATTCAGAATGTACTTCAGGACAGAAGTACTATCAGTCCAGAAGAAGTCTGAGATCTGAAGATCCAGTTCTTTCCTGAGCATATTGTCAATATGAGCAGCCAAAACCGCTGCAGTGAGCTCCATTCTGGGAATTGTGACCACTTTCAGGGGTGTAACCCTCGCTTTCCCCATCACTATTGTAATGTGAGGAGGTCTGCTTCTGCGTGTAAATCTTATGTAACTGACAGTCCCATAGCTACTCTCACTGGCATTGCAGAGGTGGTGGAATTGGGTGTCAGTCACATCAAAATTCACGGGTTTGTAGCATCTTTCAATTCTGAAGTCGGAAATCGCATGAAGATCTTTCTGCCACTCGCTCCATTTTGACGCAAGGGCAGGTGGGATTTCACCATCCCATCCGCAGTTGATCTTACACAGCTCCTGCTTTATCAGTTTTCCTTTGAGCATCACTGGCGATAAGAATCCCAGAGGATCGTAAACAGAATTGAGCACAGACAAGATTCCCCTTCGACTAACTGGTTGTTGTTTCAGAGTGTCAAAGAAGAATGTATCGGACTCAACATCCCACCGCATGCCAAGTACTCTCTCTACAGGAAGCTTGACTTTCTCAAGGTCAATGTTATTTACTTCTTTTGTCTTTTCCTCTGCAGGTATCCTCTCTAGTAGAAATGCTTCCACTTTAGCTCGTAATTTAACCTTTTCCATTTCCATTTCGTGTTTCTCTCTCAAGGATTTAGCTCTGGAAAGTAAACCAGCTTTATTCACAGCAATTTTAATTCGCGCTGAATGGGCTGATGATGCTTTTGAACTACTTTTGATACAATTGACACACTATCATGCACATCATCAAGTGATTGTGGGTCTTGCTGACGTCTTAACCATATCTCAGTTTAACAAATGAAGTCATTCAACTTTGCTATCTTCGGTTCATGCCAGTCAACATTTTCATTTTCTTTCACGTCATCAGATAAAAGCATTTTAACTGATTCATGAGATGTTTTAAATGTCTTCAATATTTTGTGAAACTCTTCCAATTGTGCTTTCACAGCAACAGCATCTGCTCTACCAAATGTTATCATGTCATTATTAATTTCATTCATTTTGACTGCAATGCCCAAATTTGCCACGACGAGTTGCGCTGAGCTCTTTAATCCCAAATTTGCTTTGATGTTGATCATCCGTGTCTGGGCCTATGACCTCCTCTACCTCAGACATAATCTCGGTTATTTTGTTTTGTCTTATGAATAAATATTCCTTCCTTTGTTGCATCAGCATACAAATAAACAGCGTCTTCATTTAATCACTTTGTTTCATTCTGGGCAGTCTGTTCAGTGTTGTGCACATATAATTTATTCATTTGCAGGGTCGTAATTATTTTGTAGATTTATTGCAGTTTATGCTTAGTTACTGAAGTCTCTAGTTTGTCATAAGCAATATTAAGAGTGTCCACGTTGAATTAACCCGTCGGGATCTCAATGATCCGCTTCAGTATGATTTCTCCTGCGATCGCGGAATTTGAATTGTCCCATCAAACATTTCAAAGTCTCTCCCAATGTCTGATCATACCTCAATCCACAAGTTTTCTTTGTCCGACGTTTCGGAGGGCATTTTTTCAACTTAATGTAGTGGCAGCTTTTCAGCGGCCGCTTCTGAGAGCGGATAAATCCGGACAACGCGCGTCTTGAATTATAGATTGATTTATTTGTTAGCTTCTTACTAAAAATAAAAACAAAGATGTCCCTATCATATTCACGCGGTTGAAAAATTGTTTGCCACTTCCGCTCCACCTGGTCATAGGTAACCCATCAATATATTTGACATCTGTCAGTCAGAAAGTCAGACGTCACGCTCAATTGGCTAGACGGAACACGGCAGTCCATCTGATTTTAAACATAGAAATACGTCATTGTAAACCATAATTCACCATACTATTAAACTATATTTCATAAACATAAATATTAGTTATTTCAATAGTGTTATCAATCTTTATCACTCAAATTAATTTGCAAACATAAATATCAGAATGGCTCCAACACCCAGCCCATTCTGGAAATACTAAGGGACCTAGGCTACCAATGCAAGCTATTGGTGTTTATTTTTGGCAGCTTGGGGCATGTCCATAACCGTGTTTTCAGTGGTTTAGGGCTGGCAGGGCTCTCCAGCAAAAAATCTAAACAATGAGCAAAGTTCTGCTCCATATCAGTAGTTATAGGCAGTCTTGCAGTGTGGCGTAGGAGATGTTTTTTTATACCCTTGAAAAAAGACCTATTTCATCTTTGAAATATTTGAATGCTGTCTCTTGTAATGTGATTGGTAGATTTATATAAAGAATTAAAATGTGTCAGATAAAAGGAAGTGAAATATGACCTTTCCTCCTTTCAGCCTTGCATGCACACTTCTTACAGCCTCACCCTAACATAAATGATGTGAAATTGGTCCAGAAGTTGACACCTGTGATTGTCGTAATGGTGGCAGTGTTGTATTATTGTCAAACCGCTACGTGTGTGCACACTAGGCTTGTTGGGGTTCCATTGACGCAAGTGAATAAATAGATAAATAATAGTCCCAAACAGGATGTAGGCTTTAGTGTGAAGGGAAGAGCAGAATCAGGCTGTCTGCATTGAGCAGCAGTTTAATTTCTCTATTGTATAGGGTGAACCAGCGGTGACTGTTCCATTTTTCTCTCCCTCGCTCCCTCATTTCCCCACCCAGGTGGAGAACCTGTTGTTAAGTGACATGGGGAACTATGTTCTGTGTGACTTTGGCAGCTCAACCCACAAGGTGCTGCTGCCCCAGAGGGATGGCGTCGCCGCGGTGGAGGACGAGATCAAGAAGTAAGACATGAGACATTTAAAATAGTTGAGAGATTTTGAGATGAACCGAGATGGGATGTAGTGTCAAGGTACTGGCTCTAAGGTGTGTGTGTGTGTGTGTGTGGTGTGTGTGTGTGTGTGTCGTGTGTGTGTGTGTTGTGTGTGGTGTGTGTGTGTGTGTGTGTGTGTGTGTGTGTGTGTGTGTGTGTGTGTGTCGCTCTCTCCAGGTATACCACTCTGTCCTACCGAGCTCCAGAGATGATCAACCTGTATGCAGGGAAACCCATCACAACTAAGGCTGATATATGGGTATGGTTAGGGATTAAACTTTGGAAGGGTTTGGGATTCGTGTGCACGGGGTTCACACTCATGTCTATAGAGCGTTTTTGATTATAAACCTTCATACTTTTAAATCCACCTTCAACAACGCTGCCGCACCAACGACTTCTTTGACATGCCAATTAGTTTGAGTTGACTGAATGTTCAGTAAGTTTACCACTAGCAGTCTTCCTTAAATTGTGCAAGTTCAAAGTTTAGAAAAACAGGTTTAGACCATCTGTATTATAAATCCTACAGTCTATTAAACCATATGATTATTAAAGCAGAAACTAGCACTAAAAAATAAAAAAATAAAAATGCGTCATTGCTTATATCCCTGAAAATATATACCGTAATGAATTAAAAAGCACTTTTCTCCTTGAAAAGTAATGGCAGCGATTCGCTGATCATTGAATATTAGGTTGAACAAGTTAATAACAACAAACCAACCGACCAGAACTTGACACCCCTAGATCAATGCGATTATCGATTTAAGACCTTGATTCAATTATTAGATTAAGACATTGATTAAGGTAGCCTCTAAGGCTAACTCTGGCTCACTTACAGTTTGACTGTTGATCAGCAATGTCCCTGAAATAAACCAATAAATAAATAGTTGAAACTATTGGACAGCAGCAGTGCTGAGCCCGAATATTTGTTGGTTAGGTTATTCAATTCCGTATTGATATTTCTATGAACATTTTTAAATGCATCATTTCTGAATGCCAATGCATGTTGAAGGTTAGGCTGAGGGTTAGGTAACATATTGTCTGAATAACCCAGGGATAATAAATCTAAAACAGTTTTTTTAAGGGTGCGAGACATGGCACATTTCGGGAACGCTTTCAGATAACTGTAGCCATCAACAAAATGGCCTGGCTAAACATGAGATCACCAGAAATGATCACAAGAACGACCGCATCAGCTGTTAAACGAGCTGGTTGTAATAATAAGGATTCTCGACAGAATTTGCTTTTCCATGACTCTGCTATTCCGTTTTAGCCATATAAATAAGAGGTGATTAAAAAGAAGAAAACAGATCGAATAATAAACCCTAATTAATTAAGCTGCTATTTCAATGTTCAAACAAGGTAAAAAAAATACTAAAAAGCCGACCCTAATAATAACCGGTTTGTGATTTAATAAGTATGAAAACACACACTCTTTTTATTTTTATAGAGGTCTGTCGACATCAAAAGCTGTTGTGATTTCTTTGGAAGAAGCCTTTTGAAGAAGGCTAGTCCTTGCGCGCAATTTCATCAAAGCTTTGCACAATGTTCAAACCTCTTATTTGCTTTTTGATGATTGGAAGCAGGCCTCTTCTCATACTGTGTATGCTCAAACTTTTAGGCTGCATTGAAGCTCTGCAATAACCAAGTCCAACTCGGACCAATGAGAGAGGGAGAGAAAAAAAAAAGCTACTGAGCCAGAGCAATCCTACATATTGTACTCTGCATCTTATTTGTTATTTTCATTTTACTGTAGAAAAGTTGATAAAAACATGATTCTACCGCATTGGTCTCTTCCAAATCCTGTCAAAAAAGAAAAGTAACTTACTGTATTTACTTTATTTCTCTGAATAAATGTTCGAAAGCACGGCTGATTATTCAAAAGCTTGATCTTTTGTGTTCAGGCAAGCCCTAGAAAGCAGACATTTTTAGGATGCAGTAAAGCCATGGACCTATTAACGAAGAGTAGAGCATGCAGAAAGCTCCAATTAATATGGATGCCCATAAAAACATTTTTTGTACATTTTGAAATATGATACATTTCAGCAATTTGTTTTGTTGGATCCATCTTATAACCGTTTTATTAATGATTGGTGTTCTTAGGACAATATTTGGTCTAAGAATGTTTTTTGGACATGAAGAGACTGTTGGAGGTAGGGATGGGCATGATTAATCGATGATCGACTAATTGATCATTAACAATTTTGTCGATCGATAAAACAAATGCTAAAAAATATCTTCACACAGTGTGTCTTTTTACAATTGCCATTCGTAGTGTTGTTCAGCAGAGAAATAGTCCGCCAAAGACGTTGATGTTGCTTAGCAACCGAACACGCTGGGAGTGATAAATTACCGGACTACTTGCGGAGTAATAAGACCTGAATCGGGCAAAAAATTCACTTTCCTTGACAGCGGTCCAGTTTGGTGTGCATAAAAGTAGTTGTACCGACGTACCAATTGCAAACTACTGCAACTGCTGATGCCATCTCTCCAGGTTAAAAAGTAGCCGCACCCAGCCCAAACCAATCGGAATAAGTATATACCTGACGATTATAGCGGACTACACCACCTCTTCCATTCCGCATGAAATTCTATTCCGATCAGAGAATTGTATCCCGATTAGCCGCGTTTACATGGACACTTCTGATCTGATTAGATTTATAATATGAATATATCTATTCCTATCATAAAACCTGAATGTACTGTATATATGGCATTTACAAAAGTGGTAAGTGTACGTCAGTATGTCTCTCGCGCATTCTCAGTAGTGTCCATGGGAGAATTAATAATCAATTCTCATTGGATTTTGAATAAAGCATATAAATAGTTAATTTTAATATAAAAATATTAATGATTAATCAAAAATTGATCGTTAATTCTCCAGACTAAGACAATTTAATCAAATGCCCATCCCTTTGGAGGTGAATTGCTGACCACCTTGTTTCCCCCAGGCTCTGGGCTGCTTGTTGTACAAGCTGTGTTTCTTCTCTCTGCCCTTCGGAGAGAGTCAAGTCGCCATCTGTGATGGATCCTTTGTCATTCCAGACAACTCCCGCTTCTCCACCCAGCTGCACTCTTTAATCAGTAAGTCACTGGCTTTTTAACAAGTTAACTAACTTATAAACTAGTTTGCTATCTTTTAACCCAATTAACTATCTTATATACCGGTTATCCATCTTAAAGTAGCTAGTTATCCATCTTACAAGCTAGTTTAACTATCTTATGGCGCATTTCCACTGGCAGGTGCGGGCTGGTTCAGTCTGCAAAGGTGCGGTACAGGTAGCGTTTCCACCGTCAAAAGTGGGTGTGATCCTGATTGAGCCGTACTCGTCTCGCAGTACTCCCTCTGTTGGGCTCCGTTGGGCGCCTGAAAGGGCGCCGGCAAGTTCGACCTATCACACACTGTCTCGTTGATTGGTCCACAGAATCGCACTTCCGTGCGACAGGGGGATAATAACAAACAATCACATTACCCGCGAAGATTCTGACAACGGCCAAAGCGTCATTTATGGAAAAAAATGTCACACAAAGGTTTGCCGTCCTTCTTGGACGTCCTACGTTGTTGCTCTTTGTTCATTGTGCGCGTTCTTCTTTTTCCTTTGATTTATTAGCAGGCTACACTGTGTGGGGCTGCTACGAGGTCACGATATTTACGTAGCTTCCGCGGCTATCGCCATATGGCTCAAACCCCCCCCTACCATAAAGGTACTGTCTGCAGTGGAAACGTGAGCCGTAACTGAGCTGGGCTATGCCGCACCCTCACTACTGGGCTGAGGCGTGCTGGGTCTGAAGCGTACCCGCCGGTGGGGCATTATAAGCCAATGAACAAAGTAATATGACAATGTAATAAATTATCAACCAGTGAACTTTCTTATAAATTAAATAAATGTCTCATAAACCACTTAACTATCCTGAAACTAGAATATCTTATGAACCATTTAGCAATCGTAATCACCAGTTAACTGTCCTATAAACCAGTGAAATACTTCATGAACCAGTTAATACCACTTAACTTAACCTGTTCATGATCTTACCAGTGAATTTCTTGGCAATCAGTATATTGTCGTTAATACTGAAGGACGTGCAGTTGAATATTACTCTCCATGCTACTTAGAACCAGCGTTGATCAGAAACAGTGATTGAACTAGAACTGTCTTAAATAAAAACAGAAGCTCTATACCAGAGGTCTCAAACTCAATTTACCTGAGGGCCGCTGGAGGTAGAGTCTGGGTGAGGCTGGGCCGCATCAAGTATTCCACAAAAAAGTACAAATATCCAGTCTTCTCAAGCTTTCTATTAACAGTGCAGCAACATGAATGCTTTTTTTTTTAACATGAATGGCTCTTTTGGACATGAACGGCTCTTTAAAACATGAACCTTCTTCAAAACATGAACTGTCCTTCTGAACATATGGCTTTTCTTGCCTACTCCTCCTGATCACTGCTGCTCTTCATCTGTTCATCATTTCAACACGGGAAGAAAAAAAAAGAAAAAAGCCCTAGACGCGCAGTCGATTTGCGGCAGAGAAACTGAGAAGTTTAACTTCCAGGGTCGAATATTTTTGAGAAGAGATGTATGTAATAATTTCCTAAATGTATTGCATAACTTAATCTCATGATATATAAATTTCTATTAATATGTGTCGACCTCAACTTGATACAAAAACACTATTTCACACCGTCGATATTTCCTCTCCCACTGGACACACACACACACACACACACACACACACACACACACACACACACACACACACACACACACACACACACACACACACACACACACCCCTACCGACGTATCCAGGCCCATGCAGTTATAAAATGCAATCAAAAATCAAAACATAGACATTTTCTATACTTTGATGTCAAGTAGGGGGCCACAAAATATCGTCGGGCGGGCCGCAATTGGCCCGTGGGCCGTGAGTTTGAGACCCCTGCTCTATACACTCTGTAATGTAAAGTGTTCTATACACTTGTCATTTTACCAAGTAAGTAGCTCTACCTTGTGGTCGGAGATGAGATTGACTCGTAATGTGTCTGTTTTGTGTGTGTGTTTTAGGATACATGCTCGAGCCAGATCAGGAGAAGAGACCAGATATCTACCAGGTGTCCTACTTTGCCTTCAAGCTTTCGGGGAAAGATTGCCCCGTACCAAATCTATTCGTAAGATGCTTAATTTATACTTCTGCATCGAATTGCCGCCTTGGGTCTCCACGTAGTAAAAAGTGCCACTGTACAAAAACCTCTCCTTCTCTCCCAGAGCTCTACCCTTCCCTCCTCCCTCCCAGAGCCTCTGACAGCAAGTGAGGTTGCAGCGAGAAGGAGCCAATCCAAGGCCAGGTGCTTAACCTTTGACCTCTTCTAGCCCCCTATGAGTGTGGCAGTTATACACTGTATATTGTAGGCACATATCGGAAAACATGCCTTCCTTAGGGGGACATATTCAGGAAAACCTGCAGACACAATCAAACAGTAACAGTAATATTTTATAAGCAATACAGCAGACTATAGCATGTGTATCTCATTACCCTCTACTTTTTTGCTTTGGTGTGCAAGAGCCTTAAGCCATTAACTCTCAATCAGTAGGTAGACTATCTTAATCTTTTCTCTCTCTAACAATTGTGATCAATCATGTTTCTAGAATCTCTGACGCGGTGGGCCCGACGGAGACCTCCATTGCACCCCGGCAGCGACCCAAAGCCACCACCAACAACAACATCCGGCCACTGTCCACCACCGCCATGCCGGGCAAGGTCGCCGCTACCTCATTGCCAGTTAGCAATGGTCATAAAGGTATAGACCCCCTTCCTAGCAATCTCGCTGATCATAAAGGTATAGACCCCTCCCTCGTGGCCTCAATGCTGGTAAAGGGACATGGCCCCCCTACTGGCCTCACTGGTTACAAAGGTACAGAGAAAAAACGAATCAAATCAATTCAAACATTTGTGTGTGTTCCACACAGCTCCCACACCTGGCTCCAGTCTGCCAGCCTTGCAGAACCAGGTCCAACCCCAGCCTGGCACTCAGCAGCATCGCGTCCTTCAACAACTCCAACCTGGGGACCTCCGACTCCAGCAGCTGCAGCAGCAGCAGCACCTGCAGCCCCATCCACAGCAGCCCCATCCACAGCAGCCCCATCCACAGCAGCCCCATCCACAGCAGCCCCATCCACAGCAGCCCCATCCACAGCAGCCCCATCAACAGCAGCCCCATCAACAGCAGCACCATCAACAGCAGCCCCATCCACAGCAGCCCCATCCACAGCAACAGCATCAACCCTATCAACAACCCCATCACCAACACCAACCGGTCATGCAGCAGCAGCAGCAGCAGCAGCAGCAGCAGCAGCAGCAGCAGCAGCAGCAGCAGCAGCAGCAGCAGGGTAACGCCCAACAGCTTCAGTACATCCAGGTACGTATCTCCAGCCCTTGAGTATAATGTTCTTCCTGTTCTTTCAAGCTGCCAAATCTTGCCTGAAGTACGCTTAGGCATTTCTAATTAAGTTTGGCTTGCTCCAAACTCTTAGCAGCAGCTTTAAGGCCCTAGATATACTTGAAACATTATTGTGTTCTCGCAATTGTCTAAATAGTCAAACGTTTCCTACATGCCCCTAAATCAGGGCTGTACTGATTTGATCCCCCTTTTGATTGCATACGCTCTAAAAATTATTCTTATTTTTTTATTTCGAATTTTAGGGCATGCGATAAAACATAAATAATTTAGAGAAAACATTTATGTCCTGGGCAAGTCCCCGCACCTTATTGAAGCAATGCTTTATGGGAAGCATGGAAGCATCGAAGTGTCTGTTACAATGCAACTACTAAGAATCTTAATTTCCTGATGATCGCGATAACCAAACCCTACCGAGTTAGCATAGAAGCTACAATATATTTATCTAGTCAGACCTAAAAAAGGTACTTTTCATTGAAGGATGACAACTGAGAAAATACAGGTTAAGGAGTAAATCGCCCCAACAGCATCTAACGTTAACCCCTTGTCATATCAATGAGACTTTTGTGATGGATGTTCCAGATAGGAGGTCTGACGTCGACACTTGAATGTGAAGGCTGGCTGAAGGGCCAGATCTGCTTTGAGAATTCCCTCTCTTCAACGCGGATATTCAGGCTCTGAATGTGACGTCGGTACGAGTCCTGTGTGACTCTAGCGGTGTTTACCGGGCCAGGAGACGGGCAGGCAGAAGCACTCCTCTCTAATAGAGCCATTTTTGGATTAATATTTCGACACAATAAGTGTATAACAAAGTACCCTGCCCTAAACAAAGCCTTAATATAATGCAGGTTAACTGAATACGTCAGCTCATTGAAGACCAGAAACTTATAGTTTGTTGGACGGCAATAACTTGCCTCTTGCAATGTATATTGTCTGTCCCTTGCCAATTAATTAATTTAAATATCTCCTCTCATCTCATTGTCATCTGCTTATCCGGGGTCGGATCGCTGTATGCAGCGCTCAGGAAATGCATTTTCTAGTTTAATATAATTATTAATTGACTTTAATCAATTAATGTGTGTGTGTGTGTGTAACCTAATAAAGTTGGCGTACAGCCCTGCCCAAAATATACAAAAATAAAAAATACTATGTAAATGATAACATTAGTATTTGGTATGTGCAAATATATGGCATCGGTAAAATATAGTATTGCATCCCCCAGATAACCAGTTTGAGGATAAACTTGCTGGGATTGGGCGGGATAATGGACATTTGTGTGTCTCAGAGATGGCAGGGTACTCTTACGGTCATTAATGCAAAATCTAATGATTTCGGCAGCAGTTTTTACAGTTTTTCTCAATCGTTTAAACAGGTTTTCTGAAACTACAGCTCAATTTCTCAAAACTCTAAACTCAAACCTGAAAAGAGTTAATAATTTTGTCAAAACTCCACAAATTCTTCTCAAAACTGATTTCTTCCACCAAACAGTAAACACAGCTATCAAATGAATATCTCTTCGAGAGCATCAATTTACATATACATATTTACATATGTTTTGGCTTCATGAGGCCATGTTACATATTCCAATGTATAAAATTGTTTAGAAATAGCTTCTTTTTTTTAAAGTTGCAATTAGGTAGTACATATAGTATAAAGAATTTTGCCATATTGTATTACAATACTGTGAATATATCATATAAATATTGTATTGACACAATCGTATCAGAATAGAATACAATGCATATTTATCTATCCAATTGGCTGAACTCACAATCCCAGCTTCCAAGAGTTATATTGTTTACCTATAGTTGATACTGCAACATTATTCTGACAATACACCAATGTTACCTATTTCGGCAAATTCCAGTACAGTAATTGCACTGACGAGTAAAATGAAAAACACTACAGTGAGAAAATGTTTAGACTATCTTTGGGGGATTTAATGATGAAATCAGTGCACAAGTACAAAAAGATAACAAAGCAAATATTTATTTGTTACTGTAATGCAGTAAAATGTTCAGCTGAACTGACTGCATTAAAAGCTTTTCGTATATGGCAACAATAAATAAAATTAGAATATAAATGAGGTGAAACAGATCTACATGTAAATCAGTCTGTATCCCTACCCCGATCCTGATCAGGCCAGAGGACCACATCTACAACACTGTAGAGCTAAACTGAGGCCTCTTTTATGCTCTGACACATGATTGAAGTGTTTTGCCAGTTGAGTTTGAACAGGTGAGAACAGAGTGAGACTTATTGGTAATTAGTTTTTGCGTTTTGAAGGCCAGTATTTCCAGGTGAACCAAGTCTGCTAAATGATTAGATTTGTGCTTAGAGTTTTGCAAAAATGTGATTTAGAACTTCTATATGTGTGAAAACAGTGGAATTGTGCTTGGAGTTTAGCAGTCTGGAGTCTTGTAGTTGATACATGAGCTTCAAGTTTTCAGAATTGTGTGCATAGTTCCATTTTTTTTGTGTGTATACAAACAAGAAAAACTGTAACAACACACATGAAAGAAAATAATGTTGAGGAGAACCCAGTAACTAGACACCATTACTAATACTGGTCAGTTTCCGGTTTCACAGGTTGTTGGATGGGTCAGTTACCACCGTTGTTGCCAGTGTGTTCTGCCAGACTATCTTAGTCTATATAAGGTCTTGTTCTGTATAAGTCTAAATGTTATTACGACCCTTATGGCTTGAGGATTGACCTTTCCGTGTCCATCAGTACCAACAGGCCCTGCTCCAGCAGCAACAGCATCATATGATGTACCAGCAGCCTGCATACCAGCAGCAGGTAGCCCAGGCCCAGGCCCAGGCCCAGGCCCAGGCCCAGGCCCAGGCCCAGGCCCAGGCCCAGGCCCAGGCCCAGGCCCAGGCCCAGGCCCAGGCCCAGGCCCAGGCCCAGGCCCAGGCCCAGGCCCAGTACGCCTCCATGGTGAGTCCACAGTCCAGTTCTCATCCAGGTTAAGGCAATCGGTTTAATGAATCTGAATTCTACCCATGGGTTGATACCAACGAAAACGTAGACCAGGCAGATTATATTAGTCGACTAGTCTTTTAGAGGTTAATCAAATGAGGATGACAGCTCTCCTAGCTGTGCTTAAATGAGAAATGGCTCGTGAAATATGAGTATTACTCTGCCAATGACAGCAAAGCAAACCCTATCGTGTTATATCTAGAAACTTGCTGAATGAAATTGTAGTGCTATGGTTGTATAGTTATAAAGTTATCGTTTTATGATCTATAGTTTTATGCTTCTTTGTGTGTTCTACTGTAAATGTCTGCTTGATGTTGCTGTTCTGATCTAAATGTCTGCCCTTTGAACATGTGCCTATGACTGTAAATCCGGAGTGAGTTGAAGGGCCCTGTATACTTTAAATCTGGAGTGAGTTGAAGGGTCCTATATCTTTAAATCTGCGTTGAGTTCAAGGGCCCTATATCTTTAAATCTGCGTTGAGTTCAAGGGCCCTATATCTTTAAATCTGCAGATTGTTGCAGGAAGATTTCAGCCAAAAGATTATAATTATAAACATAGCGTAGCTTTAGCAACTTGCAGCTTAAACTTAGAAAGCACATGGAGGCTCAGCGGGGGGCCGCCTGCTGGCGACAGAGACGGGTAATTCATTATATGTCAAGACAGACTAAATTCAGCCTCCGTAAAGCGCTGGCTCCTGGTCCCTCTGCAGGCCACCCAGGAGGCGGCCTCGCTGCCAAAAGTGTTGGAAGCAGATGCTCTGAATTCCTGCTCACAGAGTCCAAATCTCCGTAGTGGTGGTGTTTACCAACCCGTTGAATCAAAACATTTCAAACACAGGTCCTCCAAATACCCACTGTTGGAGCTGCGGCGTTTTTAGATAATTTCCCACACAATGCTAACCATCTGCTTAGCTTCAGAGGCAAGCTGTTCTTGTCAATGGTGGGGGGGGGATGGGTGAGGGGGTCCATGCCAGCTGGTCCGCTGACGAGAGACGATCAGATTCCGATTATCTCCACCACCAGGACTCCGTTTATTGGTCCAGGTTATGAGGATATGAGAAACTGGTAGTGGACGTGCTGTCTAACCGTCCTTCTTTACTTCTTTCATCTCTTCCCTCCTCGTCTGTTTCCTCTTTCCACCCAGTTCTACCAGTACCAGCAGGCCTTCCTCCAGCAGCAGCAGCTTCATCACCACCATCATCATCATCCACAGCACCTCCCCTATCACACCACCCCCCTGGACACCTACCCTCCTCCCCCCATCACCACAGGGAGGCCACTGGGGGGGACATCCACTAACCCAAGGTACTATCACCCCCTGTACACTAACCAAGGGTACTATAACCCCCTATAACATTAACCACAGGTAAAATCACACCCTATACACTAACCCAAGGTAAAATCACCCCCTATACAGTAACCAAAGGTACTATCACGCCCTATACATTAACCACAAGTATAATCACCCCCTATACACTAACCCAAGGTAAAATCACTCTCTGTACACTTACCCCAGGTAATATTACCCCATACACTAACCACTAGAGGTGTAACGGTACACTGTCATGGTTCGGTTCATACCTCAGTTCAGACATCACGGTTTGGTATGAGTTCGGTACAATGAAGGGAAAGTTGTACCATCTAGTGTCATAAAGTCTATCCCCTGAGCTAGCTGCAACAGCCTCAACTGTGTAATCTAAGGTGTAAACCAGTAAACAAGTAGCCCCACAGCATCTCCAGACTCCATCCGTAACTTGTAAACAAATTAAGTCAATCAGTTATAAAACAGAAACTGTCTTATTTATGATACAGAGCCAGTCCCCCAATGAGCTTTCCACAAACATGCCGTTTTAAGGAGGAGGGTGGGGGTGTGGCCCCCATGCGCTCGTGTTTACATTGGATGTATCGCAATGGCGCGGCGCACACAGCTTTTGGCCGTATTCTGTAAATATTCTAGAACACTCCGGGTGCTCCAGCGGGAGTCCTGGAGCTCTACATCTTAATAATATATTGGATACATGGATATCTATGTCATAAAATATATACTATCACGGCCAAATGCTGTGTGCGCTCCCAGACGATATGACTGCGTCGGAGAACCGACGTCTCTGGTTCTTCCACTTCCACAACAATCTGAAGTAGACTGAATCGCGACATGGACGAAAAAGGGATTTTGCCCACGATTATTGACGGCGATTGTCTCCCGCCGGAGCCACGCAGCGGGGCAGCGCCGAGGCGGTGGTGCCTCAGAAGCGGGCAGCAGGCTCCAGGGCTCCGGCAGGAGACAATCGCGGGCAACAATCCCTTTCTCCTCCATGTCGCGGTTCATGTACTTCAGGGAGTCACGCCAAAGTTCCTTTCCCCCAATTCCTTCTCAACCATTGCTGAGATAACCCCCATTATGAGTCTCGTAATACCAGAGACGTCAGAGAACCCGACTTGTTATGCGCCATAACACGCTCGGCTACCTAGGCTCCAATCAGGGCTGCAGTTAAGTTGTCCCTGAATAACTTGCATATCTAACTGTAGTTCCGCATTACATTAATTAATTTGCACGCCAGTTTTATTTAATTGTATACCGTGTATTCTTTGTGTAAATCCATGCACCGAACCGTGACGTCTGTACCGATTCGGTTCACTACGACTACATGTATCGTTACACCCCTACTAACCACAGGTAATATCACCCTATACACTAACCCCAGGTAATATCACAACATATACACCTACCCTGTGCGGGCTATAACATGGGCTATAAGGCGGCTGTAGAGTGGCTATTACCATGGGCTATAAGGCGGCTGTAGAGTGGCTATTACCATGGGCTATAAGGCGGCTGTAGAGTGGCTATTACCATGGGCTATAAGCTGGCTGTAGAGTGGCTATATCATGGGCTATAATGCGGCTGTAGAGCGGCTATAATAACATGGGCTGTAAACAGTGTGTATTTACCTGAGTTCTGTTCCTCTCTAGAAACCCTGTCATTGGCACAGGCGGCATAACCCCGCCCTCTCAGGGCGTGGCCCAGCTCTCCCATGGGGTGACTCCGCCCTGCCATATGGTGTCCTCATCCCCTCAGAGCAGCATGGCTCCGCCACCTCCTGACATGTCTGGCTGGAACCCGTTTGGAGAAGATAACTTCTCCAAACTGACCGAGGAGGAGCTTCTAGACCGCGAGTTCGATCTCCTCCGAGCCAGTAAGATGAACATCTTAATGGAATAATTTAATCTAACAATATAATATTCTAAAACATCTGATGTACTTACTCTAGGACAGCTCAAAATGGTCTATAAAATTTAGCAATCATTATTGGAGCCAACAGTTATAGGATCTCTGGTCTCCCAGTCACAGGCTATGACTGCTATGACTGAGGTATGACGGTTTCAAAGAACATAATAATTCCTACAATACAAATAGGTATCCACAGATACTTAATACCTAATACACAAAATTGCATTATATGCATAACTAGAATTGCAATCCCTGAAGGTATTGCGGTGTGAATGCTGACGCTGAAATGCTACGCTACACTGCTCAAGCTGAACATTGAATAATCATTAGACTGATTCTAGGAAATCTGCTGAACATTTTGAATGAAGTCTGAAGTATGAATGAGTTGAAGGGTTTAGAAGTCTCAGCGCTAACGTCAGCGCTAACGTCAGCGCTAACGTCAGCGCTAACGTCAGCGCTAACGTCAACGCTAACGTCCATTATTGTAGTCCACGATTGAAGTCCATTGTTGTAGTCCAGGAGAGAGCTAGAGACTGTAACAAATAGGGATGCACCGAAATGAAAATTCTTGGCCGAAACCGAATATGCTGAATCAGTTGGCCGAATGTGGCTTTGGCTGTTTTTCATTCATTTCATTCATTCATTTTTACAGGTGCGCTCTGCTCTTTTTTCATCCCTGTGTATTGTCAATTAGTTGTTTACAAACTTACGTGCGGCTCCTTTTTTAATCTCTTTTGATGAAGTGCACCTGGCTCATTCCACACTGGTTGCGGAATGAGAAATGTTGGGTATTTTTTATCGGCCTTTTTACTCCTTCGGCCAAAACCGAACATTTTCGGTGGCCGAATTTTCGGTGCATCCCTAGTAACAAAGACTACACTTCCCTCCCCCACAGTGACTTTAACCAGACTCCGGAGTGGCGCGTTTGCCACTGATTGCTCAACGAGCAACAGCTGATGCAAACGGTTAGAGTCAGACCAACTAAAAACTAATCCGGAGTAAAACTAAAACTGATTCTGAAAAAAGTATAAATGAAATTCTATTGAAATATTATTGAAGATACAAATGTATAGATCCGTTTAATTGTTTGAATTCGCCAAGTTAATGATATCTTAAGTTGTTAGAAGAGGTGTTGAAGAGGATGAAGGATGAATCAGCATTTATGTGAATTTTCCAATGGGAATGAATGGGGGAGTTAGGGTGAATAACCTTGAATATCTCGGGAATTATGAATAATGTGAATACAGGAAATACTAGCATTATGGTACTAACGGAGCTGAATGTTAATGTTTGAATGATGTTTCTACGTTGAAGTATGTTGAAGGAGTCTAGAACGGAAAAACGGCGGAATAATAATTATAATAAAAATAAATATGTAGCATTTCTAAGATGTGAATGCTGTAAGCATTCACGCAACCCCTATGCCTACTTTAGTTTTCCACATCAAGTCATCAAGTCATCCCCAGTATCCGTGGGGATATACTTTAAAGTTGCATTGTTTTTTGGAATAACAACGAAATGATCTAATAATGCATAGAATTGATTACAGCCCTTTGAATTTGATATTTTTACATAAGTTATCGATTTGTGGTGTGCCATATATTGGACATACTACTTGCATCACGCAAGTGACCTCCTCCGCTATATGTTAAAATCAACATAGAGCGACATTCTGTTGGCTGACCGTCATGCTGACCGTAATCTTAAATGAAAAACAGCAAGTCCGACCACAAATTCTGCACAGGCTTTCATTCTGATCGTGTTAAAACCCAAAGCCATCACCCCAACCAACCAGCCCTCATCTTTGGCATAGATGAGTGGTTCTCAAATAGGGGACAACCCTAAGGAGTATTGCAGGGGGTACTAAGAAATGTTCTAAAAATAAAAGTTTAAAAACCTAACAAAATGTTCACCCTGAGCAAGTTTCAATTCTGAAAACTAGAGAATAGAAAATTGAGAAAATGACAACATTTGTGAAATGTAAATTTTAAAATGAGGCAAAAGGAGCATCCGGGGAAAAAATGAGTGCATCCAGAAACACCAAAATGTCGTCAGTTTCAGGAAGAATATATTGTAATGATATATATATTGTTTAAACTACATGCTCTGACCCTCCCCTGGCTTTGTGCTTCTTTTTGGGGAGAAATTAGCCAACAGTTGCATGAAGCACAGGCCCATGTTTCTCACTAAATATTGAGTATTTGCACCCTTTTTAATGCTTACGCTGTCATATAGAACGCATATACATTATTTATCTTCATTTTATTCCCCCCCCAAAACTTTGGACTGGTGAAGGGGGGACTCGGCTGAAAAAATATCTTGGAGAGGGTATACTAGTGGAAAGGTTTTGAGGTGGCGTAGACTACCGCTGGCATAGACTATTGCTGGTTGTTATGAATGAATAACCACATTAAAACTCCTGAACTATAAAATGGCCTATGACAACGTTTAAGTCAACTTAATCAGTTAGCCACACCCTATGCGACTGGTCTTGAGGCTTGCCTTGCCGTCTGTTGTCCAAACTATCTTGGGGAAGTCCACACATCAGGAATCTACCACCAGGTTCTACACGCCTTCTCCTCAACTCTTGACGTGAGTGAGAACCACAGGTTAAGGACTCTGGTTGCTCTGGTTAATGCCCATCAAGAAGCAGTTCAGGCCATTTCAAATTCCAAGGAAGAAAATCTTGGCCTGGTCAACATTTTAATTATGTTTGCGAGTCAATCCGTTACCAGGATCGCCTTTAGTATCTTCCAATGGTCTTCCACCTACATAGGGGCCCGATAATTAGGGCTGGGTAAAAATATCGATTAGTCAATGCACTATTTATTTGTTCTCAATTCAACTTTGATTCAGAACTTTTTTGAAATCGATTTTTACCATAAAGAAAAAAAAGAAATGAAGCATACCGGTACTCAGTCATTGTTATTTAGAAGCGAGTATGCCTAAATGTACATGCCCTTTTACATTTGTCCATGTTATGATTGTTACTTTTATGCTGCAAGTTTAGCTCAGGAACAACTATACAATGGTGTACATGCCCTTTTACATTTGTCCATGTTATGATTGTTACTTTTATGCTGCAAGTTTAGCTCAGGAACAACTATACAATGGTGTATTCCCTTTTTGCTAGTTAAAGCACAATGAAATGGTTAATTCATTTTGAAATGGTTAATTCTAAATAATATTTAGGTATTTTTGTCATCTGCACGTATTTTTGAATCGCTATATCAAAGCAAATGGATCAATATCGAATCGATATCGAATCGAATGAACACCTAAAGAACCGAATTGAATTGAATTGTGAGTTACCTGGCAATACCCAGCCCTACTGATAATATCCAACCATTAGAAAAGGGGGGTGAGAGAAAATCCTGTGTTTTGGGGATGGGGAGCGCGCCTGGACCCCTAATGCACCCATAGCCCGGGTGTGATTCAACTGTTAATTCAACTAATTAGTTAGTTGATTAGTTCAATGATTAATTTACTCATTCATTGGTGTGTTTCCAGAGAACCCGGTGGCGAGAGTCTCCAGCGTAGAGGTGGACCGGCCCCCTGGTGGCGCTAAGCACTCCCCCCCTGAGGATGTGTTCGGCTCGGTGCTGTTCGTAGCCCCAGGCAAGTCTTAGAGGGAGCTTGGCCTGTGCCCCCCATCCCCACCCCCACCCTGACCCTCCCACACCTCCTCCTAACCAACCAATCACTATGGACCACCTGCTTCCTGTTGGATCAGGTGTGAAGCCCTCACCTGGAGGAAAGTGTAAGATATTAAGTATCAAGCTCATACCTAATTCAATAATTAACTGATGATGAGGGTGTCTGGTGACCATGACAGTCTCACTGCTGTTGATTGGTTGACCGCCACACCGTGGTACGGATGAGTAATACACGAGTTCTACACAACAACATTTACCATGCTGCATGGTGATGTGGCTTTTAGCAATAATAACTATTACATACAGATATTCTGTATAGTTCTACACATAGATACCATGTACAAATGTCGGTGATATTAACCAGGAAAGGACTAATGATACTTTTGTGAAGTTCCAGACAGTAAAGTTATTCCACTGCTTGTCTGCCAGGATATATAGTCGTAGAGTGACTGGACTAACATTGTGTCGAAGTTGCTGACCTTGCCATCAGTAAATAACCCTGCCTTTAAATGTGAATATCAAATATATGCCTATCAAATATATGCCTTGTATGCCGGGGTCTCAGACCTTAGTAAGCGCTTTATACCATAAAATATATGTTGACTCATTTTAAATATGTCAACATCTTTTGAACCTGTTCTAGATGGAGAAATATTACAAATGGAGATAATGCCAAACTCCATGGGTCCAGGGAAAACAAAAAAAAACTTGCCAAAAAGCTCATAGCATCAACAGCTAATAGAATCAATCGCTAATAGCACTAGCGGCTCATAGCATCATACGCCAATAGCATCAACATCTCATAGCATCAACGGCTAATGGCATAAACAACAATTGCATACACTAGTTCTTCCTATCCCTGGGAATCAGTTGCTGGTGATACAAATTATCACTTTAGTTAAGCACATACTTTGATACGAAAAGAAAGCCATTATTTTTATGTTCTGCCAATGCATTTGATGGGTTTATTTGAAGAGCTTTTTGTGATTATTTATCTCATTCGTAGTTGTATTGGAATGTGTTGAGCTATTCCCTTGGCGGCAATCTTCTGCAGGCATAGCATTAGCCTGGCTCGGAAGATTATCCTATACGGGTCTTCAAGCTAGCAGATATATGGGTTCTGTCTGGGTAACCAGGCATTTTATTTGTTATTTGTCCTCTCTGCACTACTTCATGCTAAAACCACTAAAATCAGGATACTCACTGATACAACAATTGTGAGCATAAGTGCTTATGGCTCATACAATCCTACAGGGCTGTATGTCAGCTCAATGACTCACCATCCCCCTTACAGAGTCCTCTCCTCAACTCCATAGATAGTCGGAGGACGAGGTAGTTTACTGAACCTTCAGCTTCCAGGAAAGCTCTCATCTGCTAAGACAGCCATACCAGAAACATTGTGCTCCCGTGTTGGTGAACATACTAGCAGTGACAGATCTCCTCTAGACCCAAGCCAACAGCCATATTGCTGCACTTTCTAACCAACTGCTGAATATTATCCCTCAGTACAGATTGTGACAAAGGCTCTCCTCTTATAGTGGACATATTCTGTCTTGGTTCTGTTTATTATGTAAAGGTTGTTTTCGGCAGAATTTGTACCCTCATACCAGTTCTTCCATGAGTGTTTGGGGCACTGATATTGGTTAGATAAGTTGCTGGTAAAAGTCACCATACCAGCAGTACTCGCTAACTGGGACTAGTTATCTAGTACTCGTTATATCTGGTACTATAAAGTAATATTGGCCATGTGTGCTCAACTTTAGGTGAATAAATTGTACAACATGTTGTGTTTCTTTGCTACAGACTATGTCAACAGCCTTGTATTATACTGTGAGTGTGAATGTAATCTTTCATAGAATGTTACTGATAAATAAAAACAAACATTTAAAGGAAAATAAATCACTGATTCTTTTTTATGGCTTGTTAATTGACCATTGATTGAGGGGAATGTGTCTCAGCTAATGGGATAGCTTACACCCACCAGCTTACTATCATGTTTCTGGCTGTTCAAAGAAAACCAATATTGCAAGGGCAACAGAATTTTAATTAATAAGCAGTACTCCCAACTTTCATGGAAGAAAAATGCAAATTGTTGATTTTAAATGTATGCACTTATTGTATGTTGTATTTAGTTATAGTACTTAGTTATGTAGCATCTTATCCTAGCTATCTGTTGTATATGGGGAATGGGTTAATGTAGCGATTGTTGGTGCTTTCCACTTGGTTCTTTGAACATCCTTATTGTACCGACAGCGATATATTAGTTTCACTTTCTTATGACAAATGTACTTTCCAAAGTCGCTTTGGATAAAAGCTAATACTTAAAATGTAAATGTAATTTTAACCTAACCTTTATTTATCTTAGCCTAGCTCATCTTTACCTAGCTTGAGTTATCTTATCTTGTATTCTATCTAACCATAGCCTACCATATTTTACTCATGTTTATCATATTAAGCATAGTTATTTTGGCCTTGTTTACCTAAACTGGTCCGGGCCTAGTTTTTTGTTTAAATTAGTTAATAGTAGTTCATTTTTACCCTACCCTGTTAGATTGTTTTAACGGGTGCTTATTGTACTACAAAATGTTATTATGTTATTTGCCCATAACAAGACAGTTGTTCCTTTCTTGAGTTAGGTGGTGCAATCAAAACGTGGCAAACCCCTTTGACTACGACCAAGGGCTATACAAATAAAATGACTTGACTACTCTCAAGACGTAACAAGTGGGAGTGTCCACTCAGATGTAGGATGGATAGATAACCTTTTTTAGCAGCAAAGGTGATGTTGAAAGGTTGTCCTTTAAGGTTTGACTTCAGCCTTAATCGGCGGACCCTCGACCAAGGTGGTGACCACTTCCCTGGTCTCAGCCTCCTCCATTGATTATCGTGACGCACACAATCAGACCTCCTACTGGGCTTTCTTCTGGATTGTTTCCACCGATCACAAACTGGTTAGACTATCTGCTGTAAGAACTGATCTAATTTAACTATTTAATAGTATAGCTGGTCAGAATAGCTTCTTCTCACACGCACACACACCGTTTGTTGGTTGCAGATGATATCTTAGTCATCAGAGAATGATTTTATTGTTCCTGTTGATGTATTCTCTGAATGACCTCTTTCCTGTTGAGGACTTCTCAGATGACATCACATTTCCGCTTTGTTTCTCTTGTAGCGAGGGACCCCCCTGGGGAGGACCTGGCAATCGATGCCCCCTCACCACCTCCCACAGAGGAGGTCCCTCCTGCCATGAAGGAGCAGGAGACCTCCGAGAGGAGAAGCGGGGAGGAGTCAGATAGTGACTTTGAATCAGACCCTCCTTCCTCTAAGAGCAGTGAGGAGGTGGAGGAGGAAGAGGAGGCGGAGGGGCTGAGCGAGGAAGAGGAGCAGCAGGAGGAGTTGCTGGGACAGCGCCCCCTGCTCATGGATTCTGAAGAGGAGCCTTACGAAGGAGAGAAGCCCAGGGGCTCTGTGGACGTGTTCGGGGCCGCCCCGTTCCCTCCGGCCCCCTGTGGGCTTGGCGCGGACGACCTGGACGTCTTCACCAGAGCTCCGTTCAGCAGGAACGTCTCCAGGTCCTCTCCGCCCACCTCCCCCGGGGCCCCGCCTACTCCTGGTGAATCCCTTCCCGCCTCACATGAGGCCCCTCCCTTTTCAGTTGAAGCCTCGTCCACTCCCTCAGAAGTCCCGCCCATCTTGTATGAAGCTCTGCCCACTTCCTGTGAAGCTCCGCCCATGCCACCTGACAGTGTGGACATGTTTGGATTCTCTCCTTTCACGCCTGGGGGCTCCGGCAGGGGCATGGAGGAGGTGCAGCAGGGGGTGACCAGACTGTCATGGCGGCAGAGGAAAACCAAACAGGAGGCGGGGGTGGGGAAGCGGCATCGCCGGACCACCAAGCTGCCGTCGCTCCGCACACCGGAGCGAAGTCGCAGACTTAGGAGGGGAGGGGGGGGGGGCTGCACCCAGCTCCTTGGCTCCTCGCACTCCAAGGAAAACATTGCCGTCACCATGGCAACCAAAGCAGAGAAGGGGAACATGGAGGAGTCTGCGCTGCTGGACCCATTCGGAGCCCGACCTTTCCACACCCAGACCCCGTGGACCTCTCCAGGGGCCCCTGGAGGCCCCCGGTCCCCTGAAGGCCCTGGGTCCCCTGAGGATGGAGAGGGGATGGATGACTTTGGGGCCACTAGTATGAATGTCTTCGGAGCCACTAGGGAGGGTTTGGAGGACTTCGGGGCCCCTAGGCATAGGGAGGGTATGGATGACTTTGGGGCCCCTAAGGAGGGTATGGATGACTATGGGGCCATTAGGCAGAGAGAGGGTATGGATGACTTCGGGGCCCCTAGGCAGAGGGAGGGTATGGATGACTTCGGGGCCCCTAAGCAGAGGGAGGGTATGGATGACTTCGGGGCCCCTAGGCAGATGGAGGGTATGGATGACTTTGGGGCCCCTAGGGAGGGTATGGATTACTTTGGGGCCACTAGGCAGAGGGAGGGTATGGATGACTTTGGGGTCACTAGGGAGGGTATGGATGACTTTGGTGCCACTAGGGAGGGTATGGATGACTTTGGGGCCACTAGGGAGGTTATGGATGACTTTGGGGCCACTAGGGAGGGTATGGATGACTTTGGGGCCACTAGGGAGGGTATGGATGACTTTGGAGCTACTAGGGAGGGTATGGATGACTTTGGAGCGGTGCCCTTCACTGAGCTGGTGGACGGCCCCCAGCAAGGGGACCTGGACCCCTTTGGAGCGGCGCCTTTTCCATCCAAACCATGACACATACACAAACATATTAACACAGCTACATTTATATTTTCGTCAACGGTATCTTTTACCAAAAATGCAAAGTGTTTTGATTACATTTAACTGTGAGGAAGGTTGAATGGTGGCTTTTAGTAGTTAATGTCCGGACGGAATGATGGAGGTGGACTCTGTAGACTACTTTCTCTGTACCCTTCTGATACACCCAGCGGCCTTAGAACCCCCCTCCCCCTTAACCTTAGTATCTATGCAAAATGTCTTCTAAGAGCACACATGGAGTTATTTTATTAAAGGAGGCTTATAACAGTTTTCTTAAAGTGTGTTCAGGCACTGTCAAGTTAAATCATGTGTCCCAGAACCAGAACATATGAACTTCCAGCTGTTATCCCATCAACCAGATGACATCTTTGAACCTAAAAGGGATGCCTATGTTAACACTGAAACAATGTGAATTTTTATTGAAATTTTCCAGCATTGAAGACCAAAAAAAAAAAAGACCATGCTTAGCCCTAGTCTCATGTCTGTCTGTCTTCAAAAGACCAGGCTGAGACCTAGTCTCATGTCTGTCTGTCTTCAAAAGACCAGGCTGAGACCTAGTCTCCTGTCTGTCTGGATCATTGCTACATCATCACAATAGCCTTACGTGGCCTTTGGCGCACAAGTGGAGCATGACCCAGTCAGGATCATATTTAGGTGAGTGTTCTTCATAAGTTTTATTAGTGTGAATGCTGTAGCATTCACACTCAAGATATTGAAATCTTTATTATTCTTATGCCGCCGTCTTCAACTCCTCCGCCATACTTTCAGCTACAGAAACCGTTCAACTTTTAAAACGTTCGTTTCTTTAACGACATTTCTTTAACGTTCATTTCTTTAACGCTATATATCAGCATTTTTCAATATTTTCAACTATTCAGCTTTTTCCACCTCCACTTTTCTTTAACGTGGGAGTCCTTTTCAATGGTACTTAAATGTAACTCAATCCGTTTTTTACCGTTCATCTTCGTTCAAACTATTTAACAGATCGACACTTGTATCTTCAATACTCTTTAAACGGAATTACGATATCATTTAAACTTTCTTCTGAATCAGTTTTAGTTTCAAACCATCATATTCTACAGTTGGTCAAATTGAAGCCGTCTGCCCATTCCGACACTTAAATTACTCAAGACATCGTAACTCGTTCAAATTTCAACGGTTAACCATCGTTCAAACCATTAAAAAAATCGACACATGTGTATCTTCAATACTTTCCAAACATGTGTGTCTCTTAAAGAGACACACACACACACACACACGCAATGGCTCCGCCGTTCTCTTAAGACACACACAGCTTTATTCCAATTCACCAATACTACTACTACTACAATTACTACTACTACTTCAGCTACTACTACTACAGCTACTACCTTCTACTTCAGCTACTACCTTACTACTACTTCAGCTTCTACTACTTCAGCTACTACTACTTCAGCTACGACTACAACTTCAGCGACTACAACTACTACTACTGCATCTACTACTACTACTGCATCTACTACTACTACTACTTCAGCTACTTCTTTCAGATTCTTCAGTTCAATTCATTTTACATTTCTTCATTTTCAGCAATGCTTTGCGCTTTTCATTCAGCCGTCAGCATTCACACACGTTTTCTGCAGGAAATAAATTTCCTCGCTCTTTCTTTCTTTCCTCTTTATTATTCTCTACAAACTTTGGGAGCTATCTCCTTTCACCTAGAGACTCCATTCAAATTTAAAAAATTTCAGAATAGCTTGGAATCACGCGCTTCTTTTCAGATTTTTTAAATATTTTATACTTTTTAAGATATTCTACTTTTAAAATACTATCTTTTTCAACATGGGAGTCATGCCGTCCTCTCGTACTTTAACTGTTAAAGACTTAAGTAAATCAATTTTCATTTGAAATTGAAAAATGTACACACTTGTATCTTCAATAATATCTAGACGGAATTTCGATCATCATGTATACTTTCTTCAGAATCACAGTTTTATTTTCATACCGGTGTTACACCGAATTCTGCGACCCACTGTGTGTCACAAAGTGTGAACCCAGGGGACGCTGTTGCATATTTTCTGCAATATGCACGAGCTTGAAGCGTAGACAGGCATGACAAAAGATCTCCCCCCAACCCCTTACCTTTTTATTAAAGGTGCTTAATAAATATATTTGATTCTTTACCCATAAAAAGCTACAGTCAGGGTTAAATTAAGCAGATTTATATTGCAAAAAATATGCAACAGCGCCCCCTGGGGTCACGCTTTTCGTTGGGTCGCACAAATCGGTGTAACACCGGCTTCGTTTTAGTTTCATACCAGCTTCGTTTTCGGTTGGTCTCATTGACGCTGGAGCGTGACGACGTTCAGGATTGTTGCCAGATTGGGCTACTTCTGGAAGACGTTCAGGCAGTGTTGCTAGATTGGGCTGTTGTTCCCGCTCTATTGGGCTACTTTTAATCACGCACCGGCTCGCTATTCTCTAACACACGCACGCGCGCGCAGCAGCAGCGCAGGGCAGTACATTTGACCTTTCAGATTCTTCAGTTCATTTCATTTTACATTTCTGCATTTTTAGCAATGCTTTGCGCTTGTCATTCAGCTGTCACTTTATTTGTTTCCAACCATTTACATTTTCTTAAATAGTGTGCATGTTTACATTGTTTACTCCATTTAGACTTTTGAACTTTTGTCCAAATCCCTTCACTTGATTCAAGCTATTTAACGTTTCTTTATCTTAATCTTTGTGGCTTTATTAAAAAATATTTTCAACCTCACTTTGTAGGCCTACTTACAGCACTGACCGGATTTTCTGCAGGAAAAGCATTTTCTAGTTAGGGGTCCATCAGCGAAGTTGCTTAGACCCCTATTGTTTCTGTAGCTTTTTTGTTTTTTTTCTCTAAATCTGTTAAAAGTCATACTGCAGCCTATACCGTAAGTCGAAGACTCTTGAAATGTTCAGGTATGGTTACCAATAACCTAGCCTGGTCCTACCAGACCATCGTACTTTTTTTCATTTGTACAGAAGTGAAATGAAAATTTAGCGGAAGTAGGTAGGTGGGCGGTGCCAGGCTACCAATAACCCCCACTACCATAAACCAAAATTTGGGTACTGCACCCAAAGGTGGCGCTATTGTAAAGAATCATGAATTAAGACTTATTTCTCCTCACCAGATTAACCTGGACTCAAAATTATATATTAATATTAATCTCTGGAATCGGATGCATTTATAAAAAACCTCCACAGGCTACAAAAATAATCAAGAATTCACCAAAGTCTCCACATGCAATCTTTAGACCAAGCCTCACAAAATTCATTGAACAGAAATTTGGAGTAGTTAGCCCATTTTTCTTATATGACCATTGTGTTATTGTATAAAACAACACACAACTATTTTTAGGTTTTTACCAATACCCCCCACTACCCATAAACCCATATTGTGGTACTTTACCCAAAGGTGGCGTTATTTAAATTAATTAAATTATGAACTAGCCTTTTTCTCCTTACTAGATTGACCAGGACTCAAAATTCTTTCATCATATTCTCTAAAATCAGGTGCATCTTTTTCACCCTGGTCTTCTGCTCTAAAAATGTTTACCTTTCCCACAATTTCATAGAAAAGCCAAACGTCCACAGTCTCAACCCATTTTGCCTACATGACCATTTTGTTATTGTATAACTAGCATACGGCTATCATTAGGTAGATACCATTAACAGTGCAAATTTTTACATCTGTAGGCCTACTCTTTTAAGAAAGCCCTTAATTCTCTTATGAAATGTGTGCTTTGAGTTTTCTTGATGTATGCTTATCAATCGACATTTTCACCTTCACATTTGAATGAGGCTTCATGCATTCAGGAATGTCAGTGGCTCAATTTGATAATCCCTTGTACTGGTGATCCTTGGGTTGAGAGTTCGAATCCTGATTAGAGCATTATCAACAGGCTGAACATGATATTCTGTCATTGCCACTCATTCAAGAAACGCAACATTGAACAGCACCTGAAGTTCATCAGGCAATCAACATTTCGGCTCATTAGTTTCCAAGAGTCTGACTGCCAAGACACAATATGGCATTAAGGGGAACTTCTTCGTTAACCATTTTACCTTCATAATTAACTGTCATATTATATTTCCTCCATTAGGGTTCTTGACTATAATTGTTTAATTTCCCCATAATTTCAAAGATTTTCATGTATATGCTTTGAAGAAAACCCTTAATTCACTTGAGAAATGTGTGCTTTGAGTTTTCTGGATGTTGTGTGCGACATTTTGACCATGTGAATGAGGCTGCAGTTCAGGTTTATAAGTGGAACATCTTTCCTTAAATATGACAATTATGTTATATTTATATATCTTCCATTAGTGTGTTCTTAACTTCTAATTTCGCAAGCAGTCTTATATTCATACTTGTTTTTGTTTTGATGTCTCTTTTATTAGAAGATTGTTCCGGAGGTGCTAGACACTACAGGTAATCAAACTCACAAGGCAACACAGTACAGTCGACCATTTAGATAACATTGTACACTATTTCAACTATTTTCAACATTTAAAACAGTTCAAAAGAGGGAAAAAGATTTGCTTTTGGATATATCGACCACTGATCATGTATCATATCTTATGGCTACATCGGCGGTCATTTAATGCTGACCCCTGGAAGTTTTGAGGACCTCATTGCGACTTTGAGACAAAAAAATCGAAATGAAATGAACATGAATACCTTTAGACGATTTAAATAATGAATGTGTGAATAAAGCTTGATGCACACAGCCGTCAGGTGGGGCGCGGGGTCATTCGCTGCCATGCACCCAAAGCCCACAGGAGGTGCCCGTCGCCCTACGACTGTTGGATAAAAACATGTTGAATCCCAAGCGCCGCCTGCAACGCCTGGGAACAGAAGTGTACGTGTGTACGGGGCCATGGCTGGCAGAGCGTGGGTGGGAGGGGGGGGGGGGGGGGGCGCGCCTTGCAGAGCGTCATCCCACAACGTGTTTTACGCTGAGAAAGAGTGCTCTGAAAAATCCCTCACATTGGATACCATTTGAAATAAAAAAAAAAGAAAGTGCTTTATTCTCCAGTTATTGGACTCAAGCATCCCAACACATGGTGGAGATGGAGACGCTCCAGGGTCAGACCACTACATTCATGGAGTAACGTCCTAACATTACAACGCCCTCTCCAAGGGGCCTCGGGTGGACCCAAGATCCGTTAGTCTAGGTCTCAACTGATGGCCAATAGCAGGATCAGGAGTGACTCAATGTGCTACAAGTAGGCACTCAGAAACTAACCATTACAATAACACACAGGGTTCTTATCAACACAAATCAATAATACTTGGTGGCTTGGCAGCTGAGCTACGTTGATTTGCTCGGCCAGGAACAGACAGTATAGTCAGTATAATCTGAATTTATACTAGTCTATTTTATAAATCAGATTGTCCTGGGTCTAGTCCAGTCTAACCCAGAATATTCCTGTTCCTATTAGGCCTGTTGGGGGGCTCAGGGCAGGACCATACTAGGCCTGCTGGGGGGCTCCAGGGCAGGGCTGGCTGTGTCTGTAGGCCATGATGAGGTTGCAGGTCTGGTGCCACCAGTAAAACATCAGGACCAGCAGGAGGTGCCACACCTGGTGGCTGGAGCCCAGGTAGTTCAGCTGGCCTGTAGTCAAATGACATCAGCAACACATGACCTCAGCAACACATGACCTCAGCAACACATGACCTCAGCAACACATGACCTCAGCAACACATGACCTCAGCAACACATGACCTCAGCAACACATGACCTCAACGGCACATGAACTCAGCGACACATGACATCACAGACGCATGACATCACGACACATGACATCACTTTGTCACAGACAAGAGCTGAAAAAGGAGAGGAGGATAACAGACGGGAACATTGAGGAGGAGGAAGAGTGATGGAACAGGCAGGCGGAGAGGGGAGGAGTGACGTTACAGATAGAAGGAGAGGAGTGATGTTGCAGACAGGGGGAGAGGAGTGATGTTACAGACAGGAGGAGAGAGAAGGGATGTTGCAGACAGGAGGAGAGAGGAGGAGTATTAAAGAAGACAGAGGGGTTGTGACCTGGGAAGTAGCGTTCAGGAACTTTTGAGACGTAGAAGAGAAATGCCAGAGCGGCCAGTAGGTACATCCCTAGAACCCGGGGCAGGAAGAGCTGTGAACAGAAGAAAAACATTCACCATTAAGTTATTGAATAATAATGTTCATGTTAAACCGAGATATTAGCATCATTTTAATAACATTAATAAATGCCATATAGTGTTGTGCCGTGCTGGGGGAGTGTTGCATGCTGGGTAGTGTGTTGACCTGTGTGGGCTCAGAGGAGAATCCTCCACTGATCCAGACCCAGTGCATTGTGGGTAAGAGGCCGTACGCGGCCAGAGAGCAGACTATGAGGGAGCGGAGCTTCCTCCAGGGCTGACTGAGGTACAGAGGGTGGATCTGGGCGAAGAACACGGCCAGCATGAGGGCGAGGACCGCCAGCAGGTACACCTGACGCCAGTACTAGGAATAAGAACACAAATAATGAACACATTCTATAGTTATTAACAGAAAGTATGCATATGACATGGCCAGCATTCAAGCTAGCACTGCCAGCAGGTAAACTTGACGCCAGTATTGTAACATAACAATATGATCACATTATATACTTATTAACATACATCATGGCTTCCATGAGGGCTAAGACAACGGCTAGTCTGTTAATATAGACAAGTATGCAAACATTACATACTTATCAACACACTATCATCCTTATAGATATCATATCATGTTATAGCTAAAGAATAATAGTAGGGCTTGGCGGTATATCGATATTTTTTTCAAACAAGATATCACGAGATGTCACGAGACGCTAGCATCAACATCAATGTAGTTAGTGGACTGGAGTGGAGCACATTTGCTCGAAATCACAGCCGTTTAGAGCCGCACCTGCCTCCTGCTATTTCCTCACTCTGCATATCACTCTTCTTCCCGCTCTGCATCCGGCTCACACACAATCTGCCCCGGCCCTGCCCTTCCACTCACGTCACTTTTTTAAATCCCCTTCAACGCGAAACATGGAGTCCGTCAAACGCGGCACAGAGGAGCTTGTATGTAAGAAGAAGACAAATGGCTCCACAGTTTGGAAAGGGTTTGGGTATAAGCTGTCTGATGACTTACAGAATCAGGTGTTTTGTTTAATCCCAAATTTAGGATTGAGTTTGCAGTCAGCAAGGAAAGAGCACAGCAACGCAGGCAGGCAGGAAATGAAAGCACAGGGGCGCCACCGACATAGAATGACCAGTTGGAGCGCGGCAACGGCAATTTTGTTATTGTGTCAACAAATCCACATTCTGCTTGAACATATCAAGATATAAGTTTTGGTCCATAACGCCCAGCCCTAGCTAGTAGAATAGCTGGCGTGTGTTATAGCTATAGGATAATTGTCTAGCTCATGCTATAGTTATGGGCATGTAGCCTAGCTTACGTTATTGCAATAGAAAGCGTAGAAGACTCCCGGGACGTAGCATCCCAGAATGCCGATGGACAAGCCGGCGTAGTCCAACGCCATCCAGCGGCGGCTCGTCTTCTCTGAGCGATGACAGCAGAACACGTGGTAGCCAACCGAGCATAGCATACACAGCTAGGAGAGATGACAATAAAGTTAAGCATCTAACCTAGCATACAGAGCTAGGAGAGATTGCAATAGTATAGCCTTTAGCCTAGTATTCATAGCTAGGATAGATTACCATAGTGTAGCCTTTAGCCTAGCATACACAGCTGGAAGAGATGTAACTCAAATTGAGCCTTTAGCTTAGCAAACAAGGTTGAAGCCACAACAGATTACAGCAGCTTGTTGTGATTGGTTAACGGAGCCAAGCGTCTCATCTCATTGGGTCACCTGGAAGCAAAAGATGCAGATGCAGTAGATGACGAAGTCTTCCCTGGACGCTCCAATAGCCGGCAGCACGGCAGCCATGTTGTAGGCCCCCAGCAGGAAGAAGAGTAGGAAGCCCAGCAGGTGGCTCCACATGTTCACCGTCTCATTGGACAGAATGAAGAGGCTAGAAGGAAAATAAACATGAGACAGGAAGTGGAACTAAAAAATGCATTTTCTGCAGAAAATGCGGTGAGTGCTGTAGTGCAAAATGAGGTTGAAAATATGTTTAAGTAAAGCCACATTGTTTAAGATGTAAAGAAATGTTAAATGGTTTAAATCAAATGAAGGGATTTGAACAGAGTCTAAATGGAGTAAACATGCAGCAAACCATTTAAAACATTTAAAATGGTTGGAAGCAAATATAGTGAAGAGTTAAACAAATAGCTAATGTGAACAAGTTTGAATATTTGAGATAAAATATAGAATAGCTGAGCTGTTCTGTTGGCAATTTCCAGCTCAACTATAGACTAAAAATCACCCAACCAACCAAAAACCCGCCCAAAACGTGAATTGCCACAAATGGTGAGCACAATAAACACCCGAATGCGACCTTATTGACTTCATAACTTTTACGAGACACACACACACACACAAATAAAACAACCCTCGAAATAGTCATGCATAAAATGATCTTACATTTATGTAGAACTTGAAACTTGAAATAATCTAGGCAAGCAATCAGTGCGTTTACATGGCACTCAAGAAAATCGAATTATTGGCTTAGTCCGACAATGATTGGATTATTTGGATGCATGTACAGTATACACCTTATTCTTACTAAAACCTAATCGGGTTTCTCATAGTCGGGCTAAGACCCCTAGATTATTCGATTGATAGTCACATTAAGCATGCATGTATACGGTCAATCGAATTGGAATCGGATTTTTGCGTTCTGCGCATGCTCAAGATCTTTTCCCGGGGCCGTGAGCCGGAAGTATAAGGAGACGATAGTTGTGTTGTTGTTGCCGTCGGAAAACGAGAAACGGCGATTTATTTCAAAAGGTGGCCAAGAAGATGGAGGAAGCCGGTGTCGTGCGAATGTAGTTACCCCCTATAAGAAGTCTATCAGCATCAACATGCATTCAGTACACAACACGCTTCTGTTACGAGAGTAGCGTATGTGTGTGCACGAGAACGGCAGTGTGTGTGTGAGTTACGTAAGCGAGTGAGTGGACGAGCGATGAGAGCGAGCAGTTGCGTGTGTCAGGTTAGTGAATGAACGAACGTCCGGTTGTATCTGTGCAAACGTGTACTGTAAAGTTAGTGGAACTACGAATAAAGTACCCAGTCTGTCAAGAATCGCTTCATTACGACGTATAAGCAGACCCACTGCCGGTCAAAGTCAAGGGTGTTACCCCCGAGAGAACATCGGCTCTGGAGGGAAGGTCTCCTGTGTTCCCTCGACTACGGTTGGCTGAATTGAAAGTACATGTTTTACAAAAATGTTGGTCATCAACGAGGTTGTAAAGTAGTAACTTCAGTGACATCTGTCAAAATAAATGTTTTTTTCTTCCGACGTGTTCACAATCGTTATTCATTCATTGTTCCACGGCCAATCAGTGATATTCTCTGATATTATGAATCTTAAAGACTGCGTCGGGTCCTCAGACTCTCAGTTTGAGTACTTCAGCAACAAGTAAAGACTCGTAGTGGCGGTTATCTCAGCCATGGTGGGGAAGGAACTGGGGGAAAGGAACTTTGGCTTTGACTCTCTGAAGTCCAGACTGAAACGCGACATGGAGGAGAAAGGGATTGTTGCCGTATGTTGACTCCCGGAGGAGTTGCTCGGTCGCCGCCGGAGGAGCCGCATACGGCCGAGAGGTTGGAACAATGAAGCGTCAGAAAAATGACATGACCCAAAGTGAACTGACAGCTGTCTTCTGAAAACATCTTTCTCGAATGCCGCCTGAGTTTGTTGTTGCTAGTGACCTAAAGAGGTCAGCCAGTGGCTCCATTACCCCTAGTTTTAATGGGTACAGCGCCACCCAGGGGTGGACTGGCCATCTGGCATACCGGGCATCGTCCCGGTGGGCCGTTGACCCAATGTTGGCCGATCCGGTCCGCTATGTGTTTTTTTTTCTCTCTCTAAATTCCCTCCAATTGGGCCGGCCAATTGGCTACAGAGGGCTAGCAGGGTGTTGCCAGCATCGACACATATTATTGGTCTTTGTTTGTCATTGTCAGTCAATCATGGGCTGACAGGCTCAGAGAGCCCTGACACAAACCAGGGTGGGCGGGACCTCATGGCATGGGCTGGAGTCGCGGGACGGAGCTGAAAATGGATAAGCGTAAGAAACGCCCGGGTGGCGCTGAAAAACTCCACCTGCTGGGGTCACCACCCCAGCAGGTGCTGCTGCACTGGGAGACGAGCGAGTGGAGGCATACTGTATATGGTAAGTAACGTTAGCCTGGGGTTAGCTAGGCTACATTTTGAGACTAAGTAGAAAACGTGACCTAATTAACTGCATACTTGTGACAACATATTAGCCCAGACTTGAAGGCCTGTGACTGTTGGTAGTTGTGGTTGATTTTGTTTAAATATGCCGAATTTTGATATAATGGGTTATTATTGTTCATGACGACGTCAGCAGTCTCTTGTTGCCATAGCAACAGTAAACATTAACATGGACTAATGAGCTGTAAATAAAGATGCAGAATCAAGCTGTATTGTAAATACAGACGCAATACTTTGAATTTTAGCACAAAATACAAGTGAACCTATAGGAAATAATTAGTTTAATTTGGAACATTTGCCATTGAACTCATTGTAATCTTTCAATTCATTTATTGTTTACTGAGGTGATAACTATTTCATGTGGTGAGAGGAATGCAATATGTGTATGTTTAAAGGTTTACGTCAAGAAACATACTATATGTGTGATAAAATGACAGTCATAAATGTCTCTTTATATTCTCTGCTACCATCATCTCCTGTCAAACTGGTTTTCCTGACCTGCTAGAAGTTCTTCTATGATGCTGAGAGAGAGAGAGAGAGAGAGAGAGAGAGAGAGAGAGAGAGAGAGAGAGAGAGAGAGAGAGAGAGAGAGAGAGAGAGAGAGAGAGAGAGAGAGAGAGACACTCGCAAAGTCAAACTTCGTCTTGACTTTGTGAGTAAATTATGCAACTTAGTCAAACTTCGTCTTGACTTTGTGAGTAAATTATGCAACTTGTTTTGTCTCAGATTGAAACAAAAGGTTTGATTATGATTATTTCCTGGTTCAAGGTTTTCATATCGATGATTTCAATTTCAAACATCTGCATATATTTTATGTTCAAGTAACAGTTATGCAGGTAATGCACTTAAGTCATCCTTCATGACTGACAAATTTGTTCACCAAGTGTCACTACAGCACAAAAAGGCTACATGGCTACATATACTTGTCAGTACACAGATACTGAGTACAAGTTCCGTTTGCTGTTTCTTGCAGGTCATGAATTTGGTGAGGAGTGGCAATATATACATGTGCACATACACGTATATGAGAATGCATATCTGTGCCTTATTTGTTAACTGCTATCAAGGAATATGATTCCTTTGTAGTATGTATGAGAGGAGATGCTGCGAGATTTGTGGAGTTCTATGTAGTGTCTGCTGATAATGTAGTGGGCTGTTCTGGACAGAAAATGCCAGGGCTGAATTTTTGTCCTAGTCCACCCTTGGCGCCTCCTATCGTACCGGGGTATGAAATGCTTAATCGGATTAAGCTGTGCATGTAAACGTACTGATTGTTTGTAGCATTTAGCTTCTACCCGGAGTATACCCGGATATGTAGAAAGCAGCAAGCCTTGAGCCATAGAAATGGGTGTCCCCTCAGACAAACGCCCGATACATAACAATCTTATTTCCAATCGATGAATCATTTCAGAAAGAAAGAATAAAACCTAAAAAGAACAATAGTGGAGCGATGCATGCGTCACTCGTAGAATTATCTATCAAGTCTACTTGGAGTGAATCAACTGAAAAACTTTAAATCATAACTGAATGTAGCAGGTGTTCTGATTTAAGGGTTTGAGTCCTTGTTAAGGGCTTGATTGGCTGTAGTTTGTTGGGTTCTGGTTGGCTGTAGTGTGTTGGGGTCTGGTTGGCTGTTGTTTGTTGGGGTCTGGTTGGCTGTTGTTTGTTGGGGTCTGGTTGGCTGTAGTGTTGTTGGGGTCTGGTTGGCTGTAGTGTGTTGGGGTCTGATTGGCTGTAGTGTGTTGGGCTCTGATTGGCTGGCTGTAGTTTGTTGGGTTCTGGTTGGCTGTAGTGTGTTGGGGTCTGGTTGGCTGTAGTGTGTTGGGGTCTGGTTGGCTGTAGTGTGTTGGGGTCTGGTTGGCTGTAGTGTGTTGGGGTCTGGTTGGCTGTAGTGTGTTGGGCTCTGATTGGCTGTAGTGTGTTGGGCTCTGGTTGGCTGTAGTGTGTTGGGCTCTGATTGGCTGTAGCAGCGGCTGACCTCTTGATGCAGAGTCTGGAGGGCAGGTATGCCCGGTACCCATCTGTGATGTAGGGGTTCTCCCGGAGGAACGCAGGAATCTGCTCGTAGGTGTACAGGCGTATCCCCCGGGGAACCAGGACCGGCCAGTACTGGTAGCTGCCCAGCTCCATGTAGTGGGTAGTCTGGGTCCGCTCAGCCTTCTCCTCCATCGCGGGACCACAAGCCTGACCCCCCACTGAGGAGCATATGATGATTACACATAAACCTTTCTATCCAACACTAGAACACACTTCCTCAACACAATCTCACTAGCACATTACCAATGGGTTCCCAGCGGTGTGAGCGGTTACAAAAAATTGTAAACGGTTACACCGCCCCTTTTTTTTTGTGTAGGCCTACACGGTTTACCGTTTTTTTTATACATTTTTTTTTTAGTGGACCGCAGTCGCGCTATCGTGGGATTATCAGTCTAGTCACTCCCCGCTCTACGCACATGAAATATGCAGAAAGAGACGAGAGCGACAAGATGCGCAATCATGTCTTGTTGTGCGTTTGGTTGCACAAACCATTTTAATAAGACTGATAATCCCATTTATTCTATTTCTTGCTTACCAACATAATAAAACAATTCAAATACTTTAATAATTATGCTTTTTCTTATTCGTATTGCATGCTTATTACATTTTTTGACACCTCGAAGGCATTATCTGGCTTATACCATGGTCACTTGCCAATGAAAAGAAATTAAGATCATTCATTTATATTTTCATGCGTTTTACCATCCAAATATAACGTTTTTCACATAAATAGGACGGAGGCAACGGGAGGAGTTCTAGTCCGCTGAGCTATGAGCCAGAGAGCTAACGTTATAGATTGTACATATAATTCGAAATTCGTCCCAGCCTTTATACCACAGATACACATGGTCTATAGCATATAAGTGCGTTGTCTTATTACAGTTTAATTCATTTTTCACAATTTACCAGCTCTCGTTTTGAAAGATAATCACCACGCCATTCGTTTCAATTGGAATCACGACGGTCTATATTTAAACATAAAGTGTAAATATTTAGATTTTGAAATTCGTCCCTGCCTTTATACCACAGATACTATAGGGTCAATAATATATAACCGCGTTTTCTGATTACAGTTTAATGTAAAAGTAAACTGACAACATCGCTAATTAACACCGAAACTGCAAATTAACCACACGGCAATAACCACGGCAACCGGTCAAACAATTTTTATTTTTGCTCCATTCTTCGCGCGCATCCACTGTGTTGATAAACAAATAAACACCCTATATACGACCAATGGAGGGAGCAGCCGCTTTTCAGAAAGATTCCTCCGCATCACTGCCGTCACTCAAATGCCAGACAGATACAATTATGCTTTATAAAGCGACCCTGTGCTGTTTTTAAAAGCCAAATGTACACCACACATTGTACATTTCACTTGGTCTCCTTTCTCGTTTAAAAACAAAACAAAACACGCCGCACTTTTTTTTAACGGTTCTAAACAGTTAAGATCTACTAACGGGTTACACGTGTACCCGTGCACACCCCCACGCCCCCCCACGCCGTGGGCTGACCTCCGCTGAGATAGATAATGATTACATTAACACATTATGTCTCAACACTACCACACAATACTATAAAACAATACTAACCAGGCTTCCAATCCTTGGCTTGACCCCCTGCTGAGAGAAACATGATGATTACCGTTCAAATCCGAACAAAACTTAAGACAGTATAGACCTGACTGCCCCTTTTTGGCCGTTCATTTCGTTGTAACACAATACCAACAAACACGATGCCACATACACAATAAGAAGAAATACTCACGACCGATACCAACAAAAGACATATAAACACAATACTAACTCAATATGAAATACACAATACTAAATCAATACTACAAACACACTACTCACTTGATTATTTACTACCACTAGAATGTTCACTATTGCTAAATTACTTAATATCAATATCAGTATCACTAGATCACTTGGTATACTACCTTCTTTCACTAGATTACTTACTATGACTATTTAATTTACAATGACTACATAAAATACTACGACTGTATTACTTACTATAACTAGATTACTTACTGTAACTAGATTATTTATTTTGACTAACCATGACCAGATTACTTATTATGACTAGATTACTAACTATGAATAGATTAATAACGATGACTAGATTACTAACTATGACTAGATTACTATGACTAGATTACTAACTATAAAAACATTACTCAATAGGACTATTATTAATAAAGAGAACAATGTCTAGCTATCAATAGTATAACCACTCTTAACGTTCTCGCCAGATGATCAAGAAGGTAGAGACTTCAATTCATCATATTAAATATAAACGATTATATATAAAATATATAAACAGAGCTCAACATTACAACTCAATCCCAGCTAGGCTAACTCGGTTTAGCTCCGGCCACAACGAGTAAAGTATCAATGATCTTCATAAATGATCTTACCTTTTAGTTTGGTGTATGTACACTGGGAGCCACCCGGGGTCTTATAAAAGCTGTTATACATCACTGTCGATAAAGATGATTAATACTCGATTTAAAAAACAAAACATTAGTTAGCTTTGACTTTAGCAACATATTTCACACTGACAGAGAAGGACCACGTAGGACCCTGTAGGGGACGTGGCATTGCCTGATTAAAAAACAATGATTCATTAAACCACAGGCAGCTTTAGCATCACTAGCGCAGTGGAATATATAGGCCTTCTATAACTCTGATATATTAAATATATAGGAAATATAGATGGCTTATATGACTCTGATCTGATATAGTACTATAGGCCTTCTATCACTCTGATCTGATATAGTACTATAAGGCCTAGAACCCTGGTCTTATATAGTACTGTCTATAAGCCATCTATAAATCTGCTCTAATATATTACTGTAGGCCTTCTATCATTCTGATCTGATATAGTACTATAGGGCCAGACCATCTTTAACCATGGTCTGATATATTTCTGGCCTACAAAAACTCTGATCTGACATAGTACTATAGGCCTTCTACAACTCAGATCTGATATAGTAAAGGCCATCTATAACCCTGGTCTGTTATATTATAATAGGCCTTTTATAAATCTGATCTGATATAGTAGCCTATAGGCCTTCTATAACTCAGATCTGATATAGTACTAAGGGCCATCTATAACCCTGGTCTGTTATATTACAATAGGCCTTTTATAAATCTGATCAGATATAGTAGCCTACTATAGGCCTTCTATAACTTAGATCTGATATAGTACTATAGGCCTTCAATAACTCTGATCAGAAATAGTACTGCTATGATAGCTGTTGCAGCGAGCTATTTATAGTAATAATTACAATAATAAGCAATGAGAGCCAGAGCGGCAATGAACAGAGAACCTCTTATCTGGATTGTCTCTGTTGAGTTTAACATTTGTTTGATTTGTCCGTTCGGTTTCCTCGATTTTATCATTGTTAAAGAAATTTGATTGTCTAATGAATTCATCTGTATTCATCATTCGGTTATGAAGGACCCTGATAAGAGTCAGAATGAGCAGTTACACTTGAAAACAGACTATAATGAAAAATTAGGCCTACTTGGCTATGCCGTTGTCTTCGTTATGGTATAGGCCTAATGTGAATTGTACGTCGAACTCAAAAAATGTAAGGGATGAAATTAATGAGACATTGTAATAGTGTCTTATAGTTAATAGTGCTAATGAATAGTACCTTAAACGAAAACTTTGGTCTTAATAGCCTGTCTTAACCGAATTAAAAAATATTCTCAAGGACACTCATATGACACTTATTCTACAAAAATAAGAAAAAAAAAACATTGACAGATTAAATATTTAGTAAATTGCCCTCAAACATGCATTATAGACAGTTTGTCCTCCAGCATTATAGGCCTGTGTTGAGGAAATCGAATCTAATAAAATGTGTGACTGTAGTACTAAATAAAGGGGGACGACCTAAACAAAAGAAGAGATGAGACGGACTATTCCTAAACTCTCATGCGTCTAATCTCATCTGGATTCATTTTTAAATGTATAGTTGTAGACACGTTTGTGGGTTAAATTATATTCTACTTTGTATCCACACGGTGGCGGTAGCGCAGCAGTCTAGTTTACCTCACACCAGTCAAGATCACTGTTTCGAGGTCTGCTTATCTTGTCAGAGAAATTATTTTTATTAAATCAGGGGGTAATATCAAAATAACAACCGGCTTTACAGAAGTATTAGTATTATCATATATTATGTAGGCCTACAGGGTAGGAAAATAAAGTGGACTATGCTTAGAATCTGGCTTCCACTGAGTTCCATGCCACTAACAATATTGAAAGCTTTAAATGTAATCTGCAACACAGCTGTCTCTTCTCTTTCTTCTCAAGAGAAAAGACAACATTTTGGAAGCGCATGGCAGGATTAGTTTGAAGGCATTCAGCAGCCAACAGGAAGATGACTAACGTTGCCATGCCAACTAACTTCCTGTTAATCCAGAGTGGATCTAAAATGAACAGAGCATAATCGTCAGTAAGACAACCATTATATTAGAATGCTGTGATCTGAATTCTACATCATAGTAAATCTTAATATCTTGTTTTTTCAGGACAATGTTAAAATAAGCTGCTCTCGGATCTCAACATGGAACAAAGATTACTTTCATAAACTTTCAATAGGAGATTTTGAGTGAATATGATGTAAGAGTGTAATTCCTCAACATCAAACATCCTTTTTGGGATGATTTGTATTTGTATCAATCACAGGTGCTGTATCTTTCAAAGCGCCTGCGTCTTCTTACCTGTAGAGACATGAGAGTCCAGTCCCATTTCAGAGGACCCATTTGCAATGGGAGGCTTAATGCAGTTTGAACAGAATGCTGGTGATTGTGTGAGTCTATATGTATGAATGGAAGTGAGGCACAATGGGGTGTTAATGGATATATATATATATATATATATATATATATATATATATATATATATATATATATATATATATATATATATATATATATATATATATATATATATATATATATATATATATATATATTTAGCTTCTTCCCTCAGCTCATCTGGCCTCTTTGTTTCGCTTTCCCCAATGTTTGCGATCAATTAGGTAGTCATCTTCTTTTGGTTTCTGAGGTCCTGCTAAGTCCTAAAGGGGTGTGGGCTCTGGTCCTCTGGAACCGACGGAATCGCAATGTGGCACATAAAGATACCAAAAGTATGGAGGAAATCAATCTTAAATCATACCTTTTTAGTTTAGCTTTCACCAAAGCACTTGTTTGTAATGTTTCTGATGTTATCACCCTCTCCATATCTCTTTAACTTAGGGCTGGGCCAAGATTAAAGTTTTAATTGCGATTAATGGCAGAGTATTGGTGAGTAAACTCACGATTAATCACATTTTTATAATTATATTTTAAATCCACTCCAATTGAAGTTAAATGAGATAATCAAATGGAATGAAACATTATTATTCATACCAAATGTACTTAATAAGCAAAAACTAGACCAAGTGATCTTGAGGGAGTTTAATTGACTCACTCAGTGTGGGTTGAATATGAAATTTACGGAACACCACAGGTTTGGGAATTGTAAACAGGCTGTCACTTACAATTGTAATCAGGCAGTCACTTTCTGCAAGTGTAATTTAATGTAAAGTAAGTGGAACTCCAAACAAAAATGATTTCTGATATGAATGTTGACATTCTGTGGGCAAAAACGTTCAAAATAAGTATAAAACATAAATAAATAAAGACAACGTGCAATTTTTATTCATCACGTTAAAATAAGAATGCGTTAACTTGCCCAGCCCTACTTTAATTAAATGTGAAATTTGAATTTTGTTTGAAACTACCTCTCAAATGTATCACTGTGATTGTCTGATTTATTTTAAACCATGTACCATTACATTAATTTAGTCGTATTGAATGATGATATCCATATTGTTTCATAGTATAGGGCTTATTAGTTATGGTATTATTAGTAACATTAATAAATAAATGTACAATTAAAATAGTAATTGATGAACAGCCTTTTGTAGTTTGTAGCAAAAAAGGTGTAGTTTAATGATCAGTCTATAGGTGTCACTGTGTACCTGTTCTGAATATCAACAAATGCAGAGCTTAGCTCCGTCCAGAGTAATGAAACCACTGAGAGGCAGACAATAGATAATATCAATAATATAACAACAAAGACTAATATTAATACAAAAAAATAACAGAAATCATAAATAATTATTGTTTATGATTTTGTGATTCACTGTCCACGTTCAATAATTATTTGTCATATCGATATTTGCATTATTTTTATTATTATTATCAATAATAACTACTACAACTACTAATAATACTGATCATAATACAAATCTAATGCTGGTATTTCGCTACATAAATTCCGAGGCTAATTAAACAACATACAATCAATATTTTCTATGATGTATCGGTAAGATGCTCCCAATCCAATTGTAATATTCTTTATGTAAATAAAAGCAAAGTTCCCAAAATATTGTCAATTAAAAGCGGTTAATATTAGGTGGCATACTAAAGCAAATTGGACTAAACAGGCCTATGGGGTCGGCCTAAATCGTTACTAATGATAAAAGGAGCAGCAAGGCTGCGCGGTATCAACTCTTTTCGGGATAAAGCAGTTCTGAATCTCGGCTTAACAAAGCGGCTCTCTCCTATGCGGCTGTTATTCTGCTGTTCCCAGAGCGACCAGCGGGTGGTACTGTTGCTCTCTGCTGCGGCTGACGTTAACTTCATCATAATAAACAGCTCACCACTTGGTGGATTCTTCCAACGGTATGATTTATTAAAAGTTAGTCCATTAGACGGGCAATTATAGAGACTATGATTAAGAAAATGACAGCAAAGGATCCCATGGACAATGAAAAATGAATGGCTGGATGAACGAGTGAATAATTCACTGGTGCGGGACAGGAGTAAGAGAGAGAAGGTCTGACACAAGAGGGAAGAGGAGGAGGAGGAGGTCTGACAGGTGGAGAGAGGAGGAGGAGGAGGTCTGACAGGAGAAGAGAGGAGGAGGAGGTCTGACAGGTGGAGAGAGGAGGAGGAGGAGGTCTGACAGGAGAAGAGAGGAGGAGGAGGTCTGACAGGTGGAGAGAGGAGGAGGAGGTCTGACAGGAGAGGAA